>OX457045.1:3725654-3735654 GCA_949752735.1 Lumbricus terrestris
TGTGTCTCTCTGCCTTGTGTATTCTTTGCAATGTTATTTGGAAGAAGGAAGAGGAGGAGGAGGACGAGGAGATGGAGGTGGAAACGGAGGAGATAAGGGAGGAGAAGGAGGAGGAGGAGAAATGGAGAAAGACGAGGAGAGGATGGGAAAAGAAGATGAAATTGAACAGGAGGAGATTAAGGAAGACGATGAGAAAGAGGAGGAGGAGGAGAAATAGGAGAAGGAAGAGGTGGAGAAGGAGGGGAGAAGAGAATGAGGAGTAGGAAGGACAGAAGGAATAGGAGGATGGAGGAAGAGAAAGAGGAGAAGGTGGAGGATGAGGAAGAGGAGAAGAATCCTGTGACCTATTACCACCACAGTACGACGACGACGACGCATCTTAAGCGTGAAGCTGCGTCAAATCAGAAAGGTTGTCTCCTGTGGTCGATGTCCAGTTGAGGTCCGAGACCGGTTGCGGAGGGTAGGGAGAGGGTGCATTGAATGCTTGGAAGGTGGAGAGAGTTGGATGGATTTATAGGATATGGATAGGGTTGTTATATAGCATTGTTTTTTAAATATTTGTTGTAGGTCTGGACGTCGTCAATGGTTCTTCACACTGGAATAACTCGGTGATTGGTCAGACGAATAACTCCAGCGGAGTAGGATACGACTCCAAGGTTAGAAGGTCCATCAACGGCTTTAGCCCCCGTTATTTTTAAAGCCATGCTAGTTTAACCCCAAATTTCATGTTAGCCCTCTGATGTAAATGTACAATTGTACGTGTCCTTCGAAGTTAATGTACATGTCGTTTTGAAGTGTTATTGTGCAGATCCTTTGAACTAATTGGACACGGCATTTGAAATTAATGTACATGTTCTTTGAATTTGATTGACATGTACTTTGAAATTATTGTACATGTCCTCTGAAGTTATAATTACACTACCTTTGAAGTTAATGTACATGTCCTTGGAAGTTAATGTACACGGCCTTTGAAGTTAATGTACATGTCCTTTGAAGTTAATGTACACGGCCTTTGAAGTTAATGTACACGGCCTTTGAAGTTAATGTACATGTCCTTGGAAGTTAATGTACATGTCATTTGAAGTTAGTCTGCATGCCCTGTGAAGCCAATGTACAATTGTACATGTCCTTTGAAGTTAGTGTACAATTGTGCATGTGTCCTTTGATGTAAATGCACACATGCATGTTTTCTGTAATGACCATTTATGCAGCCTTGACCCATTTTTATAATTATGAATCAAAGCGATGTTCTGTGACGTTGTGATAAAATGTTTTAATTAATCCGAGTCTCAGATTTCACACAACAATGAATTGGATCCATTAAAAACAAGATCGTATGACAACAATTGTTGTCAAAACTCAGTTTGTCTTTGTTTAACTGTGGTTGGTTGGGTTGAATGATGATACGAGGAAGCATTGAGAAAAGTGTACAGCTTCATGTGACCTAGGAACAGGTAGGTATACACATACGGTAATGTTATGATCTGATGCAGTTTAAATTGATGACACATGATACTGTGTTATGTGATTTAACATGATATTGTTATGTGATTTAACTTGATACTGTGTTATGTGATTTAACATGATACTGTGTTGTGTGATTTAACATGATACTGTGCTATGTGATTTATCATGATACTGTGTTAAGTGATAAACTATAATACTGCTATATCGGTTTTAGATACTGCAGTGATTTTATATTAAAACAAGTATAAAAAATATTCCTATGCTAGATTTTGGATGTGATTGGTTCAAGTTTGGCTTATAATCTGTTTGAATAGGAATAAGTGTTTCTGACACTTTCCATTCATAACTAAATTCTAACTTCTTTATGAAATGTTATACTGACTCACCTGATCTTCAGCCTTCCAATTCTCGATCTAAGCGCCACCGAGCTTAACAGCTACTTTGCCACCTCCGATCCTTTTGGTATAAACCGGACTACGACCGCCTTCAGACTACACTCTTTTAGACAACCCTTCTGACTAGACACAGCGTTCGTGAATAAGCTGGTGCCCTGCGCTTGGCTTTGAAGTGGCGCTGTATAAATTTGGAGATTACGATTACGATTGATCAGAGGAGGTGTGTGTTGCTTCAGTGCAGTTAGTGAAACAATGTAGGCCTACTCTAGGAGAAGAAGGGAAGGAAGAACAATGAGGGAGGAGAGGAAGATATATATCACAAGACTTGCCGTGTAGATTAAAGGGCACTGAAGCGTGGCAGCTGGAATCGTGTTGCCTACCTGTGGTGCCTCTCTTTTGTACCTGCATGTAATTGTTACCTGTGATGATGACGACGATGATGATGGTGGTCACAGGTGGTGCCATGGTGGTGGTTTTCGTTTTGACGATGTAATGATAGCTGTGTCTCTGATGTGGTGTTCAGGTGTTCCACGGTGGACAGGTGTATCACTCGTCGTCATCGTTGGTGTCATCGTCATCAGCGACGGCTGAGGTCTTGAGTACGTTCGCCCCAGGCGAGTTACACCAGCCCCCTGGTGAGTGAGCACTTCTCACATCGGTGCCTCTGTCTGTCTGTCTGTCTGTCTGCCTGTCTCTGTGTTTCTGTCTGTGCATGTCTGTCTATATATGTCTGTCTCTGTCTATCTCTATGTGTCTCTCTCTGTCTGTCTATCTGTCTTTCTCTATCTGTCTCTGTTTTACCTGTCTTTACTTACCTGTCTGTCTTTACCAGTCTTTCTCTATCTGTCTGTCTGCATACCTGTCTTTACTTACCTGCCTGTGCTTTACCTGTTTGTGCTTACCTCTAATGCATTCCTGTCTTTGTTCTAGTTCTTTGAGTTGTGTGTCTGTCCTTTCTTACGTCTGTCACACATACAGGCAGACAGTCTGTATGTATGTATGCCTCTTTGTCTGCCTACATGCATTACTGTTTGTGCTGTTTGTGCTTGACAAACGTTTTTGCCACAGACTTTTGTGTATGCGTGTCTGCCTCTATGTTGCCTGTCTCTTTCTCAATGTTTATGTATGTATGTGTGTGTGTATGTGTGTGTGCGTGTGTGTGTCCGTCCGTCCGTCTGTCTGTCTATGGAATTGATGTAGCGTCACTTCTAGATAACCATTCTGTGGTTGTGTCATCTCTTTGCAATCAGGTCGGTGTGACCACGTGAGGTCAAATGAGGTCAGGTCATGTCAACGACCTAGTTGCTGCCGAATTTTGGATACTGATTAATATCGTTTATATTCGCAGTTCTCGGCAGTTTTTACACACCACTAAAACATTTCTCCCTCGGGTATAATTCACTCACGTTGAGTAGTCATGGCGTTATGTACTTCAATAAATCAATCACATAAATTTGTATAGCGCCCCTTCAAGATCGTTACTCAGAGGTGCTCCGTACCCAGGCCTGGTCGAAAAGTCTTGCGAAGACGATAGAAAGAGCCAGCAGAGTCTCCGGGAAACGAGCGGAGAGCCGCAGTAGGCCATTCGAGATATCTGGATCCACCACGGAAGATGCTCTTCGCTGCACGGTAGTGGTACGTGGAAAAGGAACAAGATAGTCACCACGGGCAGCTGAGCGCATCGAACGGCGGCCCAGAGAAACAGAGACGGGGTAAATAGCTCACATAGGTAGGATGAAACTTGAGCCAGGACGCAGCGCCAAGCAATATATATATATGAGACTTTAAGCAATGTTTTGCTGAGTGGGAGCCAGTGGGACACTGGAGGTCGTCCCTCATGTAAGCAGACACGTGAGCATATATACCGGATATTTGTAGTAGGAGTCATATAGGCTGGGAGCTCCTTTAGTGGCGCTATATAAATTCTCTGAATGAATGAATCGTTTCAATGAATGGAAACGCGAGGTCCGTTTCAACGGCATAGGAAACCAACGGCTAGATGTCGCTAAGCACTAGATTATATATTATATAATATATATATACATACAGGTATACGTTTGTTCAACATCTCTCTCTCTTTCTTTGGCCGGAGATGCTATGTATACGTCAGGGTCTTGTCAACACTTAAGCTGTTTTGTACTGGAAAGGGAACAGTTTCGAGTATAGATGCCACACATGTGCTAAGTATACATGTATAGCTGCTTCGGATGAAAGGCTGAATGAATCGAGTGGATCTTTGGTTAGCGAGTGAGTGAGTAAGTGAGTGAGTGAGTGAGTGAGTGAGTGAGTGAGTGAGTGAGTGAGTGAGTGAGTGAGTGAGTGAGTGAGTGAGTAGCTGTGAAACTGAGAGGTTGGAGCAAGAATGTATGACTATACGACGGTTTTAATTAGAGAGCGTTTGAATCCTGGCAACAAGAAACGATCAGAGCCTTCTATAATTATATTACCGAATAATAGAAGGCTCTGGAAACTATGATATACAGGATTTAATATCAATCTAGATAAGTCGTTCAGTGATGATTCTATTGATTCGGAGATGTATATAGATTGAGGTTGCGAATTGACCGAATTTCACACTTAACGCACTGCATGCAAGACTTGTAGCCTGAAAGAGAGACGAAGGCATGCAGACCAAGACTACGCTGGATATAGACAATATAAATGAGCACATGTAGCATCATTTGGACAATGAAGGGCAATGAACTTGACTTAATGGCCGATGATGTACTGCTGATAATCTATTCGTACCTATCGCTCCACCAAAATGCCTTGCGTTAGAAAGTAAACGGAAGATGGTGGTGCATGGTGGTCGTGGTGGTGGTGATGATGATGATGATGATGACGACGAAGACTACGACGACGACAATGATGATGATGTTGATGATGTGGTGGTGGTGGTGGTGGTTGTGGTGGTGGTGGTCGTGGTGTTGGTGGTGGTGGTGGTGGTGGTGATGATGATGATGATGATGATGATGATGATGATGATGATGATGATGATGATGATGATGATGATGATGATGATGATGATGAATTGTGAATTATTAAAGTTAGTTGAACTGAGAGAATGAAAGATGCATGCATGTAAAACCGGATGAACGCTTGAATGAACTGCGTGGACATAAAATAATATATAGAGCATTGAATTAAGAATGAATTAGTTAAATAATTAGCCTATTAATGCAGGATTGAACAGCTATAGGCAATGTGTGAAAACTGTTCTATAGTGTGTGATTGATTTCTTAGAACTTGACATGTATACTATAGACACTGCTGCTGGTGATATTCGTTTTCAGGTGAACCGGATGAAGATGGATTTTCTAGATCCTATCAGAGTCGAAATCTAAAGGTAACCAGCTTCATATACCATTTAACATTTCAAAAGGGTGGTGGTGGTATTTGCAGTTTAACGTCACTGTGTGGTAACAAAGACCATTAGCGATGCCCTCCTCCTTTATCCACGCCTGGGACTGGCACTCTCAGAGTGCAACCAGTGGGGAGTTCAAAAGGATGTGTTGTATAGAATTTACTTTATTTCGTACTGTAGACTATTGGCTAAGTATAGCTGGCAACCAGTGCTGAGAGAAATTTCCGGCCCCAGATACGGACCCAGAAGCAATTAAGGTTTTATGAAAAACAATTTTTAAAGAAACATATTAAAATAATAAAAGTGCTGGTAGCCTACGACCTGCAATTTTATATTTTTATATAAATTATGATCTTATTCAATTGTTTAATTTAAAATTAAAACAATGACAGTAGTTAATTCTATGTAATTTTAATAGTTAATGAGGCATAACTCCTAGATTAAAATTCTATATAATAACTATATACCTAGCCCGGGCCCCTAAGAGTCGCGGGTCCCCTGGGCATTCACCCCCCCTCTCTGTCCTTCCCTCTCGGCAGCCCTCCTCCCAACGCTCTATTCTCTCGTACAAACGCTTTAATTTTTATCGTCTTCTTTTGACCGAGAAAGGCTGTGTTCAATATTGAAGTCTAGTTCAGTTTAAGCATAATAATAATAATAACAATAGCAAATCGTCTTTGCCTCCGAATCAATAAATCGCAATTGACGGTCCGCATTCACGTTCAATGGCCGTGTCAATCCTTGCGATTAGTCGCCGCAATTGGTCGTTTGGCGGCGCCCGACGTCTTCTGTATCCCTGCTTCTCTCGACGGATCGAATAAAACCGACGTGGGGATCGAAGAGAAACGGGGAACCAGTCGTATTCTTCGCGGACGTGTACGCAGACGCTGCGTCGAATAAATTTATCGGGAGAGACGTCGTTTTGAAAAACGGACGATGATGCGGCCCTCTGGCGGCGGACAGACTTATTTGCTGGCTATTTTTAACGGATAAATTAGACGCAGAGAATCGAGCAGAGGGAATTATTTGCAAAGAATTATTGTAAATATAGAATTGGGGTCAAAGCAATGGAAGACAGCAGCGTATAAATAGAAGGATTTGTAAAGAATTGTTAAAACGAATTGCAGACCTGTATATTATTATAGGAGGATGTAGCAATAATTGTGTGTATGCATGCAAACGGTGTGCAGTCGTAGCCTGTTAGCAACATTGTTCTTCTTCTGATAATAATATTATTGACTTGTGTGCACTGCACAGCGCTTTCTTTCGGCTTCGGTTGTGCTATCACTGTTTACAAATTGTCCTATTATTATTATTCCTATTATTGTTGTTGTTGCTGAGCTGTCCCGTTTTGCTGTGTAGTCTTGTATTTTGTTGTGTTGTGCATTATTGTATTGTATATTATGACAATTTATAAAGTGCTTCTCTCGGGAAAAGCTTTTTCAGAAATGTTCGTGCAATCGATCCCAAGGTAGAAGTCTATTATTATTATTATTATTATTATTATTGTTGTTGTTGTTCTTTAATGATTTTTATTATCATTAGGTTTGTATATTTGCCAGTGCTTTATATTTTTATGTGTATATGTAGGCCTATGTCACTATGTATGTTTGTATGTATGTATGTATGGCATTATATGTGTATGTATGTATGTACATTGTACATGCATATGTGTATGTATAGTTGTATATACAGGTGTACAGATATTCAGTATATGCTGTATACGTATAGACAGACCATCATGCATGGTGCAGCAATCGCCAGATCCCAAATTGCCTATTAGCTTGAGTCTTTTCATGTGGCCGCTGAACGATTCTTTCCTTCTCATCGTTGTCGTCATCCGTGGAAGACGTGGAAGATGGAGAGGAGGAAGAGGAGGAAAAGGAGCAAAGGGAAAAGGAGGAAGTGGAGGAGGAAGTGGAGGAGGTCGCAGGTGGATGTCTATTGCGTCCGGCGTCTTCAAGTCGTTGTTTGTTCTGGCAGAAGAAGAGATGGTAACGATGCATCCGGATGGAAAGGGTTTCTCCACGCTCTCGCTGTCTATACTCATCCATGGTTGTCTCGTTCCAGTTTGACGTCTCTTGCTTTTGATACCTGAATAAATGGCCTTGAGTGCACGTGCACGCTTTGTGCGTGTGTAAGTGTGTGTTCTGTGCGTGTGTTCTGTGTGTGTGTGTTCTGTGTGTGTTCTGTGTGTGTGTGTGTGCGTGTTTATATATCTGTTTTTATATATACGTGAGCTTTTAGCGGTATAATTATCTTGAAAATTAGGGATGAATTATTATGTCTATATATGATTTGTTGCTTGTGCTAAGCACCGTGTATAAACAGTCGTCATCATAGTCATCGTCGTCTTCGTCGTCGTCGTCATCGTCATCATCATCATTGCTGATACTTGTGCTGTTGTTGTTTCTTGTTTCTTTTGTTGTTCTTGCTGCTGCTGCTGCTGCTGTTGTTAATAAATAATTTAATATTACTCTTTTTATTGAACAATCCTGCTGATAGACCACAACCGGCTACAGTGTACAGTGTACAGTTATGCAATTGAAACAATTGACAGGAGTGCAAAATAATGACAGTAGACATAAATCGAAACTAAGCTTACTAACAGAACAGACGGCCTGCAATACACAGTGCTAATCGCAGCTTACAAAGCACGTCTATCCTACGGGGACTTCGGAAATCGAACTTTAGTCCGCTGATCTCTATGCCAGTGTGCTATCCAATGCGCCACCGACCCCACCCATGTTGTTGTCTTCATCGTTGTTTTTTTGTTGTTGACTCGACAGTTGATTTCATGTTCATTCAAGTAATAAAAGGTTGAGTTTGCATGATCCGGCCAGCCTTCGGTCCCTGGGTGTTACTGGCGAACTGACTTAGTAGGCAACGACCATGTAACGTGGTATCAAAGGTCTTGTTCTTAGTTGTATTATTTCAATATAATTATTATTAACGGTGTTGCTATTAGTATTATTAACATTATTTTTGTTATTATTATTATTATCATTATTATCATCATTATCATTATCATTATTGTTCTGTCTCAACAAAATTCCTTAACGCCACGGAAACACCCGAAAAAAATCCTACAGTAATTTTTTATTTGTGTTCTTCTGTTGATTTATGCTGTCTATTTTAGTTTCGCATTTGAATTCTTTTTGAATTTTTTTAGTTAAAAGTGGTCCGTCTTTTCACAAGATGTTTTTATGCAGCTGTGTGAAACGACGTTCTGGATTTTTTTCTTTTGGCTTCCTACGCAAGTGAACTGCTGTTTTAATTCTAACCTTCTATGTAACGACTAACGACGGTTATTCACTGATTGTAGGCTATTATTATTATTTATGTCTCAACCAGCTTTTCGTAGTTGTTGTGTACTTGCTTATTACTGAAGGTACTTGTGTATACTGATGTTTTTGCTGAGTAGTTCTTTCGGTGTGAATCTATGCATTGGGTGGACGTGTGAATGGGTGGACGTGTGAATGGGTAGGTTGTGTGATTGAGGGCAGCGCATGGGCATTTGCGTATTTGGGGTTTATGGGCTCAACCCCAATTGTGTTTTTCGGGGGGAATTTTTTAAAACTATTTCTATGTGTTTCTTTCTTGCTCCAATTTAATTACAATGCTTGATCTTTGCTGCCAGCCTGTGTCCGGTACTCGAACCAGACAATCCCTACGCTCAGTGGGAAGGGTGGCTCTGAGTCCTATTTGCTCGTACCTCCATCTTGCCTAAATGTTCCCTTTCTGTGGTTGGCCTGGCAGTATGGAATGGTCTTCCTCTTGAGCTGCGCCTGATACTACAGGTCACTCTTTCACACTCTCTATAGAAGCACTTGAAAACTTCCTCTTTGGCCGTGCTGGAAGAGGTCCTATATGTGGGGCGCGGTGGTGTAGTGGGTACATCAGTTGTTTTTCAGGTTCGAATCCACCTCAAGTCTTCCCGTAGGAACTTTGGGCAAGTCCTTCACTCGCAACTGCTCAGCGCTTCGGCAAGAAACTCCCATTCAATGTCCACGTTGTAGTCGGGAATGCTTCTGAGTAGACATTGAAGAGGTGCTATAATAACAAGTGCACATACATACATACAAATAATTGACTCAATGAATGACTGAATAAACAAGTGAGTTTTGTTGTGTATATTGAAGGGTGTTGGTCTGTCAATGTCTCCGTCATCATCATCTTCTGCTCTTCTCTCATCCAATTCACGATCCAATTCATACTTCACTCCAGGCGCCAAACGACCTGCATCAGACGACCTACAGACAGGTATACAGTGCACATTTATATATTATATGGATTGAATATCATGCGCTACGTAAGTGCTTAGGAAAGGAATGAAATTTTAGCCGAATCAGTTGATTGATTGGTTGATTGATTGGTTGGTCGGTTGAGTGATTAGTATTGGAAGTGGTACTGAGGGTGAAATCGCAGTGGTATAGGCAGTGGTGTAGCCAGGAATTTTTCATGGTTGGGTTGTTTTTTTTGCCTGGCCGGATACCCTTTCTGAAACCAACCCAACAGTATTACAGCAAATAAAAAGGGAATAAAGTAACAAAGGGAATAAAGTAAGAAAAACAATTGTTACTACAAGCAATTGTTTTGTTTTTCTTATTTGAGTGGATAAATAGCCTTTAAAAATACATTTCCCCTAGGCCAATGGGGTGGTTTTAACCCCCGAACCCCCCCTTGTCTACACCACTGGGTATAGGGAGGTGGACGTGTTGGGGGTATTGGAAGTTTACTAAGTGGTAGCGGAAGTGTGATTGAAATGGTGGCA
>OX457045.1:3738154-3803154 GCA_949752735.1 Lumbricus terrestris
GTCTCAAAGGCTCTAGGCACAAGACGTAGTTCCAATGGAAGCCCATTCCAGGTTATAGGGCCAACGACAGAAAAGGCACAGCGCTGCGTAATAGAAGTGCGTGACCGGGGGACAAGAAGCTCAGCCTGTTTAGAAGAGCGGAGAGAGCCACGGCGCTGGATATATCATATATATTCATTCATTCATTCATTCATTCATTCATTCATTCATTCATTCTATGGACCTTTAATTATAGCTCTACTTCAAGAAACCTACTCATGCGCTCCCAGCCCAACCACGGCAAAAGAAACGAGACTTGAGCGATTTAAGAAAAAAATTTGATTGGTCAGATGTAAGAAGTTTACGCAGCCTTAAAGAGAGGCCATTCCAGATGGACAGCCTCGTGTATTATAGAGGCATATCTTACTCACCGGATATAGGTCGTGACCAGGCGGGGTGGGGGGTTATAAGTCAGACAGAAAGGGTGAAGGTCATGCCTTGGCTAGGGCTATTAGTCCAGTGGCTTTATTGCCTAAGGAAACGGATGGCGGGATGGACGGGGTGGGGGTGGGGGTTGGGGTCCTCTCCCCTGCATGCTCTTTGGCTATTTACATCTACAGGGTGATTTATTGGTTTGACCAGACTGACATAGGTGATAAGAGGATAATTTAGGAGGAGGAGGAGGAAAGAGAGGAGGAGGAGGAGGGTAGGAGCTTGTTTCCTCCTCTGTCTTCTTCTTATTCCTCTCTCTCTGTCTCTCTGTCTGTGCCTTTGTGTGATCTTCCTCCTACTTTGCATGTCCTTCCTCCTCTAGCACTCCTCTTCTTCCTCCTCCACCACTTCCTTCTTGACCACTATGTCTGTCTGTCTGTCTGTCTGTCTGTCTGTCTGTCTATGCTTCTGTACTGAAGGATGTACTCCTCAGCCTCCTTTTGCCTAGTCCCACTCCTCCTCTGGCCATCCCCTCTCCTCTTCCTACTCTTCTCCTCCTCCTCCTCGTGCCGACTTTCCACCTCCTGCCCTCCTCTCCTTCTTCATTCTCCTCCTCCCTCTCATACCCCTAATTCTACCCATAATTCTCCTACTCTTCCCTCTCCTACCCTTCTCTTCCTCCTCTCCCCCTCTTCCCACTCGCCTCCCTTCTCACACACACACACACACACACCCTCCTTCCCATCATTGTGTCAGGAGTTGTTGCACAGACGGAATCCTCATCATCATCTCCACCGTTGTCTAGACTATACGTCTTCCTCCTCCTGACCTACCCGTCTGTCTCTGTCTGTTTATGTGTCTCTCTCTGTCTTTTCCTATGTCTGTCTCTGTCTGTCTGTCTGTTTGTCTGTCTGCATGTCTGTTTATATATATATATATATATATATATATATATATATATATATATATATATCCCCTCGCTCTCATCGTTCTCTTATCTCTCAATCTTTCTGTCTATCCATCTATCTGTCTGTCTCTGTGTCTGTCTCTCTCTCTATCTGTCTGTGTGTCTGTCTCTCTCTCTATCTGTCTGTCTGTCTGTCTGTCTCTCTCTCTATCTGTCTCTGTGTCTGTGTGATTCTGTCTACCTGTCTCTGAGTGTCTTCCGATCCGTGTGCGTTTCTTTCTGTGTCATTGTCTCTACTTCTACTACCATCATCCATAACATCCACAATATAGTTTTGATTTTGCCCTCGTTTCTTTCCATCGATCCACCCATTCTTTCGTCCATCTTCTTCTCCCTTCATTCCTTCCATTATTCTTCCTTTCATTGTTTCTTCCGTCCTAAGTCCTTCCTTCCATCAATCCCTCTATCCTCCTTCCAGGCCTTCCTTCAATCGTTCCTGCATTGCTACCATTGAGACTCGTCAGCCATCATCCAGCCAACAGGTAGCAGCAAGCAGACTTTCATGCCAGATCGGATTTCGGAGAGAGAGAGAGAGCGCGAGAGGAGGGAGGGAGAGAGAGGGAGCGGAGGGAAGAGGAGGGAGGGGATGAGAGAGAGAGAGGTCCCTCTTCCACTAATCTCTCTCATCCACGTCCATCATTCCTTCCTTTCCATCTGACTAGCTTCTGTCTTCACCAGTCAATCCAGGTTTAGCAACATCCATCCGTCCATCCATTCACCTATCCATTCATTCCTTCCATCCACCCATCGATCCATCCATTCCATCCATCCATCCCATCCAACCATCCATCCATCCAATGACCCATCCATTTATCCATCCATCCATTCATCCATTCGTCCATCTATCCATCCTATTATCTATCCATTCTTTCCTGTACATTCATCCATCGACCAATCCATTATTAAAGATTATTTCATCCATCCATTCATCCATGCTCAGTCCATTAATCCACTCCTCCATCCTATACTCCAAATATCCATCCATCCTTCCATCTCCTTCCCTGCCTTCGTCAGGTGCTGTTTTGATGCCCTGTGTTTGGGGTGGGGTTGAGTGGGGGCAGATGTTATGGCGCCGAATGTCCAGCTGCATTACTTATAGAACTGCCTCTGATGCAGTTGGTTCGTGTGATCCATTGTGCCCTCCGCTGGTTCCATGTACCATCCGCTGGTTCCATGGTCTGGATGTGAATCTGTCGTCACCCTTACAACTCCTCTGCCCAATTATCTCATCTAATCTCTTCACCTCGACGCGATTATTTCTCCGGTTCATCGTCGTGGTAGGCAGGAGGGGATGGATGGAAGGAGGGAGGCATGGAGGGAGTGCCATGGGAGTGGCAGCCTGGTGAAATGCCACTGCCACACCGCGGACCCCGACCTGTGCGGTGCGGGTTTGGGCGAGCGGGTGTCGGTGATGACGATGGATGTGGTCCAGTCCTTCGAGGGAGGTGGTGGAAGAGGAGGAGGATGGGGGAAGCGAGGTTTTTGAGAGGTGGATGAGGGGCATTGAAGATTTCGTGAGGATGGCGTCGATGACTGGAAGGATGTTGCGACGATTAGGATGCTGATGATGATGATGAAGATGGTGGTGGTGGTGGTGGTGGTGGTGGTGGTCGTGGTGGTGGTGGTGGTGTGTTGGTGGTGATGATGGTGGTGTGTTGGTGGTGGTGATGGTGGTGATTGTGGTGGTGGTGGTGGCAGTGGTGGTGGTGGTGGTGGTGGTGGTGGTGGTGGTGGTGGTCGTGGTGGTGGTCGTGGTGGTGGTCGTGGTGGTGGTGGTGGTGGTGGTAGTGGTGGTGGTGGTGGTCGTGGTCGTGGTAGTGGTGGTGGTCGTGGTGGTGGTGGTGGTGGTGGTCGTGGTGGTGGTGGTGGTGGTGGTGGTCGTGGTGGTGGTGGTGGTCGTGGTGGTGGTGGTGGTGGTGGTCGTGGTGGTGGTCGTGGTGGTGGTGGTGGTGGCGATGGCGATGACGATGATGATGATGTTTGCTATGTTTAGGTTTATTCACCTGGTCCGGAAGACTACCATCATCCTGATCCGACGAGGTATCATGGTCCGACGGCGTCGCCTCCTAAGATGCCCGCTCCACTCGGACTCTACGGAGACTACGGCGTCTATCCAGGTAGACATGAAAGTTTGTTGATTGATTGATTGATTGATTGATTTACTGATTGATTGATTGATTGACTGATTGATTGTTTGATTGATTGATTCTGTGGCTGGCTGGATGGGTGGCTGGCTGGCTGACTGAATGATTGATGGATTGATTGATTGATTGATTCTGAGACTGATTATTAATAACTGATTATTTGAGTTATTGATTAGAGACCGAGATCAACTTACTGACTTCATTGGCTCAATCAATCAATCAATCAATCAATCAATCAATCAATCAATCAATCAATCAATCAATCAATGATTGTCTGACTGAATGATTGACTGACTGACTGAATTGCTGAGTAACTGAATGATTTATTTTTACTTATTTACTTACTTTCTGGCCGACTGATTTGCTGACAGACTGGCTGACTGGCTTGTCTGGCTACTGAGTAAGTAATCGTAGTTTGACGTCACTGTGTAATGACAAAGATCATTACAGTGACGCCCTCCTACTTTATCCATGCTTGGGACTGGCACTGGCAGAGCGCAAATGGCTTACTGCTCGTCATCTTCCCATGTTTTATTAACATCATCGTTGGTGTGGTTGTAGAAGTGGTTCGAAATCTGGTCTCTGGCGATGGTTGGTCCGCTGTCAACGGTGACGGTATGACACCTTCGAGTTATCTATCGTCAATGCAGCAGAGCCTCGGATCGTTTTCACAGACGGGACCCTACAGCATGCCACACCGAAACAACATGGCGAGTTGATGTTACCGTCGTATTACGATTCAACAATTATTACTGATTATAATTGGAAATTTATGTAGCGTATATTATAACATGTAGCCACTTGAGGAAGAAATCAATTTCAGGAGCTGTTACAGTACTTATATTATATTATAACATGTAGCCACTTGAGGAAGAAATCAATTTCAGGAGCTGTTACAGTACTTGGTTAGACTCACGATGTATGTATACAGCATGATGTACTGTAATAGAGTACGCTGTGCCCGGGTGTGATGTGCTCGAGAGTATTATATTGTGCCTCGGTATGATTTTTTTCAAGAGGATGTAAGGCACAATGTCATTGAAATTTTTTTTGGCTAAGAACTTGAAATGCCCCAATAAGGAAATAAAGAAGATGAATGACTATTATAGGTTTCAGTTCACTTTATCTATCTTTGGCATATTATCTGTGCTTCAGTGCAAAGTAAAAATGGTAGTTTAAAAAACTGGTGTAAATTATCCGGCTGGGGGCGAAGTTCCCCTCTTGCCCCGATGTGCAGTGGCCCACGTGAGCATCAACTAAATAAATGAGCTAAATAAGTTTGTCTTACGACGACAATGATTACATGTAATATATCTGTTGGTTACTACAGACCTACAATATGATGTCATCGCCGAGCCTTGCTATGCCGCCATTGGCTGCCTTCCATAGCGGCGCCCTGCCACCTGGTGTCGGTGGGGTAGGAGGGTACAACTGCAACTCGTCTGTTGTTGAGACGTCTGCGTTGGAACCAGTCACATCACAGACTGGAGACGCCCTTGGGAAGGCCTTGGCTTCAGTACGTCACAGATTAGCTATTCATTCGTTCGTTCATTCATCCATTCATTCATTCATTTAATTCACTCATTCATTAATTCATTCATTTAAATAATTCATTCATTCATTCAATCATTCATTTAATTCACTCATTCATTCATTCATTCATTTAAATAATTCATTCATTCATTTAAATCATTCCAATCATTCATTCATCCATTCATTCATCCATCCATTAATTCATTCTTCCATTCATTCATTCATTCATTCATTCATTCATTCATTTAAATCATTCCAATCATTCATATATCATTCATTTAATTCATTTGTTATGAAATTGTATGGCTCCTCTTCAAGGGGACTACTCAGAGGTGCTTCCAACTATAGCACGGCTAAATAAGACTGTCTTAAGATGAGAGAGGAAAGCCGACGAAGTGGGGGTGTGGTGGCGTAGTCAGTATGTTCGTTGCCTTTTACCCGAAGGGTTACAGGTTCGAATCCACCTCAAGCCACCGCCTCATAGGGACCTTGAGCAAAGTCCTTCACTCGCAATTGCTCAGGGGCTTCGGCGTGAAACTCCGTTCCGTGTCTGCGCTGTAGTCTGGGAGTACTTCTGAGTAGTGTTCTTGAAGGGGCGCTATAACAAATGCACATACATACATACTATTGTTATTATTATGGCTATTATTGCTGACACTTTATTATTATTATGGTTACTACTATTGTTATTATTAATGATTATTATTTTATTATTGCTACTATTGTATTATTATTGTTATTGCTATTGTTATTACGGTTATTATTATTTTTTACCCGAGGTACCTCACATGCCTCAGGATTTTATTGTGATTATCGTTATTATTTTTATAATTATTATTATTATTATTAATATTATTGTTATTGTTATTATTCTGATTATTGTTGCTGTTATTGTTATCAAAAATCAACCAAGGACTATTTATGTTTATATTATGTTTATGTTTTTATTATGTTTATATTGAGCTCATCGATCAAAGCAATGCTGTCCAACATTCTATGGTTTGATCTTTCCAACATTCTATGGTTTGATCTTTCTTCGTCTGTCGTAGATCTATGCTTCCGATCAAGGTGGCAACAGTTTTACGTCAAGTCCTTCGTCTCCCGTCTGCTCGCCTCCGCCTCTAACAGGTAGACTTTTCCACCGTTCCATCGTGACTTTTATGTTGCTCCTCTGTAGGTTTTCATCAGTGGATCGGATCAGAGAGGAGGAGGAAGGTAGGATGAATGAAGTGAGGTGGTGATGAATTTATTTGTTGATGTAAGACACATCAGTTGATGATGCTCCTTTTATCTTGTTATGGTTTGTTTATGGCTTTCGTGTAGGAGGGAGAATGAGTAGAAAGTGGTCTGTTGAAACATCAATGCTGATGCGGCGTAGCAGTCAGAGATGTGGAGCGTAAGATAAATATGTGAATAAGTTGATAATAATAATGATTATATTGATTGATTGGTTGATTGATTGGTTGGTTGATTGATTGATTGATTGATTGATTGAGCGAGTGATTGATTGACTGATTGACTGACTGATTGATTGATTGTTTGGTTGATTGTTTGGTTGATTGATTGATTGATTGATTGATTGATTGATTGATTGATTGATTGATTGATTGATTGATTGATTGATTGATTGATTGATTGATTGATTGATTGATTGATTGATTGATTGATTGATTGATTGATTGATTGATTGATTGATTGATTGATTGATTGATTGATGATTGACTGATCATTATTAGGACTGTCGAGTCACTGGTCACAGTCCGCTGGCAATTCCACATCACCGCTCGTCAAAAAACCGAACATGCATTCCATGGTGAGTTTGCGAGTCCTGTCATGGAACATAACTGATCATGATCATGATTAGATTCGATTTGATTAGATTAAATGATAATAATAATCTAACAAAAATAATAAATAAATAAACAATAATTATAGTAATAATTAATTATAAAATTATAATAATAAGATGACTTCTATAGCACCGAGGTCGAAATAAAGAGCGCTGCACACCAATTTAAAAAGTTAGTTTCAGCGAAAATTTTACTTTCCACAGGAGTTACGTTTGCTTCATGGGCTCTTACTGAAGCGTTTTTTTATTCAACTAAAAAATTGTGCTTTTTGGTTGTGCTGGAGTCGGGAGCGCTTCTGAGCAGTCCCCTTGAAGACGAGGCGCTACAAAAATTCTGGAATGAATGAATGAATGAACGAATGAGTGAATGAACGAATGAATGAATGAACGAATGAATGAACGAATGAATGAATGAACGAATGAATGAACGAATGAATGAATGAACAAATGAATGAATGAACGAATGAATGAATGAATGAATAAATGAACGAATGAATGAATGCTGAGAGTTTGTATTCCAAGCTCCGCTGAGGCAGTCACCAGACAGGAACCTCGAGCAAGTCTCTCACTGAAATCAGTTGCTTGGATGTTGACCTGTGTTGCTGGTGGGCGTTCTGGGGTGCTTGGTCAAGTTCCTTCTGTGACCAACGTTATACCTATTTGTTTTAAACGTTTCTCTTTGCGTTTTTCTAATTTCCGTTTTCGCCAGGCAATTTTAATTTCCAGTTTTTTGTACAGGCTTGTTGATATTAGAATTATTATTATAGCCTACGCGTGTTGGTGTTTTGTCGGTCGTGAAAATCTTTCTGTTATGCAGTGTCTGTCATTACTTGTCTTTCGCCAGGTGGCAATAGTGTATGCAATAGTGTACGCGTTCATGTGACTCGCTTCTTGTTTGCATGTGTCGTCTTTGGTTCCAAATTTCTTTTCGTTATTTGATGTCATCATTTAATCAATATAATGTTTTTTATACAGAAATTCAATCCATGCTACGTTATCCACTACCACGTAGCGTAATGTAAATGTAATGTAATTTAGTTTATTTGTCGTTTTTTGCATTGGAAGTTATTGGCCATTGCATGTTTTTTAGCTTCAGTAGAAAACTAGTTGGATTGGTGAGAAGAATTTTGACAAGAGAAGCTGGAAATGCTGTTGGATTTAGGCCTAATTAATGGAAGTTGGACTGATGAGAAATAATTAGGCCTATTTCAGTAGAATTTAGATTGATTGAAAATAATTGTCTCTTAGAGAGGAACTGGATTGACAAAAGTATTCTTGCCAAAGAAGAAGTTGGATGAATTAAATATTATTGCAGTCTGCTCGCACTCGCTTTAGTACGTAAGTAGGCCTAGTTCAAGTTGAGTGCCGGAATTTCGTCGGTTCGAATCCCTTTGTGCCATGCGAATAATTATATGTCGCCTGTATGGTCGTTGCCTGGGTGTTTAGTCGTGTTTGAAATCGAAGGAGGGCCCCCATACTGTGATTTGCATGCCGTATTATTATTATTACAAAAGTTGAATTTTACTGCCGCGCATGGCACATAGGCTACATTCAGGCACCGAACACGTCCTGATTGCTGCGGCTCATTTTGCCATCGCCCTGTAGCGAGTAGAGGGCTGAGTGGGGAATCGAAACCACCTCCATGCTCATCTTCTGCTGTTTATATGGCGCTATATCTCGTGTCGTGATACATAGGCTACGAATATTTTTGGATGGTTAGGTGCGTTGTTGCGCACGCGCGAACTGTTGCATTATGGGTGTTGTATTCTTCGTGTTCTTTCGCTGCTTTAAACGCTCGCCAGGGGGATTCGGGAGAGGATCGTCTTGATCACGTGATTCACATCCTTAGGGATCATGCACAGGTAAAGGTGTTGACGGCTGAGGTGCGGTGGTGGTGGCGGGAACCTTCTTTTTTTTGCGGTGTTTATATGGAACTTTGCGTTATTCTAGAATCGTGTTGACCTTTACTAAGATCTCTCTGTGTTCTGAGATTATAACAAGTCATACTCTATGATGGCCATAGGTCTTTAGGATCAAACGCGTCAACTGCAAGTTTCTAACGACGCCTATGCAGTCAGAAAGCTTAGCGCAGGGCATCGTCTTATTCGCGAGCGCATGTTTTGTTTTCCTGATCCACGTGTGAACTATAGGTGCCAGAATAACACGGTGACTTATTGGTTAGGGCTTAGTAATGCAGAGGTTATATTAGGGTTTGAGTCTTCTTTGTTGAGAAGATTGCAGTGGAGGGAGGACTTGAGCAAGTCACAATAGGCCTATACTCACATTTGCTCAGCTTCATATATTGATAGCCTATGTGGTTGGTATTTAGCCTAGTGGTGCTCAGTATTGTTAAAATAATAATAATAATAATAATAATAATAATAATAATAATTAATAATGGTAATAATAATAATTATGATAATTAGTAATAATTATTATAATAATAATAATAATTTTCGTTTATTCAACAATCCGGTTGACAGACCGCAACCGGTTACAGCGTACAATTATAGGCCTACAGTTGAAACAATTTACAAGACCCTAGATCACAGAACGCATAAACTTTAACTAGGCCTATACATTAAACGGAACAAACAACTTGCAATAATCGGCGCTAATAGCAGCCTACACAGCACGTCCGCCCAACGGGGGCTCGAACTCGTTACCTCTTGCTCTCCATGTATGCGTGTTGCCCATTGCGCTACCGGGCCCCACCCTATGGAGCAGCAAACACCCGATGTTGGGCAGAAGTAGTCCTAGTCCTGGGAAGCGAAAAAGATCAATGAATGGGTTAATCGCTTTTAAAGTCAAGCTTCAAGCATCAATTTTATTCGTTTCATATCTTATTAAAGTTCCATAGTTAATCCTACTGCAGGCGCTTTATAAATGTTTGAATGCAATGCAATATTTACCTCTATAACATTTTGTTTCCCTCTCTTGAACCTGGTTGCGGTTTTACCAGATCGTTATTTAAGTTCGTATAATTCAGGTTGTTGCTTCTATCAGTCTTCTCGTTTTCATCATGATTGTTCATCATCAGAAAGAAACTTTGAATATTTGACTGTTTTCTTAATGAGTTTTGCTCGTGTTCAGACAATTAAAACCACTGCTCATCAACTGATTGTTTTTGTTCCTACCAATACAATTAAGTTGCACTCACTGTATAAGTTACATCTAAAGTACCCATACATTTACGGCACATTTGCATGTACAATAAATTTGCTTTACTTTTACAGTTATCCAAGTAAATATATATACATGATATTACATATAATTATATATGTGTTGTTTTCGATTAATGGGAGAATACCAAGTGACACACTGCACATATAATTATGTATAGGCTACATGTAGAAAGTATTCTGATGTCATCTTTAATGTCGGTCGTTCGTTTAAGTGTATACACGACTATAAAGATGAGTGAGGTGACATTTGCAGTGCACTGGCAGTACACATATGCAATGCATTGCAACACATATGCAATGCATTGCAACACATATGCGATACATTGCAACACATATGCGATACATTGCAACACATATGTAATACATTGCGACACATATGCAATACATTGCAGCACATATGCAAAACATTGCAACACATATGCAATACATTGCAACACATATGCAATACATTGCAACACATATGCAATACATTGCGACACATATGCAATACATTGCAACACATATGCAATACATTGCGACACATATATGCAATACATTGCGACACATATGCAATACATTGCGACATATTTGTAGTGCATTTCTTTTTTATTCACTTGTTCCACTTATAAGAGTTTAGTTTTACTCTGGCATTGACGTCATGCTCTGCTGGTCCTTGGTAATTATAAGTCCTCCGCTTGTATCCCAACTTAGAACTGACTTCAGTTGAAACTGCTATCTTGTTTTTGGGGGGGAGCAATAGAAAACCTTTGTCTTGCTATGTTATGTTCTGCTATTTGACAGAATATATGTTATGCTATGTTATGCTATGTTTTTGCTGTTATGTTATGTTATGTTATTTTTTGCTATATTATGTTATGCTATGTCAGTGGTTCCAACCATTTTTGACTTAAGGGCCACTTTTTCTAAGTTGGAGGACGGAATGACCACTTTTTCTTAGTTGAAGAATATTAGGGGGCCACAAGGCCAAAATTAAAACTAAAAGCATCCAAAATTGTTATAATTGATTCAAAACAAAATGTTTGATGTTATTTATAGACGTGAAAAATAAAATAATTTGTAATCGAAAATAATTATGTGTTCTATCGTATCCAAATTTTCAATTTTTTTTATAATTTTATAATTCTTTGAGAGATAAGGGCTAATTTTTGAGGGCCTGATGGGCCACTTTTGGCCCGAGGGCTACGGGTTGGGAACCGCTGTGCTATGTTATGCTATGTTATGCTATGTTTTGAAATGAGAAATGCACTGGCACAAGCTGTCTCCCCCCAAAAAACAACAGTAAGATATCTGACCACCCTATCTTTTTGTTTCTAAATTTTTATTTATAAATTTTTAATAGGGTTAGGGTTAGTTTAAGGGTTGGGGTCAGTATTAAAATTAAGGTTAGGGTTAGTTTTAGGGTTAGGGTTAGTATTAAAATTTTTTAGAAGGGCCTAAGGTCTATGGAAAAGTTAAGGTTAGGGTTAGTTGTAGGGTTAGGCTCAGTATTAAAATCTATATATCAATTTAACTTATATTAACGTTTCTGCAATTATCGTCATGTATTATGAAAATCGCACGGTTTGGACTACAACTGATATTAACGTTTCTGCAATTATCGTCATGTATTATGAAAATCGCACGGTTTGGCCTACAACTGATATAACTACAATTGATATAACTACAACTGATACATCGACAACCAGACACCTTGGAGAGCTATCTACAACCAGACATTTTGGAGAGCTATCTACAACCAGACATTTTGGAGAGCTATCTACAACCAGACACTTTGGAGAGCTATCTACAATCATATCCACACAATGGAATTCTACAATCATATCCACACAATGGAAATCTACAACCAGTAAATTCTACAACCAGTAAATTCTACAACCAGTAAATTCTACAATCAGTAAATTCTACAACCAGTAAATTCTACAACCAGTGAATTCTACAATCAAGAAGCTCTACAACCAGTTAATTCTACAACCAGTTAATTTCAAAACCAGTAAATTCTACAACCAGTAAATTCTACAACCAGTAAATTCTACAACCAGTGAATTCTACAACCAGTAAATTCTACAACCAGTGAATTCTACAATCAAGAAGCTCTACAACCAGTTAATTCTACAACCAGTTAATTTCAAAACCAGTAAATTCTACAACCGGTCAATTCTATAACTTAGAAGAGTTATGCTAGGATGTTTCTGTATTGTGTACTTATTTTATTAAATTAATTTGATATATAGATTTTAATACTGAGCCTAACCCTACAACTAACCCTAACCTTAACTTTTCCATAGACCTTAGGCCCTTCTAAAAAATTTTAATACTAACCCTAACCCTAAAACTAACCCTAACCAAAATTTTAATACTAACCCTAACCCTAAAACTAACATTAACCTTAATTTTAATACTGACCCCAACCCTTAAACTAACCCTAACCCTATTAAAAATTTATAAATAAAAATTTAGAAACAAAAAGATAGGGTGGTCAGGTATCTTACTGTTGTTTTTGGGGGGGAGACAGCTTGTGCCAGTGCATTTCTCATTTCAATATGGACTTATTAGCTTCTCCACTTAGTGAGGTGATAAATTGTTCACTTAGAACTGGAATAGTTCCGTCTGACATAAAATTAGCAAAAATAACACCCATTTATAAACAAGGAAATAAAAATGAGGTTTCAAATTTTAGACCGATTTCTATACTACCGTTTTTTTCTAAATTGTTTGAGAGGGTAATGTACGACCGCCTGTACTCCTTTATTAACCAGAACAAAATTTTGTACCCTTTTCAACATGGCTTTCAAAGAGAACACTCAACCTTCATGTCATTACTGGATATACAAGACAAAATATCTCAAGCCATGGATAATAATGAATATTCCATTGGCATTTTTCTTGACTTAGCTAAGGCCTTCGATACCGTCAACCATAATATCCTGCTAAATAAACTTGAGAATTACGGGATCAGAGGTATTGCACTTACTTGGTTCACAAATTACTTAAATAACCGTTACCAACAAGTCTCATGTAATGGGAAATTATCCAGCTTCCAAAAGATTGATTTTGGGGTCCCTCAGGGCTCAATCCTGGGGCCTCTTTTATTTCTAATATACATAAATGACCTTCCTAATTCTGGAACTTTTTTACATTACATCCTATTTGCTGATGATTCAAACGCTTTTTACTCTCACTCCTCTTATGAAGAATTGATTAAAATAGCAAATAACGACCTAGAAATGGCTAGTGAATGGTTCAAAGCCAATAAGCTTTCACTGAACATAGCCAAATCTAATTATATAATTTTTAGATCTAGTAAAAAGAAATTTGCTCCACCTCCTGATAATAACCTACTAATTGAAAATATTTCCTTACCGCAAGTATACTCGACTAAATTCCTGGGTGTACATATCGACCAGCACTTAAAATGGAATATACATACAGCTGAACTGTCTAAAAAAATCTCCAAAAATATAGGCATAATTCACAGAATAGCCTATCTTTTTCCACTTCATATACTAAAATCATTATATTTCACACTTGTACACCCATACTTAAGTTACTGCAATCTCATTTGGACATCTACATATGACACTCACCTAACTAAGCTAAATAGACTACAGAAAAAAGCCATAAGAATTATTACTAAATCTCCCTTTAATGCTCACACTAGCCCCTTATATAATCAGTTGAACGTGCTAAAAATATCCCAAATTAAATTCATCCAAACTAGTACATTTATGTATAAATATGACAACAACCTTCTTCCACTTGCATTCTCATCCTATTTTAGACCTAACTTATATACTAAAGCCATTAGAAATAATAGAATCTACATAAGTGTCTTTGCTAAAACAAACACTAGAAAATTTTCTATTAAGTATCAGGGTCCTCTTTTATGGAATAATATACCGGAAAATATTCGTGCATCCAGGAGTCTCGATCGATTTAAATCCCAAATCCGTGCACACACATTAAAAAATGTAAAATGAACAACCCATTTATTCCGTGTTTTCCCCCCATTCTTTTTAAGTTGAGCAGAGGGAAGGTAACCCACTGCTGTTATTTAATTGATTCCAAAAATACTGCCATTTCTATCTGTTTTCTAATCTATTATCATTAATCATATAATAGTGAAGAATTTTTTCCTTTGGTAAATAGGCCCCAATAGCGGGATCACTCCCTTCGGGTAGCCTATTGCTCCCTACATTTCACAGTAATAACTGTACACTAAGCTATACCATCGCAATCATTAACTGCAGTTAATCACTTTTGTGTACTATTATGAATGCATAATTGTTAACAGCAATCAATCGCTTTGTGTACTATTATGAATGCATAATTGTTTGTTTTATATTTTTGGGATCAATAAACAAGTTGAAGTTGAAGTTGAAGTTGAAGTTATGTTATGTTATGTTTTGTTATGATATGCTGTGTCATACTATGTTATGTTATGTTTTGCTGTTATGGTATGCTATAGTGTGTTATATGCTATTCTATGTTATGTTATGCTACGCTATGTTATGGTGTGTTATGTTATGCTATGTTATGGTGTGTTATGTTATGTTATGCTGTGTCATACTATGTTATGCTATGTTATGTTATATTAATGTTTTGCTATGCTATGTTATGCTATGGTATGCTATCTTATATGCATTTAAGTATACAGGAAATTTCCTGTTACCTTTGTAGCAGAGTCGCATGGAGGAGAGGTTGGACGACGCCATTCACGTTCTACGCAACCACGCCGAGGCTGGTCAGCTCGTTCCACCAGGGAGCGGTGGAGGGCCTGGAATGGTGGTGAGGGGCCTCTTACCCCCATCGCATTCCACCACGGAAATGATGGGGTCCGGAGGAGGGGGAGGGGGAGGCTACGAATCTCACTACTTGCAGACAATGGTCATTCCAGGATCAATATCCGGTCATCTAACGGTCAGTCTCGACATTGGTCATTCGATCCTTCTTCTTTATATATATATTTATATATATATATATATATAAATTATATATATATACATATATATATATATAATGTGCTATGGAAATGATTGCATGTAAGAGGTCACTTTAAAAACGTACTCGTCACATCGATGATATGGAAACTGATTTATTTGTGCATAGCGCCGTAACCGCAACGGAAAGCAGGGCACCAGCTTATTCACGAGCGCTGCAGAGTAGTCCGAGTTAGAAGGTGAAAATAGCCTTGCATGCAGTTTGTATTGCCTTCTGTAGTGTAAGCTGTATCGTAACTCGATTGATTACCATCACCCTCCTTGTTTTTCCACGCTTTGTACTGGAACGGCCCAAGTAACAGGCAACAGGGAGTTCGGTCTGTGCGTGCGTATGTTTGCGTGTAGGTATGTAATTTTTTTCTATACATGGGACCGCGGTTGCTTCTTCTTTAGCCGCCTTGTACAAGTTTTTGGGCGATAATCGGAGTTCCGGAAATTTCACATCTTGTTTGCAGAATAAAAGCATTCGATTGATTACATCTATGAAGGCAGATTGACGATCGATTATGTTTGCAAAATAAAAATAAAATGTTTTGGAAATTCAAAGCATGATCCTTAGCGATAGAAACGGAATTTTAAGTGGAGCGCCATCTATTGCTGAGAGTGAAAACATGACCACAAA
Source organism: Lumbricus terrestris (assembly GCA_949752735.1). Classification (NCBI taxonomy): domain Eukaryota; kingdom Metazoa; phylum Annelida; class Clitellata; order Crassiclitellata; family Lumbricidae; genus Lumbricus; species Lumbricus terrestris. Next base: position 3,753,863 of record OX457045.1, read on the forward strand.
ATGTTCACAAGTAACCTATCCTCTCATATAGAATGCTTGCTTTTCGACTATGGTCAGCCACGAACTGCCATAATAATAATCTATCACCCCACGATATCGGAGTTCATGGGTCAGCCGCCAGCACCATCAAGCAGGGTTGTGAACAGAGAAGGGGTAGGAGTAGTGGTAGTTGGGGAAAGATGGGGGGAGGGGGGTTGCAGGGCGCCGTAAATAACGTTGAGTTAATCAACGTTGTTGAGAGATGGAGACTCTGAGAGGGGTCGGGACTGGAGCGGTGCCGCAGTCGAAAAGAACTCGACGCCAAATTCGTACCGGGACGAGGACTGTAGCGACTGTAGGGCCAAATTTGGCGCGTGAGGTTGGTGTTAATAGGAGAACGGTCTCGAAGCAATTCTGCTTTTAGAAACAGACATTCATGTCATGTAAGCTATATTATAATATTCGTTTAATTAAAAAAGGAGAACGCCGTTGGTTTACACAACTGACAGCATTGGCTGCTTAGTATTTACGGCTGAGTTTGTTTGTAAGCCTATATGTTTTTAAATAAAACTCTTGTCATGGAGTTCATCGAGTCTTTATTGGGGAAGGTGACGTTGTTCTCGCTCTGGTCACGTGAACCAATCGTTGCAAAGCTTTCGGAACCGCCTTCTTCTGATCACGTGAACCAATGGCAATGAAGCAAATTCCCTCGTCTGGTCACGTGAGCCAATGGCAATGAAACAAATTCCCGCTTCGTCTTCACTTGAACTAGTTGCAAAACTTTCGGATCTCTCCTCGTCTTGGATCCGATCGAGCAGCACACCGGCCGCTTGGAAAAACCCTGGGTGGGGGATATGTGAGGGATGGATGGGTGGAGTAAGGGAAGGGTAGGGGGATGGGGAAAGGGAGCGGGTGGTTCTGTGGGGAACTTTATGATGTCCTTCACTGTCCGCCGCCGTCGCCGCTTCTTCTTCTTCTTCTTCTGACGGGCGCTTGTTAGATCCGCCGCTGCAGGCTAATGGGAGCCATGTGTCCATTAGAGAGCCATCTTCTCGGTTGGCTATTGAAGCCAGATGTCGTCGTCCGATCGACGAACCGTCTGTGTGTCTATCTATGTCTGTCTGTCTCTGTCTGTATCCCTGCCTGTCTATGTTTGTCAGTCTGTCCGTAAGCCTGCCTGTCTATGTCTCTATGTCTGTCTGTCTGCCTGTCTATGTCTGCCTGTCTGTCTATCTCTGTTTGTCTGTCTATGTCTGTATGTCAGTCTATGTCTGCCTGTCTATATATGTCTGTCTGTCTATCTCTGTTTGTCTGTCTGTCTACCTGTCTACGTCTGTCTGTCTGTTTGTCTGTCTCTGACTTACCTGTACATTGGCATGTCTCTGTATAATTATGCTTGTATACATATGCCTGCCTTTCTGTATGCCTGCCTGCCTGTGTTAGTATGTCTGTTTGTGTGTTGTGTGTGTTTTTTCTCTGTCTGTCTGTATATCTGTCTGTCTATCTGTCTGTCTATTTGGTTGCTTGAACAGATTCTGAACTGTATGATCTTTCAAGAGATCTTCTCCTACTTCTCGTCGGTTCCATGAGAGCCGCAGTGGAGTGGAGTGGAGTGGGCGGGCGAGGGTGCTGGGCGATGGGGAGAGGGGGAGCAAAGGTTGGGAAAGGATGGAGCGAGAGACGAAGAGAGACATGGGAACGGACAGGGAAGGTGGGGGAAGGTGGGAGAGGGGAAGACGAAGAATTGGAATTGTCATAAAAACTTACACGTTCACCCTTCTGTGTTTGGCCTGCTGTCTGTCTGTCTCTGTCTCTCTGCCTCTGTCTGTGTGTCTTTCTTTGTCCGTCTCCATCTCTGCCTCGTCTCCGCCATTGTTGATCTTCATGTGCGTCTACGTGTCCGTGTGTTTGTCCGTGTCTTTGTCCGTGTGTTCGTCCGTGTACGTCGCCCGGTGTAGCCGGACATGTGGCAGTGATTATCGGAGCAGAGCGTATTATGAGAGAAACCGTTGTACTAAGTATGACGGATAGATGGACGGATGGACGGGCGGATGGATGGATGGATGGATGGATGTAGGTGGATGTGCTCTTCGCCGGTCGAGTTTAGTGTTGTGAGAGAACTGAGCCGAGGTTCCCTATAAATATGGGAACTCGTTCGACTTTTAATTGACACTGAAGCGAGTGAAGAGACGAACTTGGCACAGTGGAGTTGCGTCGATAGGTCTTCGTAGAAACGACAACGTGGATAAGTTGAATGTATACTGGAGTTAAAAATAATACAACTGTGCTTCCGTTGAGCGTCCGTTGTACTCAAGTGAAGCGCCGCTGAAAGTGGTGGTGTTGAGCCGGTGACAAGAAGAAGTGGTGGTGTTGAACTGGTGACAAGAAGAAGTGGTGGTGTTGAACTGGTGACAAGAAGAAGTGGTGGTGTTGAACTGGTGACAAGAAGAAGTGGTGGTGTTGAACTGGTGACAAGAAGAAGAAGTGGTGTTGAACTGGTGACAAGAAGAAGTGGTGGTGTTGAACTGGTGACAAGAAGAAGTGGTGGTGTTGAACTGGTGACAAGAAGAAGTGGTGGTGTTGAACTGGTGACAAGAAGAAGTGGTGGTGTTGAACTGGTGACAAGAAGAAGTGGTGTTGTGGCGGTTGAGATGACAGCGAGTGCAAGTGTCGTCTGCTGATGAAATCATCTCGTCTGTTTTTGGCGGCAAAGTTTGGTCGTTTGACGTTTTGACGTTTTGTGGCAAATGTTTGATCTTTTTTTCGTCAAGAGTAGAATTGTAAATCTTGGCTGAGTTTGCCGTCACCGAGTGATAGTGTAACTATTCTCTTGGAGAAATGTTGTCTTTGAGTAAAGACGGAACTGTTGATTATTATCGTCACTGATTAGAAGTGGAACTGTGAGTAGGTTTAATTACCGTCACTGATTAGAAGTGGGACAGTGAGTAGGCCTGATTACCGTCGCTCAATGACAGTGGAACTTTCTTGGCGAATGCCGTCATTGAGTAAAAACCTCTTGATGATTACCGTCACTTAGTAGAATAGGAACTCTGAACTGTGATTACCTTTACTCAGCTAAAGAAGAACTGTTGGCGATTACCGATAGCTGAGTAAAATTGAATCCATTGGTGATAACAATTATTATCAGCGAGTAAAAGAGTGAGCAGGGTGCCAGAGAGAGCAGTTAGTGTGCAAGTGTGAGCATAAACGGGTGGAGTTGACTACGGGGCAAAGAAGACGGAGATAGTCTTAGGGGAGTGTGGGGTGAGCTGAGCAACATGTGGCACCCACAGTTGGGGACCTGGGACGAGGTGGACAGTTTCGAGGGAGTTGATCCTTACCGTTCAGCCTACAGCTATTCGCAGATGCACGGAGCTTATGGAGGATATGATGGTGCTCCTTTTTCTGGCGTCTACGGTCTTCCGTCGCTCCAGTCCTGGACTTCAGCGCCGTCTACGTACCACTATAACAACATGGTAGGACCATGATAGCTCCAAGTCACGTTCGTACCACTTTGACCGGTAGAAGTAGGTCTGGGCAATTGGGGTACAAATATAACCTTGTTCTAAGAAGGTGTGTGTATTGTCTTTATGCTCTGAGGTGTGTGATCTTATACTAAAACCTCTGCAGCCTGTTAGCTGCATCCTCTTGTATCCTCTGATCGGCTTGACCTCTTTCTTCCCTGCGTCAGGACTGACATAACTCAATTTATATAGCGTCTCTTGCTCGTGTGCACCAATCAAAGACATAATTTTATAATTTTATAGACATTCATGCCAAACCATATCTGTATTGTATTGTATTGTATTATAATGTATACGCATGCAGCATACGTTGAACAATGTCTGTATATGTAATGTAATCATGTTTATTTGTGTATATTTCATAATAGTATTTATACATGTGTGTATGTAGTTTTTATGTATGTGTGCGGCTGTGTGTGGATGGAAACATTTATCTAGCCCACTTAAATACCATATCAAAGCTGTATCTTTGAGATTCGTATGCAAGTGTGCGTGTTGGTATGTTTGTATTTATATTATTATGTTGATGTGTTTGCCTGTGGGCATCATTATGTAACCCATTATTTTAAGTGAACCTTCTATTAAAAGGCGCTATATAAATAATGTGCATCATCCTCTTTCAGATGCCTCCTTGCCAGTCATCATCTTCATCGTCTGTGGCAGCAGTCGATCGAAACCGAAATTCTCAAATGTCATCGGAACAAATTCGAAGTAAGAACTTGTTCTTCAGATGATGGTCCGCACCACCCTGCCCCACACAGCCCTCTGAGGTAACCCACGTTGCCCCCGGGAAATTTTGGTTCTTCACCCTCCCCCCAGTCTCCCACCTGGAGCGGGGTGGGAGCTGGGGCCGTGTTTGGCGTTGCCTGGCAAATTTTGATTCACCCCACTCCCCCACTAATCAGCTAGATGCGTTCATCTATCCATTCACTCACTCATTCACTCATTCATTCACACACTCATTCATTCATTCACTCATTCATTCAGTGGATTTATATCACGCTCCTCAAATTTACCTGTCTGGAAGTGTGCTACCTGGCAAACTCTGGCAATAAAGGATAACTTGAAATGCACTTGAAAGGTGGTATTTGCAGCTTAACGTCACTGTGTGGTAACAAAGACCATTAGCGATGCCATCCTCCTTAATCCAGGCTTGGGACTGGCACTGGCAGAGTGCAACCAGTGGCAGAGTTGCACTTTAAAGGTGCATTTAGATTGTAGAGTCTATGCTTAGGAGAACATGCAGATATGTGAGACATTCCATTTCTTCAGTCCATCCACTTTTACAATCGCAATCTGCGTCAGCCAAAGCCTCGTCTTTTATTGTGATCTGTGTTCTAGTCTTGTTCGATCATAATCACGTTTGACCTGAGGCGTATCTAATTGACATTCATTAAATGAATTTGTTTAGCGCCTCTTAGGGTGGATTACTCAGAAGCACTCCCAACCACAGCACGGCCAAATAATACTGTCTTAAGCTTTGAGAAGATTGTCGGAGAAGGAGTTAAAGAAAGCGAGTGAAGCACCAAGAGGCCATTCCAGGTCGAGGGTAGGCATGGATATATTTAGGGGATTCATGGGTTCAGCCCCAAAATGTGTGATTTCTTAATTTTTTCCAGCTAATGATTATTCTGCATAATATATATATATGTATGTATGTATGTATGTATGTATGTATGTATGTATGTATATGTGCATATATATATATATATCATGTGTTTTTCGACCATGTCGATTTTAAATCCCCGAAATCTATTTCCAGTTATGCTACCGAGTTCGACTGTGGTTAAGTGCTTGGTCAACGTATATTGGGACGATGTTTTTTGAAAGCAATGACCAGGTCGTGGTTGTATCTTTGCCGCACAGGTATGCAACTTGAAAAGTCATCATGCACAGTTGGTGAGAGCGGTGGTAGCGTAAAGGAGGAATCGGTGGAGAAATATGATTTCCAGATGAACAACTCCACAGATGGCAGCACGAGGGATTCGTCGACGAAGGGTCTCGCGTCACCATCGATCGTCGCCAGTTCAAAAACGACGTCGGCCAAACGTTCCAGGTACGAGTCGTAGTTTCGCATTTAATCCTCTCGTTTTAAATAATAACAATAATAATCATAATAATAACGACAATTTCTATGGCGCTGTTAATTTTAAACAAGGGATTTATTGCTTAGCATATTATGCTGGGAGAGTCCCCACTGGTAAGCTATGACACACGTGTAGAACCCAATCAAAGAATTGCCGGATATCTAGTGTTTGTGTCACCTTTTGCATGTATTCTTTCCGTTTATGACTTTTGTTGTCATAATGAAGACTAGAAATTTGGTATCTTGTCAGAACAATAGGGACACTGTTCTATAGTTTTATGGCTTCGAAGTTTGCAAGAATTTTATTGGATTTCTGTCAATCGCAGCAACACCTTGCTGTAATTTATGACAAAATCTTTAAAAGTGCATTGTCACATGACAGATGGGTTTTTTTACAACTTAATCATTTGTCAATACGAAAGGAAGCCATCATACGAACTTTGAAGTATCACATAATTTGAAAATCCCTTCTTTATTTATGATTGATGAGTTTTGTGTCTCTTCCGTTGCCAAAGAAAACCTGAATGTCCAGAAAATTTTAAATTAATTTGTCTTTTTGATGTTCGACGAATTGAGTTGCATTTAGAATTGAAACTGTTCAGTATTGAGGTGAATTTAGAATTTGAACTTTCACTAATGTTTGACCAACTGAGTTGAAATAATAAATAGTAAACTGGAGAACAGTGGAGATGATGGTTATTTTGTTGTGCTGTTTATGTGTCTACAGACGCGTGGGAATGATGTCCAGTGACAGCAATGACCTTGATGACATGTAAGTTCTGGCAAACTGCCAATTTCTATAAATAGGATTGAAGTTTGTCAATGTGCCAGTTGTGTACTAATGACCTAAGTTGTGTGTTAATGACCTAAGTTGTGTGTTAATGACCTAAGTTGTGTTTTTCATGACCTAAGTCAGATAGAAGATTTTGGCAACATCAAATCAAGTCAATAATTATGTACCCATGACCTAGATAAGACAAATTTGGCAATGTGCCAATGGTGTACCTACACCTAGATGACATATGAAAGACCTAGATAAGACAGATGGATATTTGACAACATACCAATTACGTACCCATGACCTAGATAAATTTCCAGTTGTGTACCGTGACCATGCAGCTAGTTGTGTACCCATGGCCTAGATATTCAACCAATTACTTACCCATGACCTAGATAAGAAGCCAATTACGTCCCGTGGCTTAAATAAGCAGCCAATTGCGCAGCCTTGACCTAAATAAGCAGCAAATTATGTGCCCATGACCTATAACTGACCTAGACTGCATTTGGAAGAAATGAGTGCAAGTACAGAATGAATGAGATGCTTATATTTTACTCTTCTAAAAACTTTCCTTTCATGACCCATAAGTTACTAAGTGCAATGATATACAATAATACATTTTTATATACGAAACACTTTGGCAACAGAACTTACCCAAATGCCACGACTTCTGACAGATTGGCAATTTTTTTGTATCAGAAACCTGGATGACGTCAGCTAGGTATTGACAAAATGCCAATTTTCCAAATATCATTGTGACAAAGTTCTTGAAATGACAAGAAACGAACCAGTGACCTCTATAGATCACTTACATTATTAATCAGCAGAGCATTATAGGCTTAATCATCGATACGAGGATGCGGTTAACGGCTTTTGCGCATAGTTTTAGAGTTTTATGCAGGTGTCACGAAATAGAGTATCCCCCGTATTAATTGTATCCCCCAAATTAAAAAAAGTCGAAAAAACCGCTTACGTAAGCGTGTATTTTTTTGGGCAAATTAATTTTCATCTGCTTTGTTTTGAACAACGACACTAACAGGTATGTTTATTCCTACTAGATAATTTGTTTTGCCCTGTTTTTTGAGCACTTAAAACATTTAAAACACTTAAGAACACTCAGAGTCACTAAATAAATTCGAGTTGACTTTATCTGAGCCTTGCTTTGGACACTTAAAACAATTAGAGTCTCTTTGAATTTTGATTACAGCATAAATTCTTTTATTATGCGCATTTTTCAAAAAAGGGGATAGAATGGTTTATCCTCCCGGATAGCATAGACCGGTTAATTCTATCCGGGGGGATAGATTAATTCATCCCCCGGATAGGTTTCAGGGGGGATACTCCGTTTCGTGTCACAGGCTTTTCGATCCCACCTGTGCTTTGGAAATCTGAAAGACGATCGATCTAGTAAAGATTGTAGGCAGTGGATGCGTGTAGTGATATGAGATATGATATGGTGTGATATGAGGTAGCCATGTGGTGCAGGATTTCAAGCTAATCAAGTATATGCCTAATATTAGTAGGCCTACTTTATACTTGGAATACTTATTTCAAGTATCACCAGCCCAGTTGATCAACAGCGTGCAAGTTATACGTACACACATAGAAGTTTACAGCCATAACAACTAGATGCCAAAAACAGAACTGAGAACTAAGGGATAAATGGAAAGTCTAATTTTTAAAGGTTTTAGAACTCCTTTCTATGCTCTGAAAGCGATCATACTCATTTACACAGGCCTCGACTCATCGCCAGTTCGCCACGTTCCGCGATGGAAATTTCTTTCTAAATATAGAACTATTACAATAATGTAAACAGCAGCTAAAAACTATTATTATTTGATCAAATGTTATGGTATAATATTATATAGTCGCTTCTAGGTGGCGCTCCCCCAGGAAGATGCCTAGATTAAACACTGAACGTAACACGATTTCGGCCTCAATCTTTCAGTCTCAGAATATAGTTTTGCATTCATGCCTAGCTTCTATGTGCGTGTGTGTAATTTTTTACATTTGCTAATAAGTGATATAATTTTGTTCTGTTTGAAATATTGTTTTGTAATTTGACCATTGTACATAAATATGAATTGCCTATAAGACTGTAAGTTTCATTTCAAAATTCGTATGTTTGGCCAAGATATGGTCTGAAGACCGTAAGGGATTACTTTTTTTGGCGCACCCTGTAGATACTCATTTAATATAGGCCTATTGTTACATTTTGTGCATCATTTTTAGGTAATGATAGCATAGACTGGGGGGATAATGTCCTACCCAGGGGACGATAATGTCCGAGGGGCTTTTGCCTGGGGATAATGTCCAGGGCTAATGTCCGTTCCCCATTCGAGGTGGTATGTAAACAGGAAGTATACTGTCCGGGAAGGGGAGTAAATGTCCTAGTCGAAAAATCGGAGCGGAAAACGTCCGGGCCTCCGGGAAGAAACTGTCCAGGGGAATATGTCCACATGGAATGTCCATTTTCCCGGCTACTATGAACAGATTAGAAAGTTATGCAATGAATAAGCCATCAATCACAACTGGCATTTAATTCTGGAACTAAGTTGCGATTTTGATAAGTTCGAGGATCATAGCCCTTATTGTGCTATACAAGGTTATTTACAACTTCCTCAGAGTCACGAGAGCCATAAGTAGGCCTATATAAAACTGATTGCACACGGATCACAATAATCAATACTATGTAAATTGTAGGCCTAATTATTTTTCAAGGCAATCAGAAAGTAAACGCTGCCAGTTGATCGCCATACTGCTGTCTACACTCTTCCTTTCGAGCAGCTTTCCAAATGTTTTCAACTACTAGCAGTCTGCCAGAAGCTTCATCCAGTATCATCTTCCTCGGTCTCTTTTCAGTCACGCAGTAATCGTCCGGACTAATATAACTTGGATGCAACGGGCGCATGAGTTCTAGACTGGAATTGAAGAGCAACAAGCGTTGATTTAGATGGTCAGCAACAAGAATATTGCCATCTGCAGCCACCTCCAAATAAACGGGGTTATTGATTCCACTCTTGCCTACTTCTCCATAGTATTTGAGAACATTTCCATCGATATCTACAATGCAAACTCTATGCAACGAATCATTATCTTTGCCATGACATACCAGAAAATGATCCGATGTGAGCTTTATCGCATGAGTAAGGTGCTCGATACCAGACTCCCATTTCAGAGATATCTCGCGTTTCACCTCTCCATCGGGACTGTATTCTGATAATTTCCTCATACACACATCGGTAACCAACACGTTTGATTCATCAGTAACAGAGATTTGAGCATCAATACATACGCTGGGAAGTTTCCATTGGATGATGACTTTTCCTTTGGCACTAAATCTCAGTATATAGACTTCATTGGTCCATTGATTTGGCCTGGAACTAAACAATAGATAAATGCATTTATTGTGAACACTAGCTTTCATGTCCACGATTTTTCCCATCTTCTCCGCATACCAACGTCGTTTAAACTTCAGCGTTCTCAGATCATTTACTTCAACAACATTAGAAGCGCTTGCAATGAACAATTCGTTGTCTAGAATGGCTAATCCTGTGATTCGGAATTGCTTATCCTCGGGTACAACTTGAACAGTTGCAATAGTCTGAAGGAAAACGAGTCGTCCATTAGACCGTGCATCTTCTGCGAAATGAAAATAAATTATGTTACAACCATACTAAACTTTTAGACATTAGACTATTGAGACATTAGGCCTAAGCCTATGGTAGATTTTTGAGCCAATAGAGTTCAGCGGTTAATTAGATTCAACATTAATCTATATCTATAAGAAAGGACTTGGCTATGTTTGTATATTTGTCCAGAATGCACGCTCACAGTTTTTGAGCTTTTCACTCCAAACCTTCACTACTGTGTAGGTCTCGGCACGAGACGCAAAGGTGAGGGGTTGGCGATTCTCTACCACCATGGGGGCCAGGGCGGGGGCGAAACCCCAATTTAAAAAAAACAGCTATTGATTTGAATTGTTTTTTTAGATACAGGTTCATCAGAATCCCCCGGATCAGTGGTTGCCAAATCTCTACCACCATGGGGACCAGGGTGCTGGGGGGGGTCAAAAACACCAATTTTCGCTATAAATTTTCATTAGCTTGCCACGTATAAAAGCCGTTATTTTCGCCGTTTTAAAGGTGTTTAACGTTAGCTCTTTTGCAAATACGGATTTCACGGGTCGCTCAGCGGAAAAGGCGGGGGTGAGGGAGGGTGGGATGGTAGGGGGGGGTGGAGGAGTGGGGGTGGAGTTGGCGGGGTGGGGTGTCGAGGGGTGGGGTCGGGGAGGGGTGTGGTGGAGGTGTGGGATGGGGATGAGGGGTGGGATGGCATGGGGGTCGAGGGGTGGGGGTTTGTGGTGGGGTTGGAGGGGTTGGAATGGAGGGGGATGAAGTGGGGTGGGGTTGGGGTGGGGTGGATGGGGTGGGGTGGGAGGGGTTGGGGGTGGAGGGGTGGGGTGGATGGGGTGGAAATTTTCGTGAAACCCAAATTTCTCGGGTCGCGTAGCGGTAGAGGTCGAAGTGTGGTAGGGTGCATGGGGTTGTGGCCGTAGCGGATCGAATCCTAAATTTTCCGGGCAACGCCGGGTACCCCAGCTAGTAATATAATATTAATGCAATTTTTGCGTCTACTATTCAAATTGTGGGACGATCATGCAGATGGCGAAGAAGAAATTTGATCAATTATGCTCAATTAAGTACGTCTAACTGTATTAGAGCAGCATATTGCAGACGGTCTGTGCTGTTAGTAGTTAAGATTTAGCTTTAAAAAAATCAGCTGACCCGAGTTCGAGCCCCGTATGGCGGACATGCTTTGTAGGCTGCTTTTAGCTGAATTGCAGGTTGTCTGTTCTGTTAGTAGCTGAGATCGACCTTGAGATGTCTTCTGTCATTTGTGTTCTTGGGAATTGTTTCAACTGCATAACTGTACACTGCAACCGGTTGCAATCTGTCAACCGGTTTGTTTCAATAAAGTGTTATTAATATTATCTTGAGACAAATCACAAGAACACGAATTACAAAAGCCTAAGCTAAATCTTAACTACTAACAGCACAGACCGTCTGCAATATGCTGCTCTAATACAGCCTACTACGCTGATTTCCATGTCAGTGTTTCCCAAAGCGCTACCGGACTCCCCAATGCGCTACTGGGTCCCAAATAAGCGCGTACACCAGTGGCGTAGTCAAGGGGGGTTCTCGGGGGTTAAAACGCCCCACATTGGCCTCGGGAAAAAGTTTTTTTAAAGGTTATTTATTATTTAAATAAGAAAAAACTAAAAAAATTGCTTGTAGTAACAATTGTTTTTCTTACTTTATTCCCTTAAATTTGTTGCTTTATTCCCTTTTTATTTACTGTAACACTGTTGGGTTGGTGTCAGAAAGGGCATCCGGCCAGGCCCAAAAAAAAAACCCCATCATAAATTCCTGGTTACGCCACTGGGTTTCACCACCTCAGTGACCTTTCGCGTGCGTGTGCGCAGTGGTCAAGGTCAATTCTAGCACAGATGATGGATTTACAAAAAGTTCGGAAACTTAAAGACTCGAATATTGCGAATTTGCAATTTTTATACAATTCATCGTCTATGATAGAATTGACCTTGACCACTGCGCACACGAAAGGTCACTGAGATGGTGAAGCCACTCATTGTTGTTATGCTACAAATGATGTTCTGTCAAAAAAAATTGTATTTACAAAAGTCTTACAACGCTCTTGAATAATTTTTTAGACGACATAATATCTTATTATAGTTCTTAAGGGAAGGGGTCTAACAGTAGCTGTACGTACTTTGCACTTGTATGGTTTTGCCTCCATTGTATGCAATGTTTGATAGCAATGTAACTTGTTTCTTCAAATCGACAATCTCCTCGTATGATCGCATTTCCGCTAATTTCTTTATTTCTGTCTCATGATTCATCGAAATGATTTCTTTTTCTATTCTTAAAACGTGTTCTTGCTGAAAATTCAATTCACTTTTAAGCTTATCATTGGTCTCCACTGTATTACAAATTTTGATTTTTAAGTGCTTCAGCTTATCAATAAGTTTCTCATCGCATAATTTCCACTCTTTCATTTCGTCTGAGACATCAGTTTCAAGAACCTCAAAAGCCTTATCATTCTCCATCTCCTTGTCTTCATTCTTTTGCATCTCTACACCTTTGCACTGCTTTGCATTGTCTACCTCCTCTGAGAATATAATTTTATGTGGATGATCAAGAACATTCTGAAAATCTTGGGACTGACGAATGTCTTTTCTACCATCAACAGCAGATGTCTTGTCTAGTATGCCGAAGAATTCATTCACAAGAGAAGATATTCTGTCAGTGAATGACTTCTTGCTTTCAGCTAGCAATGTCCTGCTGTCACCATTTTCTGTTAATTAAAAATAACAATTAAAATTATTTTGTATAATATAGCACATACTTGACGTCTCATATATGATATCTGACAGAAATTTTTGCAATTTATGTAGGCCTATTAAAGAATACATTTGCATTACCGGTGACTCCAAAGTTGCCACAATCAGTTTTCAGATTTCTTCAATGCATAAGAGAACTACATGGTGCGCCAAAAAATACTCCCCTAGGTTTTTTCGCAATATCTAGACCAAAAGTAGGAATTTCGAAATGAAATTCTACAGGCTTATAGACAATTTATATTTACACATCATAGCCAGATTTCATCAAAATATTTCAAACAGAACAAAAGTTATACCACTTTTAGGGAGGCCCCACCGTCTTTTGATGATTCAAAAACGTAACGCAACGAAAAGTAGGAAAAACACGATTTTATCAAGTCATATCTCAAATACTTGTTATCAAATAGCCCTGATATTGCCAGATGATCATTAATACTACTATTTTAAACAGAAACAGGGCACCAGCATAGCCGCAGGTCACTGTGAAGTCACTTAGCAAGATGACAATCAAGTTGGTAAATAAGGAATTGTCAGATTCATAATTCTGCTATTAAGGCAATGAAATTCAAATTTCTAAAAAAAAATGAAAATGGTCAAGGTGTCAATGACAGACAAAATGTTTATTCAGACACCTCTTGAGCAAGATCCTGGAGATATAAGGCTATGAGCAACGTTTACTCTGATAAACAGTGAGAGCGCAAAAATTACGAGTTAAGCTGAGATTTAAGAGATTTGCCGTAAATGAATGGAGATCGGCTCAATGTCGATTGTTCTGGTTTTATTGAAAATGCCAATGACCCCAAATCTCCGGATTTGAACCCGATGGATTGATAATCAATTGCGGAGAGCTATGCTGGAGAAATATCACAATCTGCAGCCAAAACCAAGAGCAGTACGAGAATTGATGGGCGCATTTGAGTTGATATGAGAAGATTTGCCTTTGGAACGCGTCAACAGGGCCATCAAGAACTTTGCAAAGAGACTCAAAAGAAGTTTTGGCACTGGTGGTGGTCACATTGAACACAAGTTGCCAATCACTATCAAGTTCATTTCCAAATAGTTATTTAAGATATGACTTAATAAAATCGTGTTTTTGCTACTTTTTGTTGCATTACGTTTTTGAATCGTCAAAAAACGGTGGGTGGCCTCAATAAAAGTGATACAACTTTTGTTCTGTTTGAAATATTTTGATGAAATCTGGCCATAATGTGTAAATATGAATTGTCTATAAGCCCGTAAACTTTAATTTCGAAATTCTTACTTTTGGTCAAGATATTGACAAAAAACCTCGGGATTCTTTTTTGGCACACCCTGTATATACAGGCCTGCATGCTGTGGGAGCTTGAAAAAATACACACTTTAGCTGATACCTAGAAACTGTTCAAGTCTTTAGAACTGCAGTTGTTTCACAAAATTAATGTTGGAGCTGAGCATTTCTAGAATAGTTAGTAGACCTAATCTTACGAGAACTGTCAACGTCTGCAAAAATGCTAATAATAATTGTTGCGCTGCGTTTTTGAATCGTCAAAAAACGGTAAGTGGCCTCAATAAAAGTGATATAACTTTTGTTCTGTTTGAAATATTTTGATGAAATCTGAGTATCCAGAATAGGGAATGTAATCCCGGGGCATTCTGTCAATCCCGGGATTACGGGATTAAAAATAAGTCAATCCCGGGATCCCGGGGTCCCGGGATTGGTCCATTTCGACATGTCGACCAAAAAATTTCACTGCCTATTTCCTTAGTGATTTAATGCTGTTGTATATTAAAAGACAATCATGATAGCCTAATAAAGTTGTGGAGTTGTGTCATTGGCTTGATACTGATAATAGAAGATATGCAAATGTTTAATGTTCGTCTTAATCGTCCATAATGAACACCTACTTACGGTAACACGATCGCAAAAAACATAAAGCATCAATCGTAGTCTCCAAGCCGTGACCGTATCTTTAATTAGTGCACAGAAATCCTGCCACTGAAAACGCCCGTTTCGTCTCAACTGACGTAGGCGGGATTGACAGTAGACCTAAGTAATTATACGAAAGTGCCAAAAAGTGGCCTCGTATGTCTGTTGATTAAAAAACTGGAGTACAAGACTTAGTGGTCTCCATCAAGTCCTCAGTCGGAGTGTTTGCACTTGAGCCTACGCGTTCAATTAAATTAGGCCTAATATTTTAGATGTCAACTAGGCTATAGGGTGACTGGTAAAGAGGCCCTAAGTCTCCTAACCGAGTGTATAGGCTTTGGCCTATCTGATCTAATGCTACGCAGTAATTTTGGCCACAGAATGATTTGGCCAACAGAGCGGAAAAGTTTAACCAGAGGCTTAGACTTTAGGCCTATGGAGACACACCTTGTAAAATAAGCCCTATAGTTGGTGATCTTAACGCCTAGGCCCTAAGCCTGTCCACTCTCCTTTCTTTTCTGTATCAAGACGTTTAACCTGCAGACTAGCTAGGCCTATATACACCGAGCTGCAGCTAAGCCAGATTGATTCTGCTTCTAAGAAACGAGCAAAGCCTGCATAGGCATTATATATGCCCTATAATACTATGTAAATTATAAACTAATTACAGAAGCACAATGTTTTTTAGAAATAATCAATCTATTTAAAGTGTTACGTTTTCGAGCGGCATAACTGACACCTTGCTCGCTGCCCATTTTTGTTCTGTTTCAAAATAAGCCTACTCCCAGACACCACTTTTGGAAGAGGCATACTAAATCTATCAGATATTTTACCTAAATGAGTTTGGAGTCTTTCAACAGTTGTATTTTAATATGATTGACTTCGTGGAAGACGTCGATCGTATAGCAGTGGGTCAAATTGGTACACTTATGGAATAGGCTACGCTGTTTACTTCAACCTTGACTTCGAAATGCAGCAGCTGCTGATTACTCAAAGCAGAGCCATTACTGGCCCATTAGGCAGTGACCGGTTGGCAGCAGCAGAGTTAATTGATTAATTATGATACAACGGTCCGGATTCAGGTCTGAGGGCAACAGGTGACCAATGCACTTAGACGCTGGCACGGACTGACTGACCCAAGACCTCTGCCCAATGAACCGAAGCAGTGGGAAGCTAGCAGCAGGGTTCCACCTCTGTATGTTACTATGTATACGTCTTTATCTGTCCCTGTACGCTAGCCTCTGCCTATCTGTTCAATTGGCGCCTTCCGAGCAATGACCAGGAAGGAATTTAGAGTTAAATAAAGTAATTTCAACGAAAAAACTGTAGTCCCGGACGCACGGGATTTCATCTTTGCCAGTCCCGGGATTTCGGGATTGAAAAAAGTCCGGGATTATCGGGATCCCGAGATTCGAGATCCCGGGATTACATTCCCTAATCCAGAATCTGATGTTCAATTAAGTATTCAAAAGTTCTGCTAAAAAGGCAGGCATAGTCAGGTAAAGGCAAGAAAGTCAATCCTCTGAGACAGAAAAACACCAGGAATTGGATTAGAAACTGCTATTATAGGAACATGACAATTATTGTGAAATCATGCAAAGTCAAGTCTAAAATTCAGAAACTCTAAGATCTTTTTTATTTAAGTGATCAATGTTAAGCATTGTTGGCTGAGTATATATTAGTATACCCTAAACGATTAATTCTTGGACAAAATGCGTTTATCGTACCTTCAATTTTTCCAATAATGTTGTTGCCACTTTGGTGCAACGTGTCATGAAATACAGTTTTCTTCAGCCAAATAGCTGGGAACGGTTCTAGATATGCTGATTCGTAGCGTTTCCTCAATTCGGCCGCTCTTGTACTCAAAATGTGCACAGCTCTACAAATGTCTACATCTGATCCAATTGCTGTTACTTGCGCACAGTAAGCCTGAAAACTTTCCAAACTAGCAAGTACGGCTTCAATTTCACAGACTTGATTTTCATTTCCTTTCATTCTGTTTTTCTTAATGCAGTTAAGCTGTAGTAAAAGTGAATCACAATCTTTTTCAGAACATTCTTGAAGGTTCTGCTTAATTCTTTTGATTTCACTTTCTACATCTGCAACCTTCGCGGCAAACATTTCTTTATCAGTTTCTTTTCCTGCTGCTGTTTGCTTTAAATCAAGGAACAATTCCATCATACTATCGGCATGCTCTTGAATTATCCTTCGAAAGTCAGCTACAGCATTGATAACAGGTGAGGTTTCGTGCACTTTATGATCTTCGAAAAAGCATAGTGCACATATTGCTTCCTGGCAGCTAGAACAGTATATCTCTAATGGCTTGCTTTCATGCTTGTCACACAGGTATGGCTTAACAATAGATGGAATATTAACTTGTGAACCATCCAAGGACAACATTCTGTGACCCTTCGTTGCCTTGCATTTTCTGTGATTTTTACAGCATTCTTCGCACAACCTCTGATTACAATCAGCACAATACATTGCAGCTGATGGAATTTCAGCTTCAGTACCCAGGTCATTGTCTTCTTGGCATGCATCACACACAACACGCGTTGAAGATGGCTTCAGAATATTCTTCATTTCAATCAATCTCTCCATGAAGAAGTTCCTTTGCAGACCACTGAAACCTATCTCTGGAACAGTGAATTCCGTTCTGCAGACCGGACAAGGCATCCTATCCCCTGGACTTTTGCTTGTTTTTAGTCCAGCCTTTAGAAGACATACCATACAGAATGTATGAATGCATGGCAGCATCTTTGGCTCCTTAAACGTCTCTGTGCATATCGGACATTCTGTAATGTCTTCCAGCTTCTCCTGAACTTCAACAACTTGTTTCTCCATGACTGACATATTTATCTGCGATCTGTCTTTTCAGCACTGTCACCAACACAACACAGAGCTTACAAGATGTGGACTTTCCTTCAGTTTCACTTTCACCTGTCCCAATATGGCGAGTCAATCTTTCCGGGAAACCTAAGAGATAGACTAGGCCTACCAGACTACAAGTCAAAAAGTAGTGCGGCCCTGATGCGCTCGAAATTCGACTCGACTGCAATAAAAGCGAATTGCTGACCTATACTAATAGAACTTGCATCTACTAACCAAGATAGTTTTCTTTTTAAAGTCTCAGACAGCTCAATTCAAGCACTATGCTGTATAACCTTGGAAAAAGCTAACGCAATAATTTTAGCCTATAGGCTATGTGCCGCTCGGTCCACAATATTAGGCTGTAGGCTACTGTGGTAGGCGTACACCGTTGCCAAATATTGATAAATCGCTCTACTCTGCTGCAGGGCTTTTTTTAACGTGCAGTTGTACACAAAATGTGGGTACTATAATTTTAATTCACTCTTTTTTTCGATTTAATTTCGCCAACTTCTAGTTTGTCCAGAACCCTTTTAATCGATCCAGCTTCTGCTTAGACAAGAATTTGTTCGATAAATCCCGTTTCTATTTTGTCAGTATATATTTTTCATCAATTTTATATTGAAAATTATTCTTCATCAATCCAGCTTCAATTTCAGCAGAATGACTGCACTAACCCTAAAACTAACCCTAACCGACCCTCACGACGCCTAACCTGAGCCCTAACCGACCCTCACGCGCTAAATCCCGCTTCTACTTCGTGAGAAAATATTTTTCATCGAATTTCTATTTCTGTGGGGTCGTACACGAAACCTACATCGACACGCTGAAATAAATAAAAAGGGTGAATTAAAATTATAGTACCAAAATGTGCAGTTCTAAAGGGATTTGTGCAGCTGTAGAAGAACTTCCATCACAAGTTCTGTGTAGTGATAAAACTAGCAAAAAAGGTAATTGTCATCCGATTGGAAGCAATTTACCATGGAGGATGGGAAGGAAAAGAAGGGTTGTGCAGTTCTAAAAATTCCTTAAAAACAGCCCTGCTCTGCTGCCGATAACGATATAGAGCCTAGGTCTTACATTGACACATAGCGTGTCATAACATTCTTTCTCTCTCAGACCTATAATAATAATATATACAAGCCCGGCAGCCAGTGCCTAAAGTGTGGGAAAATAAGTGCCTGGACGCCCCTAACCATTCCAGTCTGTGCTCGCCAATAAGTGGCTGGACGGCGTTCAGATTTTAAAACAAGTGTATGGACGCCGTCTATGACCGTCCAGGCACACTTTAAGCCCTGCCGGTGTGGCATGAGATCTTGTGCGACATGAAATAATGTCCGGAAAGCCTTGTCATTGGTTCACGTGACCGATGACATCAGATAGCAACTGTCAATCTTGTCCGGGGAAGACACAAAATAGACAAGATAATTATTCAGCCTATCAAGACCAATGATACAAAGCATAGCCTAGCTAGGCCTAACTATAATATTATTATTAAAACTAAGACCTAGGCCTACGTGTCGAAATCCTGTATGATCCAAAATTATGGGTTTTAAGTAAAATTAGCCTTTCCTAAAATTGGAAGAAATTAGATTCGATTTTAACGGCTATTTGAAAGTGATTGTGTATGAAGTTAGAAAATGAGTAGACTATAATCACACTTCAGACAGATAGCCTAGGTTAACGGCCTATCTCGAGATCTGCTGTACCAGTAGGCCTAACCTATATGAGCATTATACATTCAACAGCAGTAGCATCGTACCGCGTCTATAGATCTAGGCTAGCCTATAGGCCTATAGCGCTTCTCGAAGAATGACTCTCATAGTCGCCCTCAGCACGAAAACACGGATTCCGAGGAAAAGAAAATAGGTCTAATGCTTTAAAGCAGTGGTTCCCAACCTTTTTTGACTTGAGGGCCACTTTTTCTAAGTTGGAGGACACGAGGGCCACTTTTTCTTAGTTGAAGGACATTAAGGGGCCACAAGGTTAAAATTGTATTAACTAAAAGCGTATAAAATTGTTATAATTGATCCAAAATATAATATTTTATGTAATTTATCGACGTTAAAATAAAATAATTTGTAATAGAAAATAATAATGTGTTCTATCCTGTCCAAATTGCTAATTTTTTCATATATTTTGGATAATTCTTTGAGAGATGAGGGCCATTTTCTGAGGTCTGGCGGGCCATTTTCTGAGGCCTGGCGGGCCACTTTTGACCCGCGGACCACGGGTTGGGAACCGCTGCTTTAAAGAATGACAATTGACAAGAAAAACGATGCGTTAGTTTGGCCATTAGTGCGGAAAAGTCATTCCATATGGAAGGACCAACCACAGTAAACGTCCGATGTTGGGCAAGAGCAGTAGCCTACCTTATAGGCCCTTATTCTGGGAACATTTTTAAAAGATGAAGAAATCAGCAGAATATTAATACACTATAGGCCTATTCATCGATATGAGGATGCGGTTAACGGCTTTTACGCATAGTCTTAGAGTTTTCATAGAGGCTTTTCGATCCCACCAGTGCTTTGGAAATCTGAAAGACGATCAATCTTGTAACAATTTTGTGAACAATTTGCCACATTCTTACCCAATAACCTAAATTTAAGGTAACCTATTTGATTCGCTGAAGGCTGGTTGGTTTTGGCAGACTATAAAGTTCGCTATTCCTCGGACCATACTGCGCGCTTCCCGTGTCACAGACAGTATCTACTATCTAGTGATCAACGATTTTACTGTATCCTTAGGGTCGGGGGGTATTTAATTGCCCAATTTTGGCATTTGCAAGCACATTATAAGTAAGCCGTCTATTTGCCATATTGAGTGAACTAACATAACTAATAAATTTTGAGGCTTGCGACCAACGAATCATGCATCATGTGGCTTAATCACGAATCATGCATCATGTGGCTTAATCACGAATCATGCATCGTGTGGCTTAATCACGAATCATGCATCGTGTGGCTTAATCACGAATCATGCATCGTGTGGCTTAATCACGAATCATGCATCATGTGGCTTAATCACGAATCATGCATCATGTGGCTTAATCACGAATCATGCATCATGTGGCTTATTCACGCATCATGTGGCTTAATCACGAATCATGCATCATGTGGCTTATTCACGCATCATGTGGCTTAATCACGAATCATGCATCATGTGGCTTATTCACGCACCATGTGGCTTTATCACGAATCATGCATCATGTGGCTTATTCACGCATCATGTGGCTTAATCACGAATCATGCATCATGTGGCTTACTCGCAAAATTACCTTCAACTTTTTAAATTTGTACCCGGACCTATTATGCCGCTCATGGTTCTCTCACTCGCCTGTCTTGATTTGCATAATATATGCATATATGCATGCCCCTATTTTAGATACACCGCACCTTTTTAAAAACAAAACGAACGTCTCACACAGGTCGTATCTTTCCAGCACCTTTCTGTTTTTCACAGTTTGACCGGCAGTGACATTTAGTAGCTATATGCCGAAGTGAGGTAAACTAAATTGTATATTATTATTCGACATTACATCACCCATGCGATCATCCTTTAAGCTATATGGCATGCGTTTCTTCTGCACTGGATGAACCATGTGCCTCTGTTTATCGATCACAGATGGGGTAGACGTGGGCTGTGCGCTACACGGCGCAATTAGGACTCGTTTACGTTCTTACTTACTTGAATGTAAACTGTCGGAATGGTCGGCCTGTACGTAGTGTCACTGCAGTGCAGTGTGGAGATGAAGCGCGCTCTGGTGATCACGATCGAGGGAGGCTCTTGGGATTGATGATCATGGGAGGATCGTAAAAGCAGACGTCGTGTGTTTTCAACGACGGCTTCTTGTCAATGTCGGTCGGTGGATCGTAATTGTAATCTCCACATTTCCAAAGCGCCACTCGAAAGCCAAGCACAGGGCACCGGCTTGTGCACAAGCGCTGTCCGTGTCTCTACTACACAAACATACGTTGCCCTAGATGCAAACATCTTTGGTACACGCGAAAACATGCATGTAGCTTGTCACATGTGTCGGTGATACACAAACGTAGGTTTCCGGGTTAGAAACATCTATGATTTTACAAGCATACTTTCACCCATACAAACATACATTCACCGGTACAAACATACATTCACCTATACAAACATACATTCACCTATGCAAACATTCATTCACCTATACAAACATACATTCACCTATACAAACATATATTCACCTATGCAAACATACATTCATATATACAAACATACATTCAATTATACAAACATACATTCACCTATACAAACATACATTCACCTATACGATCCTATAGTCGGGCATTTGCAGTAACTGAGAGGATTACTTTCTGTTTTGTTGTAATTTCAGGATCGATGACGACGAAGACGATGATGCAAGTCCCGAGACAAAGGCGCAGCGGGAGAAAGTCCGACGGCAGCAAAACAACGCAAGGGAGAGGTAAGTCAAGCGAATTTCCAATTTGATTTTATAACGCAAGATTATCACGCAATGAACATTGAAGTTAGGATGTTGAACCCGTTTTAATAGGAGTGAGGTAGCTACTTATTTTATTCCAGTGCTCAGTCCTTGGATGTGTTGTCCCAAGATTTGGATTGCTGGAAAGCATCTGGATTTGAGCCCAAACGGAGTGGCCTTGCTGTGCTGCCAATGACTCCAGAGTATGTAGAATCCTTGGTGCAAATATGGTGTTGCTGTATATATAGTTTTAATCAGATTATTACAATTATAATATTTCATAATTCATAATATTATGACTTTAGATATTATTGTTGCTGTGAAGTTCTTGCGTAGTGTGATATTGATGCAATTATATTTATGCGTAGATTGTGCTGTGTTAAATTATAATTGCAGTGTACCGGTATAATTCAACTTTTTGTTGTTGCATAATTTTACATAATTCTGCATAATTTTGCTTTTGTAACTGGTGCGTGGTGGGTTAAACATGTCGTGTAATTGGCAGACATTATTCAAGGGTGTTCCGATAGATAAAAAACACTTGATGGATTGATTATCATCTTAAGTTTGCTGTGAATAATCTGCCTCTAAATTTACAGTAGAATACTGTTGACAACGTTTATTTTTTACTTAAAATAGTTTTCACAAATGAGTTTGCATTATACGTGTTTTTATGTGTGTGCCTGTGTGTGTGTGAGTGTGTGCATTTTACGTTTTGCTCTGCTAAACAGTTCTCAAAAAAGTTTCTTTGCTGCTGGGCAAAAGACTTTCCAAATCCAAACTGCTCCCTGGAGTTCAGAATAGTGTCCCAAACAGCTTTATATCCTGTCCAGAACAGTTTTTCTGAAGTTTCTGAGCAGGAAATGCAGAACTTTCATTCTCTACTTGCAATTGCTGTTATGTAACTTTTATATTTGCTCTTGTACTGCTTGCCGAATCAAGAATTTTAAGTTGGCATACTGGTTCCTCTTTGAACCCAGTTCCAGGGCCACAGGCTGTAAACTTGTGCTAAGAAATACTCGTTCAGTCAAAGTGTACTTACTGTCTCTAAGTCAGTGCTGTCTAACCTTCGGCCCACGGGCCACATGCGAGCTGATTTTACGTGGACCGCTTAAGCTAATGAAATTTTTTTAAAATTTTGTGAAAATGAAGAAAAACAATACACAGATCAATTTGCACAGACATAAATTCGTAACTTGGCTTATTATTTGATAATGTGAGCACAAAATCCAGTTCCAACGACGCATTCATTATCATTATTGCGTAGTAAATTTTAATGCAGCTTAAGCAGTTTACATTAGAATATGTTTGCTGCTTTTAAATTCGACGTTGCGATGCTCGGCTTCAAGAAAAACTTCTTCGGTGGCCTGCGGTGTCAAAAAGGTTGGACAGCACTGGTCCAAGTTCAGACATTTACTCTGTTCGGATGGCAGGGCCTCTAGCCCTCTATCTATGGGTGATCTTTTTCAACGGGAGGGCTTATGGCATCAATTACCGCCATTTTGCCCTTCATTACCCATGCCAAAAGACCTGGTGTAATCTGCATTAAAACTGTTACAATTTTAATTCGGAATTTCAATAACTGAAGCCTTAACTGACCCGAGTATTAAAATTAAATGCTTGTCGTGAGCAATAATATAAACACTGTTGTGTGTGTGTGTGTGCTGTGTGTGGCTCTTTTCTCTTTTCGTTGTACCACTTAATACCGCTGTTGTACCACTTTGTTGCTTTCGTCGTTTTTCGTACTGCAAAGAATGTGGCACGTGGTTTGCATTTATTTGCTTCACGTTTGTTCCGTGCTGCTTCCGTGCCAGGGCAGCACATGTTTTTTGTGCTGCTGCCTTCTTAGAACTCAACTGATGTGTGCTAACAGTGAATGCCAGAAGTGGCTAGAATGCTCTTGATTGCTGTCAATGCGGACAGCAACCATAGATAAGGAGGTCAGAGGTCTGTGGGTGTTGGTAGGCAGCGTAGAATTTAATGCGCACCTATATACCTGTTAATGTGGTCAGAAATGATGTCTGACTGTGGTGCTTATTAGTTGAGCTTGGCTAACTGACAATTATTTTGTGTTTGTGTGTATGCAACTAGACACTGGCCCGTGTTAAATTTCCGATAATGATGTTGAAAGATCCCCTCTCTTTTATTGGAGCTTTTGACTGGCACTGTACCATAGAATGGGGAGTGGTGGAGTTAAGGCGTGGAGACTAATATATCTTTGTAAAAACCTTGGGGAAAAGCACTCCTAAAATACAAATAGAGTAGGCTATATGTTGGGGGACAAGTTTAATTTCTTCAGTGTTTTAGCAAAGTTTTTGAAACAGCGTTCATGAGCTTTCTAGCCACACTGGGTTTTATTTACAAAACAGACATTGTTACTTCAGTGACTTTGATTTGTCCCTCCTCTGTTGGTGTTGTTGTAATTGCCCACGTTGCTTTGATGCTGTTTGATCGTTGCCTTGTTGCTTGCAACCGATCTTGGTTGTTGTTGTTGTTGTTGCTGATTTTGTTGTTGTACATGGTGATTTAACATAAGCATTTTTATTTATTTTAACAATGTTAGTAAATGATTCAAATGTTAATATCGTGGCTGTAACCATTGTTGGCATTCACTTGGCATTGATTGGTCTGATTGCGCAAGACAATTCGGCACCAGACAATTCGGTGCAGGAAAAAAATTCAGTTGATATTACAAGTTATCCAATAACTTTTTATTGTTCAGTTGATTTTTGTAAACTACTTCCTTTATACTAGTGTGGCAGAATTATGATATAGTCAGTTTGTTCGCCGAGTTACTGAATTACAAAATAGATGATTACAAAATAGAACACAATAATTATTGAAGACAATTTGATGAGTCCATGCATAGCAATATTATTAGTTTCCGACATTTATATTTGTATGTCGGAAAAGAAATAAACAAGACGATAAGGTAAGACAATTAATGATGCACATCTAAGCATGTCTAAAGATACATAAAATACGAAATTTTATACATTCAGAGTGGATTTTACATCAGGCAGCATAAAGGGATGCAGACTTTTGTGCAACATGATCTGTGCCGAATTGTCTTGCCATTATCTGGCACCGAATTCTCTGGTCATCGGATTTTGATTGGCAATTCAATTGGTTCAAGGTTTCTTCTGTTCTGCCAGACGCATTCTTAATTTAGATTATGTTTAGTCAGTGGTTTTTGACTTTTTGGATTTGACTGTGTCTGTCCTCCACCAATGTCGGCTCATCTGCTCAGTTTATATGGAAGTATATTTCATGTAGTACAGAAAGTTTCTTCTATATATAATTAAATACATCGATGTAGTACTTGTCTACTTGATGTGGTTTAATCATGATGCCTCTGAAAATTGTCTGGTCCTCAGGCGAATTTTGATGAATGGGTGCAACTAACATTGTAGGAGACAGTTTAAACAGTTTTTTTTAAAAGTATTCTTAGTAGGTGAGCAGAGGATGCTGTTAAATGTTTAGATACATATGTGTTACATATTCTGTCCAATATTATAGAGTTTTGGATGATTACTTGCTTTGTATACTATTCGCATTTTTGCCAGTGGATCTAGAGCCCTGTTGATATCATGGGGTGCTTGAAAAATCTATAAAATTGCTCTGATCGAAATGTCAGTTTTATAAAAAATGTGTGTTTACAGATCAATAGATTTAACAGCCTGCCTGATGCCTGCTGTGTGATTTGTTTTGTGTGATTTAATAATAATAATAATAATAATAATAATAATAAGACGATTTATATTGTTTTGTGTGTGTGTGTGTTTATGTTTCTTAGGTTTTTGCAATTGATTTTCTGTCCCGAATTGATTTTCTGTCCCGTCTTGGTTGCATTAACTCCTTTCATTCTGAATGCTAGTTCAGCCAATAGTTTTTGCAAGCAACTTAAGACCTTTATTTAAAGTGTATTATTGTCCTTCATGAAGTGCATATATATTGGCGTAAGGCAGATTTCTATATCCATGCTTGATAACAATGGCCTTCAATTTTGATGCTGATATAAAATACAAAAAATTGACACTGTCACTAATGATTAACATTTAATAATAAACCTTTATAATAATAATTATTATTAACCTTTAAGCATGGACAGTGTTTTGCAAAAATTTAAGCCTGCCGTTTTCAGTCGTAGGTTAAGTTTCACAACTGTTGCTGTTTCCCAGTCTGAAACCATTTCAGGTTTTCTCTTGAAAACATTCTTGTTGCTAGGGTAATTACATGTTTAAAATTGATCCCTCTTCTGTATCAAGATTTTCGGCTTCCTGTGTTTAAGATATTTTCTTGCCTCCCAATTAAGCTGACGGAAACGTTGGATAAGATAGGATAGAAAGATACTAAAATAGGATTTAGGCGTAATATCATTTTATTCCAAGTCATTTCAGCAAAGTAGGACTTTTATAGGCCTATTTTATCTGTATTCTGGCAGTGTTCCAACTTCCAATGTTCACTTCCAAGTTGGTACCAACATTGTGTTACAAAAATTGAGATGCTGTACTAAGCAGGGATTGCAGACCTTTTTGCAGTTGCTGCAGTTTTTACACCAATGTTATGTCGGTTTATTCGTATGCGTGTGTGTGTGTGTGTGTGCGTTTGTGTGCCTGTGTGTGTGCGTGTGTGGTAGCGTGTGCACTACTGATTCTGTGTGTACGCTGTCTATATAGATTGCGCGTCAAGGATATAAACGAGGCGATCAAGGAGCTCGGCCAAATGATTTCCATTCACACGGGCTGTAGACAGCCAATGACGCGCCTGATGATAGTCCAAGAGGCCGTCAATGTTATTACAAACCTTGAACTCAAGCTGAAAGGTATGCCCGAACGACGGCGGCCGCCGCACCCTGGCATGTGCTATGCTCCGTCCCACCTCACCCCTCTCAGTGGCATGCTGTACACCCCCTCGTTGCGTCCGGTTATGCACTCACTGGCTGCTCGAGTCGTTTGTGGATGGTAGTTGTGCATGAATGTCGGTTTGTGTTTTACCATCTCCGTCCCGTTTGGGGTTGGCTTTGCATTTCTTGGTTTACACAATCGAATGCCTTTTTAAAATCAAAGTCAAAGTTGTTTATTGAAACTTGACCAGTACTATCGTCCGAGTGACATTGATTTTTGCTGATTTATGTGCAGCAATCTTTTTTGGTGAGATAGAGCTATGGCACTATATAAATTATGCACTATTATTCTCCCCGGGGTATGCATGATCCCTCGGAATTGCAAAATTTAAATTTCTTATGACCTAAGGTAAACATCATCTCTCAGGGCCTTCAATATTGCTAGCTGTTGATAAAATAATTATTATTACTATTTTTATTTATTTTATTGTTATTTTTATTAGTAGTAGTGGTAATAGTAGTAGTATCATGATTACTAAGGTTAGATTATATTATTGGGCTTTTGATACAAACTTACTGTTATAGGCCTACTTGGTAACCGTTTTTGGTGTAATTGTGCAAAGCCAGCCTCAAACAATTAAGAATGAAAAGACCTGGAAGAACGTCTTAACCAATGCATGTTGGATTATTAGTGCATGATTACCGTATATGCCATGTTTACTTCGTTTCTCTTGCATGTGATGTAATCGTATACACGATAAGAATAAGGTTCGTTTTGACTGCTCAGCATGTTGTCACGAATGCACTCTCTGCGCAAAATTTTATTGTATGTTATGTTGAACTTTTTATTGGTAGTTTAGAGAATGTATCAAAATGAAACTTTCAACTAGCTACATATTGTTTATGAACTGAAATGTAAAAATTATTCACTAAATTTTGAAATAAAATTGAACTGATCATGGATGCTTAGGCGTAAACTATTTCCATACAAATCTGTTTAACAAATAATTATCAGGAATTTTCCATTATTTCTGTGACAAATAGGTTCACAGTTCCAACAAATCTTGGTCTTGTAATTTTAATTCAGCTCAAACTTCAGATGAACTGGGTTTTGTTACATCTGTCACTGATGCTATGCTGGGATTCTAGTTCCATGCAGTCATTGTTTTCATGAATTTGATGCTTATGATACCAGTTCTTTTGACTCATAAATTA
The DNA here is from genome assembly GCA_949752735.1 of Lumbricus terrestris. Classification (NCBI taxonomy): domain Eukaryota; kingdom Metazoa; phylum Annelida; class Clitellata; order Crassiclitellata; family Lumbricidae; genus Lumbricus; species Lumbricus terrestris. The sequence continues at coordinate 3,781,963 of OX457045.1, forward strand.
GAATGGGTGAATGTTGCAAAATTTATGTGTATGAAAGTTTTTTAAGCTACATGCATTTTTATCTATAGTATACAGTAAAAATTTAAAATATTGTAAAGAACTATAAAAAATTAATTAAATAGCTCAATCATTTCGTAGTACAGTGACAGCTGTGACATGTGCTAATCCATATTAAAAATCTCTTCTTTGGAATGCGTTTAACCCTTTAAGACTCCAGCCGAGTCATAAAGGTTTAAACTGCTGATGTGCATGCCTTCATATCTTCCTTCGTAACTGCATGCTAGCTATTTCTACCCTACATAACAAAGGCTTCACAGAACAACGAAACATTTCGAATTTTCGCCTCCAGTCTTGTTCAGCACACTGGGCGCTAAATCGAAACAAGATTTCCTGGGCGTGCCCCTGCGCCCCACTATACCCCCACCCCACCCTCATAGACCGTTTCACTGCATGTTTGACTGTACTTCGTTCTGTGTCCCTCACAGGGTTCGTGTACGGGATATAAATGACGCTTTCAAGGAGCTCGGGCGCATGGTAACGATTCACCTCCGTCTTGATAAGCCGCAAACTAAGCTCGGCGTTCTCCAGCACGCCGTCTCCTTAATAGCGTCGCTTGAGCAGCAGGTCCGAGGTAGGCGGAAAGCGCGACGTCTGATTGGTTGATTATTGGGGGCGGGCGGGAAGGGTGCGTTTTCGCTAGATCTCTTTTTTTAAACTCGCGCATCTTTGTGTTTTCTTATGCGATTTGCTGCTGGTCCTTGGCAGGGTACGAGTGCGTGATATTAACGAAGCATTTCGAGAGCTCGGCCGTATGTGTTCGCTGCACCTACGCACCGAGAAACCGCAAACAAAGCTGACCATACTGCAGCAGGCCGTTACCGTAATAACCAGTCTAGAAGAACAAGTAAGAGGTAGGGGACCAATATAGACAAATAAAAGTGGAGGGACCAGTCCTAGAATTGTAAACGGTAACAGACATATAAAAAATGAAATAAGTAGCTGGTAGTAGACCATTCTAGGACAAGTCATAGGTAGAGATATGTTTAAGAACAGCAAGCATGAGGTAGGGGACTAGATGTTTCAACTGTTAAACAGTTGGACTGCAGAGCCATCTGGGTTCATGAGCCTGTACTTCGGTACAGTGTAATCATTAAAGGTAGGGCTATAAAAGAATCAGTGTACCTTTATCGGCCTCTTTGATAGGATGATTAAAAGGTAAGAGAATCATTAGGCTGAGTAATCAGTTATGGTATAGAAAAATATTGATTGTTCCGTAGCATGCTGATTAAGATAAGAAAAGATTAGGAGAATTAGGTGTTGTGGTTGATGTAGTTGGTGATCTACATACTGGTAAGCATACTGAAGACGAATTAATGAAGAGTAGGTGATCCGTGAAAGGTAAGGGCATCAAAGATTGATGGTAGATGGTCCACATAGTTTGTGGATCGAAAAGGTCCGGAATGGATGAAATAGATGAGACTTGTTCTGGCAGCCGTAAAATGGCATTCTCTATGTCTTCATATTCTATATAGCCTATATATATATATATACATATATATATATATATATATATATATATATATATATATATATATATATATATGCCACAGCTAAGTGTCTGTGGATTAAAAAGGTATGCTAGTTACAACTTACATGTGCCATGCTAAACATCTGCAGATGGCAGGTAGGCCTATACTAGTTGCACAAGCTTTGCTATGTATATCATATAACAGGTATGCAAGTTACATAAGTTATGCTAAATTTCCGCAGATTAGAGTGTGCTGGTTAACCTGGTACATATATGCTATGCTATATATCGGCATACGTCAGGCTAGATTAGCAGTTTCTGAACTTGGTTTGTATGCTAATCTTGAGAGCTTGCTAAATTGAGGCATGATAGACAATTTTATGTACTCGGGCCTGCATGCCTTCAGAAAGTTGTAGCTGTCATAGTAAATTATTCATAGCTTTAATGAATTTGCAGTGTAATGTAAATACGTAACGCCATCAAGTTCCTGTTAAGACCCTTGATAGACACGTAATTGATATAGCACCTTTTTTGTAAGGCAGTTGTACAGGCACTAACAGAATACCGCCCTGCCGAGCTTTCAGATGTTGATTTTATTGCTGGTGGACTCTGGTGTTCCATCAGTTACACCACTGTTCCATCAGTTACACCATAGAAGCTACAAATTGAAAATAATATTGCATGCATAGTATTTGAATGGTTGATGTATTGCACGGTAGTAGTCACTTTAATTATGGAGCTGGTGGTGAAGTGATCAAATTCTTCTAGTCCTACCACATTCCATCTGGGTTTATAAACCTTACAGAGGTGCTGGAAAGATGCTATATATATATGCTCTGATACATGCATTCATACATGCATACTAATACGAAGTTTGTTGCCCTAATCTTTCAAGTGAATTGGCATAAGTATTAAATATGAAAGAAGCAGGAAATGGACAGAGACCGCCAGACACTTGGAAAAAGGTGGAGAGATGGAGACAAAGTTAAAGATGGAGACAGATGCAGAGGCTGAGACAAACTTGAACAGAAAGAATCGTATGCGGAGCCAGAGAGACTGATTTGAGGTTAGAGAAACAATGTAATGGAGACATAATACAGGAAGAGATGGTCAGAAAGAATGGTTTGAGTCTTGGTCTTGCTCATGACTTTTCTGTCTCACTGATCCTTTGTCTCTTTTATGTCCAACCCGTCTCTCTATGTCTGACTCTGTCTCTGATTGTCTACCTCAGTCTCATTGTGTCTCTCTCTTGCTCTTCATATATGACTCTCCATGCATGTCCATATTTCGCGGATATTTACATAGTGCCACTTGTTAACCTATCTGTGACCATCCATTAGCTAACAACTTTGCAATTCACATGTTTACTTCGAAACTCTTACATACCTTTTTCCTTGTTGCATCTTCTCGTATATATATATCCTCGTATCTTTTACATGTATGTCTGATTTTGTTATGTGTATATTTTTTGCATCCGCGTTTAGAACGAAATCTTAATCCCAAGGCAGCATGTCTAAAACGGAGGGAGGAGGAGAAGGCCGAGGAATTGCCTGGCCGTTCCATGTTGCCGCCCCATCAGGCTAACGCACCCAACAAGGTGAGCTTCAAACACACAGGTCATAACTGAGCAAGTGCTGTGCTTTGCTGCCAATGGTTTACCTGTTTTCATGGGCAGTGACCGTGAGGTATTGTAATATTAATGTAATACTGCTATTATTATTATTATTATTATTATTATTATTATTATATTAAGAGAAGACGTGCTTTGCGTAATTGTTTCATCCAGTTTGCGTTGATATCGGCTCAATAGAAGTTGTTAATTGATTATTATTATTATTATTATTATTATTATTATTATTATTATTATTATTATTATTATTATTATTAATATTATTATTGTTATTATTATTAGTAGTATTGTTATTATATATTATTATTATTATTATTATTATTATTATTATTATTATTATTATTATTATTATTATTATTTGCTATTCTAAAACACTTTGACATTGATTGGATATAGAAATTATGTACGTTTGTTTATTATACTTTGTATGTACGCCAAAATGCGGATAGCAATTGGTATATTAAAGAATATTCTTATCTTATCTTATCTTATTATTATTTATTACTATTGTTATTATTTATTACTATTGTTATTATTTATTATTATTATTATTATTATTTATTATTATTATTATTTATTATTATTATTATTTATTATTATTATTATTATTTATTATTATTTTTACTATTACAATAATTTTTTATTATTGTTAGAATTTTTATTTATTATTATTATTATTATTTATTATTATTATCATTATTATTCTCTTGATTTGTAAATCACAAGATGATGATACTAAAAGCACCACAAATGTGCTATGCAGCTGAAAATTACGGTAGATGACTACCCGGTAATGTTCATGCAAGTCTTCAAGTTCCTTTGTAAAACTCAGTGATCTCAAAGTGCAACATTCCATATTATTCTGCCATGTATTGTGAACGTCCCTGCTCTGGAATTGATGGATTTTCCAGTTCAGAATAGTTTGTGATCCGTAGGAGAACACAATTGAGACTGACCCATGATGTCCAGCAAGCGCAATTTGAGTCCGTACAGTTGCTTGTTAGACAACTTTGTGATCTTCTTAGTTGTCGGTCAAGTCTTGCTTGCTCTATGGGATTTTATAACTATTTTACTTTAAACCATACGCTTTGGATTATTTATAAGAAGCACAGAATTCAGAAGTGATTTTATTATTTTTTTACATTATTCAATTATTTGTTTATGTATTGTTGATAAATTTTTGAAGTGCTGAATTATGTTGAGGTCCATGATTTTAATTATTTCCATTTATACACCGTGATTCAAAAAAAAGTAAGCCAAATTATTTTTCATATATCTCCAATGCCTGATTACATATCACGCTAAAAATTTCCAAATATTTAGAGAATTGGACCAAGAATATGATTCCAAGATTTCATGAGATAAAGTTGAACGGATAAAAAGATATGTATCTTTCAACTTCATATGCCGAAATTTCGGTTTACAAGCAATTTTCTGTTAGATTCACTAAAATGTGAGTCAAACCTTTTCAGTATCTTTATGGCCTGATAATTAATCATAGTAAAATTTTCCCAATATTTAGAGAATTGAATCAAGAATATGATTCCAAAATATCAAGTCATAAATTTGAACGGATAGAAAGATATGAATATTTCAACTTCATCTCCCGAAACTTCAGTTTTCAGCAAGTCTGTTATGGTGTTCTTTGCGGTTTCGACGCTTGATAGTTCCCAATTTTGGTCTTCAGTGACCCTGGAGTAAAAATTAATGGAGCCTATTATCGCGACGTTCTGCTGTCACAACATCCTCTATTTGTAAACAGAAATCTAGCCCCCAGAAGGCTGGGTTTTTTTTTCAACACGACCGTGCCCCAGCCCACAGAGCCAAGGAAACCATTGAAATGCTGACAAGAGAGACGCCAGACTTCATTTCTCCCACATTATGGCCTCCGAACAGCCCAGATTTGAATCCTGTCGACCATAAAGTGTGGAGTTTGATGCAAGACCGAGTAGACAACAATCCATGGTATAAATGATCTGAAATAGCGCTTGATGGAAGTGTGAGATGACCTGGACCAGCGAATAATCGACGATTCTGCTGGCCAATGCCGCGAGCGTCTCCATGCTTACGTGCAAGCAGGAGGAGGACATTTTGAGGATCTTATTTAATTAAATAATCAAACCAAACTGTGGGAATCGTGTTGTTATTCAATTCTCTACATATCTGGAAAATTTTAGCATGATTAGTCATCAGGCATTAGAGATATAAGAAAAACAGTTTGACTTACATTTTATTGAATCTAACAGAAAATTGCTTGTAAACTGAAATTTCGGTATATGAAGTTGAAAGATACATATCTTTTTATCCGTTCAACTTAACCTCATGAAATTTTGGAATCATATTCTTGGTCCAATTGTCGAAATATTTGGAAAGTTTTAGCGTGATATGTAATCAGGCATTGGAGATATATGAAAAACATTTTGGCTTACTTTTTTTTGAATCACGGTGTATGTTTTTGCAATATGTACTGATTGACTTGTTAGAATAATTATTGTAGGGTAGCTTTGATTGATTAAATGTTGGTTTAATTGATTGTTTGGTTGATTGATTGATTGAATGATTGATCGGATCAGTTGAGTGATTGATTGATCAAGCATGCACTTGATTGATTGATTGATTGATTGATTGATTGGTTGACTGTTTATTGGTGATATATATATATATATAACTGATCACAGTGTTGGCGTCTTATTAAGTGCTTGAATGTTTACCGTTTATGTACCAAATCAGTTGCCTTCTGGGTGCCAGCGTGCCATGTAAATTACTGTGGAATTCTTTTGTATTATGGATTGTTCTTTATTTGTTGATAAATGCCTTCTTTCAAACAAAGTAGCTGTGATATTTTCTGTTGTCGGAATTGGTACATTTGAAACATTCAGACAAAGTAATTACAGAATTTCGATTAAATTCAATTATGGCACAAAACTATTGATTCAGATTTTCTAGAGACTGTTTGGTTTTTGTAAATTTTCCAGTTTCATTGAAAATTCATGCACTTCATCTGGTGCAGTTATTTTGTTTATCCGGTCATAGCTGGCTGTTTGTTCATAGAAGCTGGCACTTCAGAAAGTATTATTTTCTTTTTTCGTTTGTTGCATGATTGTGTTTTAGTAGTTTAACCGTTAAGTTGTTGTGGTGAGCAGCAGTTCTATTGAAGTGTGATGCATGAATGTACTTTCGTATTGTATTGTATTTGATGGTAATGTAGAGTGATGCTTGCATGTTATAACTTATAATGCTCTCATCATCGTTACATAATTGTACGTAAACTGTGCTTGTGTTATTGTATTGTATTGTATTCTATCTGACCACTTATAAGCTTCTTGCTGCAAGACCTTTTCAGAAGTGCTCCCAGTGCATGCGACACCAAAAGAAGAGACGGCAGGTTTTGAGACGAGAAAAAGATGCGGAAAGACTGGAGCGGATGATGGAGCGAACTGATGGGGGAAGAAGTCCATTCCATAGGGAAGGACCTACGTGCAGGCAAATGATCCGGATTGAGCCATGGCATTCTGCAGACACGGGGAACAAGAGGTCAAGCCGATCAGAGGACTTTAGAGGATGCAGTGAAGTGGAAGAGAGGGGATAGAGCATGAGATGACGTAGATAATTCAAAGCTATAATTGTAGCCAACTATTAAGATCTGAATGGTTTGCACATCGCAGAAGTCCATGTTAAGTTTCATTAGATTGAAATCGGTGCATTGCTGCTCTGGTTCATTTGAGGGTTTCTTTGGTTTTCTTGTGTTATATTATCTTTATCTGTCCGTTCAAATCTGAATTTCTCGAAGCTGTCCTGTTCACATATCTAGTGTTGTAGAGTTTCGAACTTTGCCCAAAACAAACTTAAGCTGGTAGATTTCTCATGCTGCCATTCTGTGTCTGTTGCTGAGTTGCCGTATTTCTTGTGGTGGTGATGTTTGATTTGCTTTCGCTTGTTTTTCCACTTTCTGGATGCTAGACCTACTGTTGCAAATGCAGGGTTTGTTCTTTTGACCAGCTCTCTCTTAGGCATCACTGCAGTTTGGTATACATTAATGTTGTCTATTTTCTGCGGTGTCTTGAGTGAAATATCTTGATACATCGTTCGTTGTGGAGCTGTTGTCATATACCGTAACAGTGGAACAAGCGGTCTCTCAAACTTCAAACTGTTCTCGTTTTCTTTGCGGTCTTTTCCTGCTTGAAGTTTGTGATGTCACGGTTCTCAATATCTCTCTCAAACCCTCTGATCTTTAATCAAAAGTTTACTGTACCTACATGTAATTAGACAAGCTTCGAAACTTTAAAAGATGAGCTCTCTCTAGTCTGTCTGCCACACGGGCAGTGCACAATGAAATCAAGAGCCCTCCCTCTCCCCCCCCACTGTGGGACCTTTTTTCACAGTTTCCGTGTTTGAGGAATGTTTGCTAGAATATTTGCTAGCCATTTTCCGACCGAGTGTATAAGATTTTCCATACCATTTACTACGCTTTGGTCAATGGTTAAATTTGTTGGTGTGGGTCTTTGGCTCTCTGCCTCCCGTGGTGGCACCGTGGTGGTGGTGGATCATGTGACAAAGAACTCTGCAACTGGTGGTGGTTCTAGTGTGTTCGCAGTTCTTTGCTGATGAATGTTGGAGTTGCACTGACGTATTTTGGTCCTTTTTCTCTTGGACAGCAGTACAACAGTTTCGCCGGATTGCCTCTGTCCGGATTGGCATCGCCTTGCAATCTTCCTGGTCTGTATTGACTGCTCAACGAAGTATTTACTCATGAGAATTTAGATGAGATTCTGTTTTACTGTGATCACTGGTCTTTACTCTTTAGCTAATAATGCGTTGTCTAACTGTAAAGGAGATCTTGTGAAATTAGGTATCTCTGATGATTGCTGTTTGGTTTGATGTAGATCGAACAATGCTTATCGTAATGGCTTAGCTGTTTGATGAAGACATAACAATACTGCCTTAATACTACAAATAACAATACTAGACATAACAATACCAGGCCTACTAACATAATAGCGCTTTGTGTTAGATGTAGAAATAACAATGCAAATTATAATGTATGCTATTGCTAACAATTCTGATCGTTTGCTAACAGTCCGATATAGAAATGACCTTCATATAAGCACTGTGGATGTTTGTTAGTTCTAGAAGTGACGTTGTTAACCTGTGTCTGTTGTTTTGTTAGTTCATGAAATAACACTAAATTAACCATTGATCGAGTTTGCATGATTGTTTGTTTACTAATTTTAACATTTTGTGCTTGTTTTTAAATTTAGATCTTTTATGAATTCATCAATCTTATGCTCGATGTTTTGCATTATAGAATGAACCTGTAGTTTTAGCTGATAATGACAGTTAGCATGCTATTGTTATTATTGCCTGACAGTTGCAATGCCATGACCTCGTCATAGTTGACCTCAGCATGTGATTCCTTTGCATGCGTCCGTCATTGAGCTTCCGCTTTCACCATCGACCTCTCTAACCAAGGTCACCCTCCTCATGAGCTGCACCTCCTTTTTCTTATGGTCTCTGTTGCAGGGTCAGGACACTAGGCTGCCCTACCCGGTCGACACTGCGGGCGCCCACCATCTCTACCACCAAGTCACCACGCCTCGGTAGTACTGCGCCCCCGGCCGGTGGTCCAACCGGTCGAACCTCCTCCTCCTACTCCTCTTCCGCCAGTAGCTTCACGCTATAAGGACAGATTCCAGGGCGCGTTCCTCCCCAACCCCCGTGGTATATTCACGACTGACAGGATTTCTGGAGTTAGCGTTCGGACCGTCTAATAGCGCTTTTATTTTGCCACCAGGTGGTCAGGGCCTTGCAATGTCCTGGGGCGGTGGCGGCGAACCAGGCCCCGGTGGTCTTCTAGTCGGCTACCTGGCGGACGACGAGCATCGGCCCAAGTCGGCGGCGGCCCTCGGGGGCGCCGCGGCGGCCATGACCGGCGGCGGCGGCGGCTGCATGCCGTACCTGCAACAAGCGGACAGATACGTGATATCATCCGGCGTTGACGAACATCAGCGCGAGATGTCGCTACTCCAGATGGATGCCTATGGTAACCACTATGTGCCTTATCAGACGAATACGACGACCGTGACGGCATGCACCTCTGCCACCTTCCACCCTCATCACCATCCACTACTTCCGCCTCCTTCCCATCACCCACAGATGTTCCAATACGATGTGGCACCACAAACGCTGCTGCATCATCATGCGGTGGACAGCGATACCACCAACGCCGGCGACGATGGAGGAACAACCTTTTCCACGTCGTCGGAATACCATGTGTCCATGGAACTCCGCAACTCCGCCCCTCCACCTCCTCATCCTCTTCCTTCGCGTCCTATGGAAGCGGAAGAGTCCAGCTACGGTGGTGGTGACCGGAAAGGAACGCTGGATCCGTACTACGCGGAGACGGTTGACGACGCTGGAACGCTGCTGCGGACGGATGCCGCGTCGGATCGCCCGGTCGAACTACATTCCAGTTACGAACCGGAAAATGGAAACGGATGTGACGTCACCGGCGTTGGAAACAACAACAACGATGCCCTGTCTTCTTCGCTTCACGCGGATATGCCGGTTGCTGTGGAAACGGTTGCCAGGGAAGCGGTTGCCAGGGAAACGGTTGCCAGGGAAGCGGTTGCCAGGGAAACGGTTGCCAGGGAAACGGTTGCCAGGGAGCAGGGCAACGACGTCGACGGTGGTGGTGGCGTTGACCTGTCAACCACCAGTACTCGCGGTGGCAACGATGTTGGCGCGTTTGAGTCAACGGCTGGTGGAGCAGACGATGGATCTGGAAGAAGAAGAACGTCGATGGAAGATGATGATATGGAGGATGATTCGGCTGCTGCTGGTGGTGGTGAAGGAGGAGCTAGTCTTGTTCAGTGTTCTGCAGTGGCCGACGCGACTTCTGGCGAGCAGTGAACCAGCGTCGTGTGACGTCATCGTCGTGGCGGATGACGTCGTGGGGCGGTGGTGAAGATGACGTGTGTTGTTGATCATAGACTTAAACTAACTGTTGTGAATGAATTATTCTTTGATGTTGGACGACGACGACGTAATGTAAAGAAGTGTAAACTGTGTAATGTTACGCGGCCTACGACAGTGAGGCAATGGATCGAAGTTGTTCAAAGGATCTTAATAAGAGATGTTGAGTTGTTTTGTAGATTTGGTGCGAGACTGATTTCGTTTTCTGATTCGATCTGATCTAAGAATTATTGCTCGTAGAAGCGTGAAATCCTCCTCTATTTATATCGAAAAGCTTCCATTTTAAGTGACATGATTTCTGGTGATGCAAACCTTCCTATGCTGTCATGTAAAAGTGCGCCATCTAATTGGCTCAGCATAAACTTTGTGCCATTTCCGATACATTACCGGTTGATGATAGAATGGATTATTGCGTGCAAATTCTTGTAATGTATGCACGTATGATTGTATGAACATGGTGTGTTATTTGCAATCATGTATTCCTAGATGCAATGCTCATAAGTATAGCCGACGTAGAGTAGTTGTGAAATTTGATAATTTGATTATTCCTAATTAATTGAACTATTTCATTTTTCCTATTTCCTAATCAGGTTAATTGAGATCACAATTTCATGCGTGCTAAGTATGTATAATTGTATATGTTGCCTCAAAAGCCGCTTTATAATTATTATTATAAAGGCTTTGCTGTAGTTGATGACTCAGATTGTTTGCTATATACTCTTTGACGTGCTGATTCTATCTACCAGGTCAGCGGTGTTCCTGGCGGTTACTCTCAACCCTTTTCTTCTTAAGATGCACTCATTTTTTTAGCTCACCGAAAGAAAGAACCTATATAGACTTGCGTGTTTTTCGGCCGTGTGAATATTCGAATCCACTCGTCTAAAACTAGCATTCGTCCACGCATAGCGCTAGACCGTGAGTTCTCGCTCAAAGAAGCGCCCAATATTCGGCTGCACGCTATGAGTTCCAGATGTGTGCTGAAAGTTCTGACAGATCCCCGTTCTTATTGTGTCTGACGAGTTGGATTTTTGTCTGCTTGCGTAGACCTATATGCCCGGCCGACCGGCGTCGTGTAAAACGTTCGCTAATTCACCACTTTTAACCGCGTTTTGTATTTTTCTATAGTGGGTAATGGGTTTCGAACTTCTTCAAGGCGTATACGCCATGTTAGTTACAATTAAAGACGCCAAATTTTCGTGTGATTTTCTTCGTTTTCCAGCCAGCGATTTATTTCAAGTTGCAGGGTTTGTTTTTCTGTTGTAATACGCTTTACTTTGTAGCCCCCTCCCTATTGTTCGTGACTAAAAGGTCCTTTGGTCGAGCGCTAAAACGGAAATATTAATTATTTAAGATCCAAACAAGTCGGCATGAATTAGGTCTATATGCTCGCCATTTTGCTTGTGGATTTTTTCATTACAATGTCGCTAGACGAGTGGTTTTTGTTTCTTAGATTGGCCGTTGTGGAAGGTGAGCCTAAACATCGTCAGGATGCTGCAAGACTAACCTATACTATAGTAGACCGTCGAGCATAGGCCTATACAACTACACTTCTAATTGGAGACTTTGTGCGAAGTCGCAAACACTGGGTGTCGCCAAATAGCCATAATTTGTAGTCTAAAGAGCTGGGCCTTTGTAGCTCCCAAACAACCCCAAAAGCTGTATTCGGCCTAATTGTGTCCTGCAAACGGTAGGCTAGGCTAAGAACTGTTCAAAACTTCAAACTTAATTCTGCCATTGTCTCCGGTTTTTATTGTCGTAAGATTTCTATAAACTGTCATCTCGTGGTCCGATCATAAACGTCTCTGTAACAAATAGGCCCGGGCCTAGTTAATGGTCTGACCGATTTTCGTACACGCGATTCAATTGTCCTGCAAAGAATTGGCCACACCAGTGTAGGCCTACGCTATGAACGCAGTTCAGAAAGTTCACGACAGTGAATAAGCGTTAGGCTTTGCCTAGGCTGCACCTTTCAGAACTACTCAATCACAATGGCGTCAGTGGAAAAAGTAGCAGACGCTTGTTAGTGTAACTTTTCGAAACGTCTCATTTCTCCTCTGATGTTGTGCGGGAACTTGAAAGAAATTACGTCTAAGACTATTTCACTCGCAATTATAATTATTACGTTTTTGATGTCGCATCGTAAATTTCAATCAGCCGCAGATGTTTTGCGGCGCGACAACTTTTCGCGTTCATTTTGATGTCGGCAAAACGACGCCTCTCTCGCTCCCGATTTCTTTCTGTGAGAAAACTTTACGAGAGGGAAATTATCTACTTCTCAGGCATCATCCTTTGAAGTCTTCGCGTTTTGTCTGATTGCTCACCGATGTCGAATTAAGAAACATCGACGTGGTCGGCCATTTTCTCAGTGATGGTGGGGCGCTGTTATCGATGCCAAAATCACTTTCTCGTCTCTTAGCCGCTAAGTTTAATGTCTGCCCCTGTTCACTCTGAAATCCTACGCTTATTGTCCTGTCAGAAACTTGCATGGCCACGCGTAAATCTAGAGGCCCGCACGTAACGTTGAGTTTAAAGTGATCTATGTTCAGCATGTTAACGTTGTAAGTATATGGGTGTAGGCTACCCAAGTGGATATCTTATGAGTGCACCGTTGTATGGTTCAATTGCAAGTTCAATATTTCACCACTTTCTTTTAGAGCGCGTCCAATTTTAATACGGACCCGGTTGGCTACATCCATTTGCGTAGACAAGGGGGTTTCGGGAGTTAAAACCCCCATTTGGCCTAGAGAAAAGTTTTTTAAAAGGTTATTATTTTATCCACTTAAATAAGAAAAACAAAACAATTGCTTACAAGTAGTAGGCTAACAATTGTTTTTTTTACTTTATGCCCTTTGTTACTTTATTTCTTTTTTTATTTACTGTAATACTGTTGGTATAATCAGTGGTATCGCTCGTATTTGGTAGGCCTAGCATCTGCATTAGAGTTTGTGAATATGTAATAATATTCTGGAATAAATTTAAAACATGTTGTTTTGTGCAGCCACAGCCGAATTGTGCTTTAAGCGTGGAAATTGTTTGGATTTTGTTAAATGTAACTTATATGAAGTCGTTCACTTGTGTTTTTGATTTGATAAATTGTTGCTCGTTTTGTGGGATGATGTGGCATGGCGTTCAATTTGTAGTCTTTGTCATCTCTTGTTCTTCATTTTAATCGTCTCGGACGTAGTTGCCAGTGTGTGTCTTGTTATTCCTCGCTATTCGTGGTATTAAATACGCTTGTCATGCATAATTCTGTTAATTGTGCTTGTGACCTTGTGTCTCTATTATGTAGCGTCTTTTCTCATCCTACTTGGAGCCTCGCCCAAATTGAAAACATCTCATCACCTAATCTTTTGTTGAATTAGTATTTTTTAAGTAGGTTGAAATCAGACGTCATTTGCCTTTAAATTAGTAATCTTTCCTAACTGCCATAATTATAAGAGTGGCATTCATTTTTTAGCCTAATGAAGTGCCGTAAATAAATTTTAACAGCATACGCAGTTGTGCACTTTTGATGACGTTGTAAATTTTCTGGTCAAATCGTTGCAGCATGGACAAGTCATGGAAGGTTTACGGCTCGGAAATTTGAAGAGTACATTTCAAACAGACAACTGGTGGTAGTCGGTTTTTAAACTTAGTGTCGGAAGCTGGTTTTTTTAAGTTCTCAGTGTTTTTTGTAGTCGAAAGTCTCGGTAAGCAGGCACTACCGAGAAAAACTCAAAAATGTACGAGTTTTGTTGAAGTCAGTAAATGTAGCTTGTAATAAATATTCATCCGTAAACATAGATTCTTTTAGCAAACGTGTAATAAATAATAGTTCTGTAAATGTTACAGTTTAAGATGAGCCATTGCATTACCATGTAAATTGTCTCCAGATTCTGAAGTGATGAAATGTTGCTTTATATGGGTAACGATGCAAGTTTAGTCGGCAGATCTGTCTTTTGCATAAAAACGTTGTTTGGAAATTGGATTTGGTTCGCTGTGTGTAAATAGTATGATAGGACGTCAGTAAAATATGTTTTGTTTGTTTGAAACGTTGAAGAAGACTGTGAAAAGCTGTTGCATGTTTTGGTTTTATATTTCTTAAAATATCAATAACAACATGATGTATATTGCATATTTCATCCGAATTTTTAAATTTTTCACAAAATGAACCTAAAATATCTTCATAAATATCTTCTAAATCAACAATATCAGTTACACGCATATTGATATCACAAGAATTGATAGCATGGCACAAAGGGGATTACGAGATTTGGCAATTTATGCAATGAAAGTGCTATTTGATAATTTACTCAATTAAAGTGCTATGGTGCAACTAAAACGGTTCTAGTTTCGAGAAGTCTTTTTATGCATTTGAAATTATGTTAAGCAGTAATGCAATTTCCCCGAATCTGACCCTATACTCGAATGTGTAATTCAACCTATCGACTTTATAGAACCGGTTGCCACAGTTTTTAACTCGAAACTTACCATAACAAAATCACTTTGATTAAATCAGTACAATCAGACTAGCCAAGTACCAGACACACATGACTAAGCAATTATCCACGCTCCAAGGGCATCCATCCATTATCAGGTCTACATTTTAACATGTAAACATTGCAATCAATTGCTTCAGATATTATTCTGTTGTTCGTCTTGCGATCCAATATCAATTCGACAAGACTTCTTTGTTGATGCAAGAATTTGGCAAATCAGATGTAAGTTGAATAGCACCATTTCCGAGTCTCATCCTTGTGACTCTCAGACCCCGACTCTATCGAGCGACCAAGCGCTGTCCAGTGACTCCAATCTCTTGTACGACAAGTCTTTCCAGCTGTAGTCTTCAGCAGCCGACGATACGTCATCTTTCTCCGTGTAACACTGACACAAAGTATGAACATCAATGAAACATTTGACTGTTGAATACAACTTAGAATTCATGCATTACTTCGATAACACTACGTAACAAAATTTTACTTTTTGTTTGTTCCTGGGTATTAAATGTTATTTCCTAATTGCTTCTGCCTCAAAAGTATAGGAAATGCCCATTATACCCCAGAGACTTTGCTTTTGAGGCCAGGAGATTGATTATTCTGAAATGTAACTGCTTCTTTGGTACATTGAAATTCACGTGTTAACTCGGAGTAGCTATACAGCTTTTGTGAACTTCCAGGAATATTCTAGAATGTGCGAGAACCTTCCACACCTATAAATAGCTACAGTTAGTAGTATAAATAAAGAAAAAATTTAAAATGGTTCAGTACCATGCTCTTAAGTGCTGTAATATGCCGAGCAAATTTCTGTCCAGGGTAACGGCCTCTGTTGTCATAGACCCTGGTCAAATCGGATCCATCCCTAAATAAAGATGCCTTGAGCCCACCATGCACTTCAGTTGAGTTTTACGTCTGACTAGGTGCATAGCCTGTAGACACAACTCATATGGCATCAAGAGGCTGCAAGTATCCGGTTGACGCATTCCGCTATGTTTGTACTTTCTTGCGGAGGATGGTACAGAGGGGAAAAGAAAGCCATGAAGTTTGCAATACCAAGAATCTGGCGAGAACCCACTGACCCCTCAAGCAATTGCTACTTCTGCATGGTGGATCCTTCCAAACGTCGGACTGGAAATAATGCAGCTCCTATCATATATCCCAACCTTCCTTCATCCATGGCTCCCAGTGCCACACAGTCCTGAACTTCCGGTACCCACTGTTCTGGATAGAAATCAGTCGCCTTCAGAAGAACAAAGTATATCAGAGTCAGAGAGCGATGAAGACGTTTTAGATCCATACTATAATTTTCTAGCTCATGACAAAAATCCGTACTATCCAAACCAAAAAGACCTCAACGACTTGATGAGAGGTCTTCGTCTCACCAAGTCCAATGCAGAACTTTTGACGTCTAGACTCAATCAGTGGAACCTGTTGGATGACAGTGCTCAAATCGCAGATCAGAGGAAGCGTCATCAAGCATTTTCAAGCTCTTTTACCAGTCAAGATGGACTCTGCTTCTGTCACAAAGTGACCGGTCTTTTCAGGAAATTGGAATCGACTGCAACCCGAACGAGGAGCGTCTCTTCATTGACAGTTCATCTGGGAGCCTCAAAGCCGTGCTACTCCATAATGGGAACAAGTGTCCGTCTATTCCTCTGGCTCACTTGGTACACTTCAAAAAGGATTACAACAGCGCGAGAACCTTTTTAGCCGCCTTGAAGTTCGATGAGTACGGCTGGGATGTCTATAGGAGACTTCAAAATGGTATCATTCCTGATGAGTCTGCAAGGATTCGGACAAAGTTTCCTTGCTACCTTTGCCTTTGGGACAGCAGAGACAAAAGGTGCACTACCACAAGCGGGACTGGCCCCAGCGGACCGAGCTCAATGTGGGGGATTGTGGGCAGCAAAGATGTCAAGTGGGAGACACTGATGGATCCTCGGAAAGTGCCGATGCCACCACTGCATATTAAATTGGCCTAATGAAACAATTTGTCACGGCTCTGGATAAGGAATTGGTAGCTTTCAAATGCTTTCAAGGTTTCTTCCCTAAGCTGTCTGAGGCAAAGGTCAAAGCTGGTGTATTCGTCGGACAAGAGATAAAGAGAATCATGGAGTGTACAGATTTCTCCAAGATGCTTTCTAGGAGTGAGAAAGCGGCTTGGAATAGCTTTGTAGCGTTGGTTAGAGGCTTCCTGGGCAATAACAAGGCCGAAAACTATGTAGAGCTGGTTGAGACTCTAGTGAAGAACTACAGTAAATGGGATGCAGGATGTCCCTGAAAGTTCATATCCTTGATGCTCACCTTGATAACATCAAGGAGAACATGGGAGCATACTCGGTGGAGCAAGGCGAGTGCTTCCACCAGGATATACTAGACTCTGAACGTCGCTACCAAGGACAGTACAATGAGAACATGATGAGAGACTACATCTGTGGGCTGATTCGTGAAAGTGAATTACAGTAGGCCTATAACTGTAAATCTCGAAAAATCACGCATTTATAAATTTCGAGTGGTCAATTTTTTATCATTCTAGTATTGATACATGTTGCTTTAGAGTCATTTGGTGATTTCTTGTGACCTATATAGTTTTATTCTGCCTTTACGTGAACAAAAACAAACCAATTCGCTCGTTTGCTGTGGAAATAGGTTTTTTCTTTTAAATATTCTCCAGTTCACAAAAGCAAAGTTTAAACAGAATAACAACAATTTCCTATACTTTTGAGGCACAAAGAACCAGGAAATTACACTAATTGCCCAGGAACAAAAATCGTGTTACATAGTGTAATTATCCGAGGTATGGCATCGGGTGAAGTATTTTTATCATCAATCACATAAATTTATATAGTGCGCCTCCCAGATTTCTACTCAGAGGCACTCCAAACCCAGGCGAATCGCCAATTGCGAGAACATTTTTTTTATGCGCTGGGGTCGGGAGCGCATCTCAGTAGTTCCTTGAAGAGGTGCTAAATAAGTACATGAATGAATGAATGAATGAATGGATGGATGGATGAATGAATAAATGGATGGATGGATGAATGAATGAATGAATGATGCAGGAGGGACTCTGCCAAGTGAACATTAGTCGACAGCTCGTGCATTATGACAACATGAATACAAAAGTCGTTCGAATAGAATTGCTAATTTTGTACATTATCAATCGCCTTTACTGGCATGGTCTAGCATATTACAATATTTAATTTAACAGTAATTATAAGCAACTTATAATCATCCGCCTGACGTTGAGTGGCAATGTAGTTGAACCAAATGCATGGGAAACTATCTTTGGATGTCGTTTTACTATCACACAGATGATAAACATACAGGTATAACCACAACATGTCTAATCTAATTAAGTGTGTAGAGTCGCACTATAATACACAATGCATCAATGCTGTTTGTTTGTATGTGCACTTGTTATAGCGCCCCTTACTCAGAGGCGCTCCCGACTACAGAGCGGACACTGCATCGGAGTTTCACGCCGAAGCGCTGAGCAATTGCGAGTGAAGGACTTGCCCAAGGTCATTACGCGGCGACTTGAGGTGGATTCAAACCTTCCGGCTTCAAGGCAACGACGCCACCACTACACCACGCCCCACAAATTAATACCTGTTGCCTGTATTAATAGTGGACTTTTGGATGAATAAAACGATTTATTGAAATTAATGGTCGTTTTGAAAGAAACCACAGTTGACATTGTAATCTATTAGAGAAGAGAAATAAGTCAAAAGTCCAAATATTAAGTGAGAGTAAGCACAAGTCAAGCTATGATAACGGACGATAATATGCAACTTAACTGCTCTGACTCTATTTAAGAAATGTTTCGTTTGACGCTTACGTGTTTCAAGTAGATGAATCTGAGAGTGGCAATGACGAGCAGAGTCACTCCCACCGCAATTCCAATGATGCCCACAACCATCAGAATATCACCTGAAAATGAAAACAAACAGTGTCAAAGACTAAAACTTTACTCATGGCTGTTGAATCTGATACTCACAAAATCCTCTATAAACTTGCATGCTTAACCCAATCACAAAATTAGCCTGATATACTGAAGTACCAGTATACGTTATTCAAGATTATCACTATTATTTATTGAATTTGTAACTGAAATGAGAATCTGAGACTCAAGTGGCAATCAGCCGACAGGAGAATACAGTTAGATAGTTAAGTGCTTTAAAGTAAAGATATATAATTGTTTCATTGTACCTAAGCATTGCCAGTACTTGGAAAGTGCAGTCATTCAAAAACATCAACGTTGAGACATCAATATGTAGAACAGACCCAGAGTTTTTGCTTTCAGAAGTCGCACAACATTTTGTGTTATTGCAAGTTACATCGCCTATTCTACATAGAGGAGACTGGGTAGAGAGGTGCTCAGGACCTCTTTACGTTCCTTGTGTAACCAGAATGCCTCATTTATTGTAACCCTGTTACCATTGTTTACCTGCCACATGGTTACCGAATAAATTGAATTGAAAAAATAAACTGATAAGAATTGTTCCACAGGTTTTTAAAGAACCATTTTAAAAGTGAAACGTACTTGTACGTGAAGTACATGTCACTCCCTCTTTTCCAGCACAATCCGAGTGACACGGCCATACTTTGCAGTCGACAGCATCTACAAATCATCCAGATTTTTATTCGGTTAAATAATAAATTTAAAAATACCTGTTAATTTAGACTGCTTAGATCATGTTATACAGAAGCATACTGGATTGGATCATGCTATAAATGTGGGGTGCAGCGGTGTAGGGGTTTGTTTGGTGCCTTGGAGCTGGAAGGTTTCAGGTTTGTAATTGTATCCACGATAATCCACCTCAAGTCACCGCGCAAGAACCATGAGCAAGTCGTTCACTCGCAATTGTTGATGTACTTAGAGCGCTTAATAAGTGGCAGGTCGGCGTCCAAATTTAAAAATTAGACCCTGCTGGACGACGTCCATGAGACCATGACCCGCATAGTCATATGCAGTTGAAAAAAGAAATCAGCATATAAATGAATAGGCCTAATACAGAACAAATGCTGTTATAAGTTTATTGAGTGTACCGGTCAAAGCTTCCACAGATAATAATTATCTGTGGACGCTTTGACCGGTACATAAATATAAATATTCCTTCCTTCCTTCTTCTATATAAATTATTTATATAGAAGGAAGAGGAAAGGAACGAGGAACAAGAGGCCCATTAGAAATGGAAGAAATCTATAATCGACATAACTCTCAGTGTCGAACCGGAAACAACGGGAATTGAACTTCCGGTGTAGGGCATAAAAAAATCCCGATTCCGATCTCTGCATTGCCATGTCGTGGGACGACATTGAATTTGAATGCACGTGTTTAAAAACCGAAACGCTGTTATAAACATGGATCAAGGTCTTCATGAACAATAAATTAGGCCAATGCCATCTCGAGGTTGCGTCGAAATTATTGGTCGTGAGTGCAATTCCGAAGTTTGGAAGGAGGGCTTTACGAAAACAGTTGTAGGCTATCGTAGATTGTAAGCCATGCATGTATTGTACATTTTTTATTGTATGCATATAGGCCCACCGCGTAAAACTTCGATTTAGTGTCTGCGCTGTAGATGGAAGCGCCTCCGAGTAGAATCCTGAAACTATAACATGTACTGATGCATGCATGCATGCATACATACATACTACATACATACACACATATTCACACACATACACACACATACATACACATACATACATACACACATATGCACATATACACACACATACACACACACATACATACACACACATACATACACACATACATACACACACACACATACACACATATGCACATATCCACACACATACACACACATACATACACACACATACATACACACACATATGTACATATATACATATATACATATATACATACATACATACATACATACATACATACATACATACATACATACATACATACATACATACATACATACATACATACATACATACATACATACATACATACATACATACTTGTTGCTATGTTGCATTGTCGACCTCCAAATCCTGGAGGACATTTGCACTGAAAGTCGTTGACGAGATCGAAGCAGGAAGCGCCGTTCATGCATGGGTGACTCCGACAGTGGTTTGTATCTGTGCAAAGAAAACCAACCAAAACATGTCAGAAAGTTGGCCAGTCAATACCTGAGATTACCATTGTAGCATTGCTCAGCTGCATTAGTGAAAGTGGTCAAAATGGCAACAACATGTCATTAGGTCTATGCTATATGTTATTGTTGTATTGTTGTCCATTGCATTGCAGTTGGTATAGTTAAGATTTATGTATTCTGTAATCTGAGTTCATGCAAATTGTTTCAACTGCATAATTGTACACTGTAACCGGTTGCGGTCTGTCAACCGGATTGTTGATTACAATAATTAATTTATTATAGCCTAATTACAAAACCAGTTCAATTATTGTGAATTAACACTGGAAGAGTTGTAATATTATTACGGTTTTGTTTTTTTCTCGATATTTGGCCTACAATGTATAGGCCTATGTGTGTATGTATAAGAACATTTATATAGCGCCTAGCAATAACTTCACGAAGGCGCATAGG
>OX457045.1:3808154-4085654 GCA_949752735.1 Lumbricus terrestris
TCCTAAATACCTCGGTGCAAAAAAAAAATTTAAATAAAAATAATAATAATAATAATAATGAAAGCAAGTATTGAGGAGTGGTATGTCGACGTACCAATAGCAGTTTCACAGAGAAGACCAAAGAAACCACGTTGACAGGAGCAGAACGACCTGCCTTCGTTTTCCAAACACGAACCACCATTCTGGCATGGAATTGTTTCGCATTCTATCAATTCTGGAAGACGGAAAAACATCTTCAACCAGTTATACAGTATGGCAGATTATGCGAACAACATTACGCTTGCAAACTACCAGGTCTCACTCCTGAACGTAAGAAAAAACTCTGTGCAAAAACTGTGAAAAACAGTTTCTGCACTATGTGGCGCTACAGAAAGACAGCAGTCATTTTAGTGAAATAATATACAATTATACATGTATATTTACTTGAATAATTGAATTACTCGGTGTGAGAAAATTGTGAAAAAATAACTCAATTCTCACCCTGGAATTACTTCCGGCTTATTTGCTTATAATTATATATGACGAGTGGCAGCGTATAGGTTACAAACAGAAAACAAACAGTGAAACAAACAAGGCAAAGAATTTCTCACCGCTGTTATACTTGACTTCATCAAAACATCGAATATGAAGCGCAGAATTGTTCTGCCAGATGGAAGCTTCATCTGCAAACTCTTTCCACAATAATTCTGAAACAGCGTAAGGTTCTTCCGCCGTCGTCTTCGTCGTAATGAGAAAGTCGCCCCAGTGACAGGACCATCGATCTTGAACACAAAAGAACAGAAATGTAGTAATCCTCAATGATCCAATAAATTACTGGTTACACGTAGAGCATGTTTTAAGAATCTTACCAGGCTGCAGCACTTGTTTATACAGTAGTACAGTTCTACACAAAATGTCAGGATTTGTTTGTGCAGTTGTTGAGGTACTTCTGTGCGATTAAAAATAGTATAAAAATGGCCATTGTCATCTGATTGAGAGTGGAGGATGGGAAAGGAAAGAAGGGGCTGGGCAGTTTAAAAAATTCCTTTAAAATGCTCTGCAAAGATTGTGGAAGGAGTTAGCATGGAAGTCCAACAGAGCGAACGTGACGCATCTATGGAGATGTCTTGAATTTGCTTCTTCTGCTATACCTGTGATGAAACTGTCTCATATAAAACTGTTGTCTGCAATGTTCAGTAAAGAAAAGGAAGAGTAAAATTGATGTATTAAGAGTACACATAATTATACACACTATGACAGATAATTTATACGACCTATGAACTTGATCTAACATCAGTTTAATTTTCCTCTACTTCACTGAATAGTAATTTCCAACCTACACTACTGAAGCGTCTTAACAACTAATGCATGTGACACTTGAATGAATGAATAATTATGAATGAATGAATGATTGAATGAATGAACGAATGGATGAACGAATAAATGAGTGAATAAGTGAGTGAATAAGTGAGTGAATAAGTGTGTGAGTTAGTGAGTGAGTGAGTGAATAAGTGAGTGAATAAGTCAGTGAGTGAATAAGTGAGTGAATAAGTGAGTGAATGAGTGAGTGAATAAGTGAGTGAATAAGTGAGTGAATAAGTGAGTGGGCGAGTGAATAAGTGAGTGAGTGAGTGCACGCACACACACACACGCACACACATACGCATGCACACGCACCCACACATATGCAGTCAATATGGGAAATATACGATTGATTAGAGCACCCCTTTTCCCTTGGTGATGTGTTTGAACCTTGGTCATTAGACAGTACAGGCCTACTATACTTAAAACCATGCATAATAGTTTTAATGCCAATATTAGCCAGAGGCGGATCCAGGATTTCTGGTTAGGGGGGGCGTAAATACTACCAATCCAATCCCGTAAATATATATATATATATATATATATACATATATATATATATATATATATGAAGTTAGATCACGCAAAATTATAATGATCCTTTTTATAGAAAATGTTATGGAACTTTAAAAAAATATAGTTTCTCATATAAAACCCACTATTTGTTAAACTTCTTACAGTGTTTACTTTTTCCCCGGGCACTCCGGGCCCCCTCACACCGCCGGGCCCCTGGGAATTTGCCCCTCCCCTTTCTGCCCCCAAATAAAAATAATATAGTCGATGCCAATTTATCATACGATAATTAACATAGTAATGATAGAAATTGAATACACTAGTATTTGTATAAAAATAGATTCAATAAGCAAGGGATGCGCCTCATCCATGGACCGCACGCCACTGAGCGTTAAGAGAATGATTATATGAGTAGGCCTAGTTCTATATCCTTGAATTGATTGTGTCCATAATATCGGCAGCTGAACGCTTTCGGCGGCTATAATCAGCACGACGAATTTCAAAATTATAATGATAATCATATGCCATCTTTTGAGATTTAGGCCTAAGATAGGCTTATGTCTTACCAACGGCAGTCGGCTTATTCGCGAATGATAAAACTGCTTGTTTAAGCCGTTTTGACGGCGGACCACTCGACATAATAATTATTTTTAAATTGACCAATTTCTATTTACGTATTATTACATGTTTAACGACACTGCCATATCGAAGATGATTAGTGTCGCCACGCCATTTAGGTCCCCGTGGACGGACCGTGCTAGCCCGAGATTTTTGAATCTCTGAAATAGCCACCTTCGGGAATCGAACCGCGGCCCACACCATGGGCGCCCGCAGAAATTTTTGCAGGGGGGGGCAAAATTTTTAAGTTGGTCACGGTTAAATTTCCTAGTCCCAACAGCTCAAAAATTGCAAAGCTGGAAAGTGAGAATATGGGTATTTTTGAAAGAGGTTTCTTAATGCATATTTCTCAGTTTCATTTTGTGTAGGTCTATCATTTTTAATATGAATAGTTTTCTTAGAGCGAAGAAAATTTAATTTATTAAAAATCAAAGTACAATGTTAAAAAGTAGGTTTTTGAAGGGGCGCTATATAAAGAATGAATGAATAAATGAACGAAAAACAGGTATCAGTTTTAAAGGGTCAAGTGCTCCATCAAGTTACTTCTATATTTTAATCGTAATTTCTAAACTTCTAAAGTGCCACTCCAAAGTCAATTGTAGGGCACCAGTTTATTCAGAAGCGCTGCATCGAGTCACCAGGCTGTTCAAAGGGCAGGCAAGAAAGAGGTCCGAATCCTGTATCCAGAGGGTTAGTTGTTAATGCAGGTGTCGTTTAGGAAGGTGGAAGATCCCGAGGATCAGAGGAATGGGGTACAGAGGAGACGTTGGTTTTGGAGAAAATCTCGAGGCATGATAACCAGAGTCAATTATCCAAGTTTCTCTACAGCTTGACCTACCTAAATTCTGTACTAGCTAGCTGGCAGCATGCAAAATGTACAAAATGCAGCCTGACTTAAAGCAGACTTGATTCCATATATAAATGTAAATGTAAATCATGTAAATGTAAATGTAATCGCATATTTCTATAGCGGCTGTCTTATGGCCTCAACCCTGAGGGTGAGATCCTTCACCACCGCTACTCCACGTTTATATTGCGACCGAGCCACCCGCATGCAGTAAAGATCCGAGAAATTAATCTCTGATAAACCTACCGACCGGGATAGGCCTAACGCTGGTGAATATGTAGATCTTCATTGCTTAATTTCAATCGGTTGTTGATAAATTTCAAATGTTCACATTAGTGTAATTTACTGATAATTAATTTTTGCGTAGTTGTGGAAAATTGCATTAGCCTACAGCCAGATTCCAGACAAGCAGGCCATAATCGATAGGAATAATATTTGTATGGGCACCCACGGAAGGGTTAAAAGTCATTGTTACCGTTTTCAGCAAGAGCTTGAAAAAATGCAAGGCAGAAAATTAAGAGCTTCTTTATTTCTAAAGAGATTTTATGACTTAAATTTCTGACTTTCACTGAAGTGTATCATTCGTAATATTAGTATTTCAATGGGAAGAAATTTCTTAGACCCCAAAAGTAGTAGTTAGAAAATAGGTTTCATTTTTCCAGGGGGGGGGCAAGTGCCCCCCCTTGCCCCTATGTGCGGGCGCCCATGGCCCGCACGCTCTTTCACATAGTGAATTGCGTGCAGACGCGCGGCCTTCGACCTTACCGGTGTAGCCAAGCGAGCCAGCTTTCTATTTCTATTTACGTAAATTTTGTCTGTACATGAACTTTGTGAATGACGTCACGGCAAAAGTCATTGGTCACGTGGGCAACGTCTGCTAGCAACTCAGGTAAGTAGGTAAGAGAGCTCCGGTAAGAGAGCTCCATTCTGCCGGTCCAGCTACTTCAAACATCCTATTCCCAAATTGCAACTATATTAGTTTTAGGTCAGTTCAGTTTGAGAACATTTGCTGCAGGTTTAGGGGGGGCGTACGCCGGCTCCGCCCCCTCTAAATCCGCGCCTGTTAGCAATAACAATAATACGTTACAATGCAGTTTCTTAGTCATCACAACATAAATGTTCAGCTACAGGATCACTTTGTTATTGTTGTTCAGCATAAGAATTCTAGAAAAATAACTAAGTGGGTCAGAAGTTGATTCATGTGGACTGTGGAGTTATAGGGTGTGCAATGAAGACCTTACTCTGGGACCCTAAGAACGACTATAAGTGGGTGAACCTCCTTAACTCCCCCCCAATTCTCACCCTGTTGCTGTTGCACAACACTGTCACATTACATTTAATGCATAACATTTCATGATTACATTATACATTACATTACACATGACGTTGCAACAAGAAATGCTACCAACCGATTGTCCAACCGTCATAACCATCGAGTACGTAGTAGAGGTAATGTTCTCCGGATTCCTGAATCCAAATGCGACGACCATTGCAGAAGTTATGACCATCAAGCAGGTATATACCATCCGTGGTGGAATGGTAACGTGAACCAGATACCTCTAGACTCACACATTCGCCTGAATAATATAAGAATAACAAGTCAATGTTAAGTTATTTAGTTTGATTTAATTTTTATATATTTAACAGAAAATTCAATAATTACTAGACAAAACATTTGAATGAATAGTATCAAGGTAATTAGATAATTTAGTTTGGTTTAATCTGTAGCCTATATATTTAATAGAAGAAATGTAACGCCCCGTATGACGTGACGTTACGGCTTCCGATAGTTATTTTTGGAATCCGCCATTTGCGCTTCGGGTGATCGGTATATTATTATATATATTGGATTGCGGCCAGCGCGAATTAATGGCCTCGCGATGCGCCATCTTGTGTCGATATGCGACGACGCGTCGGCGGTCGGCGACTAATATATATTGGGTTTCTGCCATCGGGTTTTAATTACTTCCGGTCGGCAACTGATACGTATTGGACCATGGCCAGCGCGTCTTAATCGTTCGCGACATAGCGGTAATCGGTATCTGAGCGATCAGCAGTCAGTCGTCATAAGTCGCTATTTTTTTCCCACGCTTACTATAGTCGGGAATCGGCCAGAGAGAGAAAGGGAGCGACACCAGACATAGTCACACAGACAGGCTCTGTAGTAACAGACATAGACGCTGGTATAATCCACCGCTGTGACGGATACTATAGTTGTATATATACGCGATGGCACCAGGCGAAGTCGCTATCACAAAGAGAGATACAAAGGAAGATAGAAAGGGAGGACCTAGTGTGTCGTCGGATAGCGCGTTTTAATGGGCATAGAGAGAGAGACCGATACAGTCCGACAGACAGGATGGTAGACACAAAGACACGTGGGCGTGATCTTGGCAGCTATTTTTGCTGCGTATATGCTTTTGCGCAGTTCTTGCCACGTATACCTAAATGCGTAGATTTTTAAATGCGCAGTTGGTGACGTCAGAAGGCTCTATATAAAGCCGCGCATTGTCGACAGAGTGCGCAGAACAGAAGACAATGTAGCTCCGGATAGAGTGGATAAGCGCTCAGTGGAGTTGCTTGAATCCGACGTTGGGAGAGAAGACAATGGAGATCCGGACCGAGGGAGTCCGACGTAAGACAATGGAGATCCGGACCGAGGGAGTCCGACGTTAGGTTAGATGCGCACTGTCGACGATTGGGGAGATGACATTGTGGATCTTTGTCGACGGAGTGGAGAAGTGTTCAGTGGAGTAGCTTAAATTCGACGCTGAAGTTAAAAGGCGCCGTTGCGATTTTTATTGAAAGTCTTTCGGATTCTGTCCTCGATCGGAGGAATGTAATACGTATCAGTGTTGCGTCGAATCGTTACTGCTGAGCGAATTTATCTTCGTCTTGAAGTTCGGTTGTGTCTTAGGCGATAGCCTGAAAGTTTGTTTGCCCATGAGGCGTCAATTAATCGATATATATATATAGTTCGACGGGTTGTTTTCGTTCGGCGGATATCGCCGCCAATCTACGGAAGTCAATCTTTTTCGGACTCCTTTCGGCGCTATACTTCCTCGACGCCTATCCAGGAACTACGTATGTCTCCGGATTCCGCGCATCCTCTCTCAGCCTTATGTCCAGCCAATGATATCGAGGTACGTTTAGTTTAAAAGCGATCGATGATAGGAATTTGGGCTATTGACGAAATTGGCCTGGGGGACTTAGAGAAGAAACGGGAATAACAATAGATGATACTCTGGTCTATGTGTCGTTTGCAATACTAGTATTTCTGATTGCTTAAGTTGTTCTTGATGATTGTATAAGTTGTAACTATTGTTGTTTGAGGAGTTAACCGAATGACAATAATAAGAAACATTACCGAAATTACCGACTTTGTTCATTGCTAGTATTAGAAAAACAAGTAGGCTTAACTAAAATACACTATGGAGGACTCCCGAGCTGCGACTTCCGCACAGCATTCAAGACCTCCCCCATCACTGGAAATGGTTTTAGAGGCTATTGCTTCCATGCATTCATCTATGCAAACTAACGCTAGGTCCTTCCAAGAAGCTATGCAGAAACACGCTAGGGAAACACAAGAAGCGATATTCGCGATACAGTCAACAGTTAGAGAAGCCCTGACAGAGGTTGTGTCACGTCCAGAAAGGCTAAAATCATCGCCAATAATAAGATCTGTTGTGGGTTTGAACTCGGGACTGAGGTCCCCCGCTTTCATCATGGCGGACGCACCTTACCATTTGACCATCGGCCTGGCAGAAAGTACGGGTGCTAGACCCAAGGACTCATCTCTCCCGCCTAACCCCGGTAGGCCTATTGAACGACTATCAAGCAAAACTCCAATTTCCTACAGGGAATTAAGCCGCAGAGATAACTGGCCGTCATTTCATCGCTGGGATTCGAATCCAGAGGTCACCTCCTCCTGTCCTCCCTCCATCTCTAGGAACTACCTGTATCACCCACAACAGCACGCGGTCCCATTAGGCGAGGATCCGGAAGTGGCGATTCCGGCTAGGCCGATAGGGGCGGGCGTTACAATTGGTACCAGAAGTGGGGTACTGGTACAAATTGGTTCTAGAGATTTTTGTGATGATAGTTTAGAGGAGGAAGCTGATGATGTTGGAAGAGGTGAAATGGCAATGTCTTTTGAAAGAAAGGTGGAAAGGGGAGAAACTGAGAGGAGACTAACAGAATTTGCTGATAATGTGGAAATAATGTCTGATGATGGTAGCGTAGACCTTGAGATCAGTAAGATAATGGAATCTAGGCATAAAACTGTTAGAATAATTGATCAAAGAATGCAAACAGCACAGCAACCAGAGGTTCGACATGTAGAAACAACCAAACCGATCGCTAATAGATTGCCACGGGAGGGGGGTGATAAGGTCAATCCAATGCCTTTGACCTCTTCGTCGCTTCCTCACGTCGAGCATCCTCGACCTGATCCGCAATGGAGGATGCCAGCGTCGCTCGCCTATGTCGATCAACCGCGAGCGGAAATGACGACGAACCTGGTCGACACTCTGCAATCAACGTCGAGGAGGCCGACCTACCTGTCGATGGCCGACGACGCCTTCGACGGCCGAGCAACTTCGACCTTGGTTGGTCGAGACTATGCTCGACCTGACCTTCATCCTGGATCAGCGGCGTTGGCGACGGTCGACTGGATGCAACCGCGCTCTCGCCCTGACTATCCTTACGTCTCGTGGATACCTCCTGCTCCGACCTACGCTCAGAGCGCGTTCTACGACAACAGCGACAACCGGGTTGGCTTCGATCCGCGTCGACCAAGCGACGCCTACTTTCCTCGGTGGCCAGCCGTAACGGAATCGATGAGGATCAGCTCCTGCCTCGGCGCGCAGCATTTCGGATTCGGCCGTGACATCGAAGTACCTCGTTCAGCACTACTGAAGCCGACACTTCCGGTGAGGATTGAAACGACTGGCGATTGGGCACTACCGGCGACCTGCTCCGATGGAACAATTAAAGAACTGGAATCTATCGTCGTAACAGCTAAAGTACACGAAGTCATCCGTCTGGGACTTGTTGCCATCTGGGTAACTGTTCTTAAGGATCGTGACGGCCGTAAGTTGGAAGGACAGGAACTCGCTTGTAACACTGGTTTGATTTTGATGATACATTTTTATTTCTCCATGTGAAAGAATTCTCATGTTTGTGTATTGCATTGTATTATTGCGATGGACAATCGTAGTATTGCCTTGCTATATATATAGAGATAATGACTGTCTTTGCATAGTGGTGCTATATAAATGTTGGTCTGACTTGAGGATGAATGATTAAGGTTGCATATTTTCATTAAGGCCGTTGAACATGATTATGTGTCCTTGTGATCTTAGACCTAGATTTCAGGCTGGGTTAAATTGATGTAAGGTGAGGCAAGATCAACATGTTTTCGCCCTATATAGGCCTATTG
Organism: Lumbricus terrestris; assembly: GCA_949752735.1. NCBI lineage: Eukaryota > Metazoa > Annelida > Clitellata > Crassiclitellata > Lumbricidae > Lumbricus > Lumbricus terrestris. The sequence continues at coordinate 3,816,914 of OX457045.1, forward strand.
ACTAATACAGTCATTTAATAATATTAAGAGATTTACGCAGTTAATTTTTGATGCTTTTAATTTCTGTGTAACGGTTTATAAGTATAGCAGTTTGCATGACTGATATAATATTGTGTTCAACAGTGAATAGATGCATATTAATTAGGACATATAGCACCTATATATATACTAAGTGTATAGACTCACAATTAATTATTTAAAGAGGCGCTAAATAAATATGTTGTAGGCCCCATAATGTTCCAAGGCATGATTAAGCTTCTGCTAAAGCGCTGGTTTAATAAGTGACAGGATATATATAATATAATTTGTCTCCCTTTAATAATAAGGTATAAGTGTTATAAGAAGCTTCGTTTAGTTTAAATCTGACGCAGAGATATGTATGTATAATAATATTATTCATTGTTTTAAAAGAGGCGCTAAATGAATGCTTTGAGACCCATATGGCGCTTAATTGTATTTTCTAGGTTCTGTCGGGACTATATATTATATAAGGTTTTGCCGTGTAGGCCTACACTACTTGTGCTAGCAGCTTAACGCAAGGCATAAGCGATAATATAATTTTGCAGTGTTGGCCATGATTAAACTGGTGGCCTAATAATAGTAATTAGGGCTAAGCATAAAAATAATAATAATAATTAGAATCTCTGTGTGTATGATGAATAAGACTGGCTATTTAATTTTTCATTTTAACTACCGTGGATATAGTTTAAACGTGCCATGTAAGGTTTATCAATAATATTAGCTTAGTAAAGTTTTGCTACGATTTATTTTGTGATTTCGCTTATCTTGCACATGGGCGTACATGTATGAACAGTTCTTGGCAGGGCTCGTTTCCCGACTTCAGATATGATGGACAGAGTGGAGGGAGAAGTCCATGCAAAGATTATCTCGTCTAATTATTATTGGCAAAAATTATTTCCCGGATGTTAATTATCACTGTGTGATTTCCTGTGCAGAGAATTAATGAATGAATGAATGAATGAATGAATGAATGATGATGCAATGATGCTAAGTTGAAGCGTAGCCTAAAGATAGTCCATTACGGCCTATAGATTTCTGTGTAGACTATAAAATTAGCCTATGATTTACGCTATAAGACTGTGTGTAAACATTGACTGTTTAATTCTATACGTGACCTAGTTAATTATTATGTTGTGTATAATCTATGGAGCATAATAATCTGGCTCGTTGGGATCGAGGCAGGTTTTTTTTTACGTAGGCCTAGTGTTACAAAGTGGAACTATTTAATCGCTGATATTGTTGTTGCGCTGCCTATTTTAATTTTGATGTGCATAAACGGCTGCATTTTAATTTAGGATTGCATAGCCATACTAGTGGGCCTACTGAAAGATGCTATATGGTAAGGGTGGGCTTAGGCCTATTAGGTTGAAGCTACGCTGGGTTTGTTTTGTGGTAGACCGTGATGATAGCCGACAGACAGAGTTATAATAATAATATGAGCTAAAATTGAGACCTAGGTTATATGGTATGGTATGTCTTTTAAGGTAGACCTGATACTACCAGGATAAGCCTAAGGGGTCTCGGGTAAATGTGGCCAGTAGTTGACGGTGTGCTTAGACTTGGTAAGTTGCTGGCATGCCTTAAGATGGCCTGATGCACAACTAATGCCTGGAAGAGTCTCGTGTGTAAGAAGCCATTGTATGTAGCAGCCTAGCGGCAACGTTAATAATTTCTGTGATCTATTATACTTCTGTCTGCGGCTTGAGTCCTTGTTTGCTATAACATTGCTAGTGTATAACTAAACTGAAATAAGCTTATAATATATGAATAATGTTTACATCTTCATCTGAACTTTTTGAGGAAAAGAGCTACATAAATTCAGTAACTTTTAAATAACTTTTAGCTTGAAAGGCCAATAAGATTTTGCGCTGAAATATGTGTATGGCTTGACTGCTATCGCTAGACGTTGTTGTTTAAATGTTTATTGCATAATTTTACTCTTTGCATTTAATTTCGAATTCTTGATGTACCAACCAGAGTATCTATCGCCTTATTTACCCATTGCAGAATATGTTTTTTCCAAATAAATATATTCCGCAATTGTCTTGGTTGGGGGTAGTGTAACGCCCCGTATGACGTGACGTTACGGCTTCCGATAGTTATTTTTGGAATCCGCCATTTGCGCTTCGGGTGATCGGTATATTATTATATATATTGGATTGCGGCCAGCGCGAATTAATGGCCTCGCGATGCGCCATCTTGTGTCGATATGCGACGACGCGTCGGCGGTCGGCGACTAATATATATTGGGTTTCTGCCATCGGGTTTTAATTACTTCCGGTCGGCAACTGATACGTATTGGACCATGGCCAGCGCGTCTTAATCGTTCGCGACATAGCGGTAATCGGTATCTGAGCGATCAGCAGTCAGTCGTCATAAGTCGCTATTTTTTTCCCACGCTTACTATAGTCGGGAATCGGCCAGAGAGAGAAAGGGAGCGACACCAGACATAGTCACACAGACAGGCTCTGTAGTAACAGACATAGACGCTGGTATAATCCACCGCTGTGACGGATACTATAGTTGTATATATACGCGATGGCACCAGGCGAAGTCGCTATCACAAAGAGAGATACAAAGGAAGATAGAAAGGGAGGACCTAGTGTGTCGTCGGATAGCGCGTTTTAATGGGCATAGAGAGAGAGACCGATACAGTCCGACAGACAGGATGGTAGACACAAAGACACGTGGGCGTGATCTTGGCAGCTATTTTTGCTGCGTATATGCTTTTGCGCAGTTCTTGCCACGTATACCTAAATGCGTAGATTTTTAAATGCGCAGTTGGTGACGTCAGAAGGCTCTATATAAAGCCGCGCATTGTCGACAGAGTGCGCAGAACAGAAGACAATGTAGCTCCGGATAGAGTGGATAAGCGCTCAGTGGAGTTGCTTGAATCCGACGTTGGGAGAGAAGACAATGGAGATCCGGACCGAGGGAGTCCGACGTAAGACAATGGAGATCCGGACCGAGGGAGTCCGACGTTAGGTTAGATGCGCACTGTCGACGATTGGGGAGATGACATTGTGGATCTTTGTCGACGGAGTGGAGAAGTGTTCAGTGGAGTAGCTTAAATTCGACGCTGAAGTTAAAAGGCGCCGTTGCGATTTTTATTGAAAGTCTTTCGGATTCTGTCCTCGATCGGAGGAATGTAATACGTATCAGTGTTGCGTCGAATCGTTACTGCTGAGCGAATTTATCTTCGTCTTGAAGTTCGGTTGTGTCTTAGGCGATAGCCTGAAAGTTTGTTTGCCCATGAGGCGTCAATTAATCGATATATATATATAGTTCGACGGGTTGTTTTCGTTCGGCGGATATCGCCGCCAATCTACGGAAGTCAATCTTTTTCGGACTCCTTTCGGCGCTATACTTCCTCGACGCCTATCCAGGAACTACGTATGTCTCCGGATTCCGCGCATCCTCTCTCAGCCTTATGTCCAGCCAATGATATCGAGGTACGTTTAGTTTAAAAGCGATCGATGATAGGAATTTGGGCTATTGACGAAATTGGCCTGGGGGACTTAGAGAAGAAACGGGAATAACAATAGATGATACTCTGGTCTATGTGTCGTTTGCAATACTAGTATTTCTGATTGCTTAAGTTGTTCTTGATGATTGTATAAGTTGTAACTATTGTTGTTTGAGGAGTTAACCGAATGACAATAATAAGAAACATTACCGAAATTACCGACTTTGTTCATTGCTAGTATTAGAAAAACAAGTAGGCTTAACTAAAATACACTATGGAGGACTCCCGAGCTGCGACTTCCGCACAGCATTCAAGACCTCCCCCATCACTGGAAATGGTTTTAGAGGCTATTGCTTCCATGCATTCATCTATGCAAACTAACGCTAGGTCCTTCCAAGAAGCTATGCAGAAACACGCTAGGGAAACACAAGAAGCGATATTCGCGATACAGTCAACAGTTAGAGAAGCCCTGACAGAGGTTGTGTCACGTCCAGAAAGGCTAAAATCATCGCCAATAATAAGATCTGTTGTGGGTTTGAACTCGGGACTGAGGTCCCCCGCTTTCATCATGGCGGACGCACCTTACCATTTGACCATCGGCCTGGCAGAAAGTACGGGTGCTAGACCCAAGGACTCATCTCTCCCGCCTAACCCCGGTAGGCCTATTGAACGACTATCAAGCAAAACTCCAATTTCCTACAGGGAATTAAGCCGCAGAGATAACTGGCCGTCATTTCATCGCTGGGATTCGAATCCAGAGGTCACCTCCTCCTGTCCTCCCTCCATCTCTAGGAACTACCTGTATCACCCACAACAGCACGCGGTCCCATTAGGCGAGGATCCGGAAGTGGCGATTCCGGCTAGGCCGATAGGGGCGGGCGTTACAGAAAGATTAATTATAATTTTATAATTGCTAGGTAAAATGTGTTGAACAAGCAAGTCCTTATGTGCTAATTAGTAATGTAGAGCAATTCAGGTGTTAAGTAGTTATTTAACTTAGTTAGTTGATTAAGTTAATTAAAGCAGTTATTTTGATGAGGAAAGAGATTCGGACAAAGCTAGATAATAGATAATTATAATCCTAGCTAATATTAATCTAAGGACATATGCAATGGTTCTAACACAGTCAATATCGTCTTCTGAAATACTTGAAACCCACGCCTTGTCATGTTGTGTACAATAAGCAATGTACAGCGTAATTGAAATAATTGTGAGATATATGCAGAACTTCTTTCTAAGAGACTCATCAAAACATTCAATACAGTTGTGCATAATCTCTGGCGTTATATTTACAACAAACAAGACAGTTCACCCGTTGTAATGGCTATACAGAAATCCACAACAGAATATTACTTCACATCTGTAACTCAATAAGTGACAAGAACGCATGATTTATACCTCTAGGCCTACACCTCTTAGCACGGTCCGTGCACGGATACCTTAAAGGTGCAACCGTGAACTTCAAACTCATAAAGCACCACTCCAAAGTAAAGTGCAGGTAACCAGATTATGGTTCAACTGGCGGATCAGTCACTCAAAGTCTCAAACAGCACTTAGGTGGTGAAGGATCTAGAAAGGAGCTTGGAGAGGTCATAAGGTCGCAAGCCTCCCTAAGGTCTACTGAATCTGAACCTTCCATTCGACAGATGGTGTTGGTAAATTGATTAGTAGGGCGTGATGAACCATGGCAGTTAGATGTTAGCTAATAGCTTTTGATCATCCGTCCGGACCGTCCGTCATACTTCATAGGCCTATTATGATTATTGTAATCAATCAGCGTTGTGTCGGTTCGAAATTCAACGAAGATTACTATTTAAAAATACACATCGGTTGTAAACAATATTTAATCTGTAAAAGAGAAGGCAAGACCGTATCACTTACTTTGCACTTCGTAACGACAAACAACAGAAAACGCCAACACACAGGCAACGAAACTCAACCTAAATCGAACCGAAGACATTTCGGTGGTGAGTGTAAACTGCGCAAAAGTCGCTAAATAAAAGTTGAACTCGTAAACAAATCGGTTGTTATATTACGTTCCATTTGAATCAACGGATCTCCGGAAACTCCAAAACTGACGCCAACGATGATCTTCCTGGTTTGGGTAAATCCATATACCGTTTTACACTCTAAAAGTAGGTCTACGTTGTGGGTGCGTAGAAGTTGAGGCGGGATTAGGTCTACAGTGTAATAACTTCAGGTACAAAGCTGGCCGAGCCTGTTGCTGTTGTTATGAGTCACGGTCAACAGGTAACGCTATTATACAGCCGACCAAAGTCCACCGCTTAGAGGAGTCTATAGGCCCCACTTGAATCTCGCAGGCGCTCTGTGTTACGGCTTGGCGACACTATAGGCCTAGCTGTGTCGTAACGAATAATGATTAGGGTTGCCCTCCTCTTTTATCAAAGCTTGGGACTGGCGCTATCAGACAACGGGCAGCGATGGAGTAAAAAAGATACTACTTATTGCTGCCATTCTTAATTAATTGTTCATATTTACCAGACCCTTTTTGCCTAATAGCAGGCGTTTTAGGTAGGCCTACAGACTACAGTTCGTCTGTACACAGACTGGGGTTCTAATCAATGGAGCTGTGCAGCTGTAAAAGCACTTCTTTGCCGTTGACAGTAATATAGTAAAAGGGTCATTGTCAGCCGATTAATAGTTTACGATGGAGAATGGGAAAGGAAAGAAGTTGGTTTGGATCCGAGTTTAGACACCAGGTCCTGCAGAAATATTATTTCGTGACACAACAAAATAGGCCTACCACTATATACCATAGGCTACTGCCTTATAAAAGCGGGAGATGAGGCAATGGTGAGGACTATTACAAAACTATGCAATCAAATCTGGAGAACTGGGGAGTGGCCGGAGGACTGGAAAAGGTCAGTGTTCATACAAATATTCAAGAAAGGAGACGCGAGGGAGTGTGGAAATTATCGAACGATAGCCTAGCGATGATATCGCACACGAGCAAAATACTCCTCAAAATAATCCACAAAAGAATGGAGAAGATAATAATATTGAAAGGGAATTACCAGCCAACCAAGCGGGATTCAGGAAGGCGCGAGGAACGCGCGATCACATCGCCAATATAAAGTGGATTATGGAGAGACAGAGGGAGTACGGGCAAGAGGTGCATATGTGTTTTATAGACTAGGCCTACAGCAAGGCGTTTGATTGCATAGACCATACACTACTGTGGAGGACGCTAATCGAGATGGGAATACCGAAGCATCTGGTTAAACTACTGAAAGGTCTTTATGTGGATAAAGAGGCGGTAATAAGAACTGATCAATATATATGGAGACACATGGAAGTTTAAAATAAGGAAAGGAGTGAGGCAGAGGTGCATTTTGTCCCCTTTCCTGTTCAATCCGTATGCCGAGAGAATTATGAGGAGGACTGGATTGGAGGAGGCAACAGAGGGGGTAAGGATAGCGGGGAAAATATTGAATAACTTGAGATACGCCGATGATAAAAAAACTTTTCCGGAGCCAATGGGGGGGGGGGGTTAACCCCCGAAACCCCCCTTGCCTACGCCACTGTGGGAGACAATTGATATAAAACAATGTTACTAAAATTGCATTAGCCTAGACGATCCTGTTGTCGCAATCTATGAGCATCGAAAATGTAAGATGGACTCTTTTAAGTTGTTATAGTGTTTGAACATTGATGAAATTGTGAAGATTCTCTCAGACACCTATTGATGGTGTTTTTAGGATGCTAGAAATTTGTTTTCATTGTATTATACATTTTTTTGTTTTGTCGTCAACGGCCATTGATGTTATAGGACGACGTTAAACTTTTGAATAGTAATAAAAATCATAGGCTACTTGGTCTTTCTCAACACCTTTTTAATTGTGAAAACGGCATCTATAATTAAAAATTGCCTACGACCCACCAGTTAACTATACCGGAGCGTCTAGCTCCGTTCACATAAATTTTGACGATGGATGCAAATTCCATCTAAAATACAAAATGTCAAAGAACTGGCCGGAGGGTCATTGCTGGTCACTGGTCAGTCAATGACCTGTCTATGGGCCACGGTTTACTGTCAAAACCACGCGCACAACACTGCTCAGATTAAGGCAGCGCGCGCGTTCAAAATATCGAAGATCATAATCGCGTACGGCGTAATCGTAGAAATGATAGACTACCTGCAATAATTAGACCCTACTCGGGGCGGATACAGGAATTTTCGATGCGAGCCAAAATTTTCGGTGATCTTTGTGATAAAAAATATGATGACCTTTTTTAGTCGTTTGGACGAAATGTCTGGAAAATATGCCAATTTTACCTGCCAAAAATAACTTATGACCTTTAGTATCCTATTTTTCTCCCCTGCTGCATTGGCTTAATGGCTTGTTGAAACCAAATGGGGGAGGGGGCATGTCCCATGCACTTTTAAAATGAGGCCCATGGCCGAATTGGCCCTATGCACCTGGATCCGCCCATGGCCCTATTCGCTATATTTGTAGTTATATTATTAGTAATGTTAATAATTTTCGTTTATTCAACAATCAGTGTTTAGGCCGAATCTATAGGCCCCCCTCACCTGGGGTTTATGGATGAATGCAGGTTTGGGGGGGGGCGCAATCAATTGGCGTCGGGCGTCCGGTAGCTGATCGAGGCGCGTAGCAACGAGCCAGAGGGGAGGGGCGTGGGGAGGGATGTCAATTTTGGAATTTCCACAATTAGCCTATATACATTTTAAGCTGTCATCTTAACAAATAGCCTAGCTGTAGGCCTACTTTTTCAGTGCTGATAGGCCTAAGAGTGGCCTAATTAAGATTTCAATAAATAGAGGCTATATATTTACGACAATAGCTAGCCTAATTTCTTTCTGAGTTCCCACATTGTAATGGTAAGCTTACCCTTTTTATATGTCATTTTAGCAAAATTACTTAATTATTTCAGGCTTCAGCAATGATAAACAGAGTGTTCTAAGATTTTAATATGTTTGATTACAATATGCAGATCTCCCTGCAACCCACAACTTCGTTCCGATCGCGCTAGAAACATTGAGTCCAATAAACATGTCAGGTCGCGAATTTATTGTGGAACCAGGTCATCGACTGTCTGCCGCCACGGGCGACCCTCATGGGACCAAATATCTGTTTAAGCGCCTGTCCATCTGTACGCAGCGCTACAACGCAATAGCGTTTAGAGCAGGGGTCTCAAACACGCGGCCCGCGGGCCGCATGCGGCCCGCGAACCCGATTAATGCGGCCCGCGAACAGCTTCCTGTTTTTTTTAAGTTAGAAATCGGTTTAACAGAATTTTGCAGTTCTTTTACGATTTGAACCAATGTTTAAACTGGTTTCTACTCCTTTTGATTGGACATTGGGTCCACAACAGCAGAATGTATAGGCTAGCCATATATTTCCGCTGGATTTAGTGGACCTTCATGCAGTGCGATGCAACGCCGAAGCAGAAGAATGCACAGCAAAGTTTGTATGCCGGTGTCGCAAAATATAGTATCCCCGGAATATTCGTATCTCCCCATATGATGAGAAGTTGAAAAATGTAACTTCCGCGTGTGCTTATTTTTGCAAGTTGACTTCCATTTGCTTGGTTTTGAACAATGACACTAACAGGTAAGCCCTGGGTTTATTCCTAAACTTTGGTGACTTTGTTTTAGAGGACTTAGAACATTTAGAACACTTAAGAACACTCAGAGTCTCTAGGCCTAACTAAATTCGAGTTGAATTACTCTGAACATTGCTTAGGATACTTGAAACAATTAGAGTCATTTTAAATTTTGATTACAGCAATTTCTTCAATTTGCGCCCACGCATTTTTCGATAATTGTGATAGAATGGTTTTCCTATTTTGTTTGTAGTAGGCTTACCATTCATTATACATGTAGTTACACTTAAAATATAATATTATGAGAATTTTACAGGGCTATATCATCATAACAGTATTGTATGCTGCAATGACAACTAACTAATTCCAGTTTCACGTGCACGATTAGCCTATGTTTTTATGTTGCGGCCCGCGAGTCATTCAAAATGTCCAAATGCGGCCCACATGCTGACTTGAGTTTGAGACCTCTGGTTTAGAGGGACCTTTATGCATGACAACGGGGACGAGGTCCTAGATTCATAGCATTTAGTAGGCCTACTCTTCGGAGTAGATGTTAGAATAGGAACTTAATTGTCTGTTTTTGCAATAAAGGAAGTTGTTTGTAATAATAATAATAATAATAATAATAATAATAATAATAATAATAATAATAATAATAATAATAATAATAATAATAATAATAATAATAATAATAATAACGATTCAGCGCTTCAACTATGTGGCTTTTAGGGGTACCTTTTCCAACTGGGACCTTGACGAATAGGGTCCATTCCAGACAAATCTGCTTTTATCGAGAGTGTTGAAGTCCCCGAGGGATCATGTTTACCTCGGGGCAAAAAAAAAAAAAAAAAAAAAAATAATAATAATAATAATAATAATAATAATGACAATTTCTATGAGCCGTAGGCCTAGGCCTAACACAGCACATGCCGTTACAAAAGCGCCTCTACAGTGGCGGCGCTAGGGGGGGCTGGGGGGGCTAAGCCCCCCCTACAAGCGGCTCAGCCCCCCCCTAAAAAAAGGCCATCCGAGGTTTTTTACATTGAAAAATTCACGATTTGGGGGCTTCAGCCCCCCCCAAACTGAAATCCTGGCGCCACCACTGCGCCTCTACAAACACAAACGCAATCAACCAAAGGTAGATCTACGCCTTAGAAAACATAGCCTATAACTATGTCTTCAGTCGAGTTTTGAAAGACTTAACTGAGTTGGCCGAACGAACAGAGGTAGGCAGACTGTTCCAGCAGCGGGGGCCATAGAGTTGAAAAAGCGCTCCCCGAAGCGTGTCTTCGTCCTTCGCACAGCCTACAGATCTCCTTTCACACTGGATCTCAGCGCAAGTCCAGCACCAGACGAAGCCGTCTGCACGCAGTATGATTTGAGGTAGGCCTAGTCCGGTGCTAGCCTAGGCGGCTAGGCCATGTAGTGACTTGTAAACATAGGCGTACGGGACATTTCGGCAGCGGGGGGGCAAAAAAAATTTTTTTTGCCCGATAAATCTGACGACCTTTTTTTTTTAGTCATCCGCCTAAAATTTTCTTAGGATTTTCCGTCCGAAAAATCTGACGACTTTTTTTTTTAGTCATCCGCCCAAAATTTTCTTTGGATTTTCCCGTCCGAAAAATCTCACGACTTTTTCCTTCCTGCGTGCCCGAAAAATTCCTCCCGTACCTGTTTTGCCCGAAAAATAATTCCGAATTTTTTTCCCCGACCATGCCTCTTTTGCCCGAAAAACACATTTGCCCGAAATTTGGGGGGGGCATTTGCCCCCCCCTGGACCCCGCCTCGTACGCCTATGCTTGTAAACCAGCAATGAGTTTAAGCATTTTGTAGGTTCATTAAAAGACAATGCAGACCTACCAAGAATAATATTAATACAAAACTACTGACTTTTAGTGGCTAAACAAAATTAACAGACATGCGCTATATAATAAATTTGTTTTGCCGTATTGGGTTATTAGCCTACTCAGTCATTCTATGCACGTCACTGTAAAAAGTGGCTCCAATCATACGAGATTAGGATCGACTAAACCAGTGGTTCCCAAACTTCAGTAGGCCGCGGACCGGCAATAATTTTTTGTGAAGCTCGCGGACCGCTAACTTAGGCCTAAATGGCGATGGCAAACAAAAGCGATCTAAATTATAAACAGACTAAAAGATACGGCTATTTACAATTAGCCTAGATTGACATGTCCTTGAAGCCTTATTTGTATAACATTTATTATGAGCAGACGCTATTTGGGCAAGATTTCTTTTTGTTTAGGTGCGCCATAAATAAATTACAGTTTAATAATAGGAATAATGGTCTTTGCGGTGCGTAGAGATGCAAGGAAAGATGCTTTCGATGCGCAAATGCTAACCTTGATGCTTTTAAGCTTTAACCATCTGCGTCTGCTGGTTTTTTCAGATTTGTTCGCCTATGTTTGCTCATTTTTCAGTCAAAGACATTTGCTTATATTTAAACAAATAAGATAATTTTTTTATACTATATGTTAGACAATTTTAAATTCTGCATCCAGCGTTTACTAGGACTAGGTTATCCCTCACCAGAGAGCGACATAAGCTAGAAACTGACTGTAGTCAGAGTTTCTTTATACACTCTGGACTGCAGTTATCGATGTAGTAAATTTAGAATAAATTTAAATTGTTTGAATTCGCCATGTAAATTTAAATAATGCGCATTGATTTATTTCAAACTTTTAAATATTACGACAGAAATTTTAATAAATTTTGGACAAGGATTCGAATAATTTCACAATATCAAACAAATAAAAATAATAATAATTACAGTTTAATATTTTATTTTTAACTCTTCTCCGCGGACCGGCGATCATACCTCCGCGGACCGGTGCCAGTCCGCGGACCACCACTTTGGGAACCACTGGACTAAACTATACCGGATAAAATCACACGTCAGCTCTGTCACCATAGTCGACCCGACACCCTCAGAATCTGAGCCTAGCACTATTACTGGTCGATCTATATATAAGGAACGTTCAGCTTTATAATTTTAAAAAAGGTGTTTAAGCGGCCTTCGGTTTCCGTGGACAATGTACATAATTGACTTATAAAGCTCGATTACAGTTACTTTACACAATCTGTCAAATGCACAATATTATTTTACATATTTTAATAATGTAATAACTAAAATACTTTTGACAATTATAAGGCAATAAATAGATTTTGCTTGAAACGAACCATAATCATCAAAATAATAATTGGCTCATTGGCTTATTATCATGATATCAAGGAATATCGTTCGGCTTAGCCTATATAAACTGATTTAATATAAATTGGATTAGCGAAAAGCATTATAGGCCTAGCTAAATATAAGTTATATTGAGGATAATAATTTCATTATTGTTATTTATTATTATTGTTATTATTATTGTCAATAAAGAGAATATTATTATTAACATTATTGTTATTAAACCGTCATTTATAGCACACCTAAACTGTTAAACAAAAACAGAATCTTGCCTGAAAGGGTATATATATATAGGCCTAACAGGAAAGTCTAGCCTAACAGTAGAATTGCCACTTAGCCTAATTAGGCCTATCCCTAATAGACCTTGGCTTAGACCTATAGGAGTGGGATTGATTAAATGACAAGTAGGCCAAGGTTAGGCCCTATTCTCGAAAAAGTAAAGACCGCTAAGTTTTATGCAAAATAACAATGCTGCATTTGGTGAATAATTATTTAGAACGCTAAAACGATTGATTATCCTTCGCCTAGTCTATAGATTAGGCAAAGCCTACCCTAAGTCTATAGATTAGGCAAAGCCTACCCTAAGTCTATAGACTAGGCAAAACCTACCCTAAGTCTATAGATTAGGCAAAGCCTACCCTAAGTCTATAGATTAAGCAAAGCCTACCCTAAGCCTATAGATTAGGCAAAGCCTACCCTAAGCCTATAGATTAGGCAAAGCCTACCCTAAGTCTATAGACTAGGCAAAACCTACCCTAAGTCTATAGATTAGGCAAATCCTACCCTAAGTCTATAGATTAGGCAAATCCTACCCTAAGTCTATAGATTAAGCAAAGCCTACCCTAAGTCTATAGATTAGGCAAATCCTACCCTAAGTCTATAGATTAGGCAAAGCCTACCCTAAGTCTATAGATTAGGCAAATCCTACCCTAAGTCTATAGATTAGGCAAATCCTACCCTAAGTCTATAGATTAAGCAAAGCCTACCCTAAGCCTATAGATTAGGCAAAGCCTACCCTAAGTCTATAGACTAGGCAAAACCTACCCTAAGTCTATAGATTAGGCAAATCCTACCCTAAGTCTATAGATTAGGCAAAGCCTACCCTAAGTTTACAGATTAGGCAAAGCCTACCCTAAGCCTACAGATTAGGCAAAGCCTACCCTAAGCCTATAGATTAGGCAAAGCCTACCCTAAGTCTATAGATTAGGCAAAGCCTACCCTAAGTCTATAGATTAGGCAAAGCCTACCCTAAGTCTATAGATCAGGCAAAGCCTACCCTAAGCCTACAGATTAGGCAAAGCCTACCCTAAGTCTATAGATCAGGCAAAGCCTACCCTAAGCCTACAGATTAGGCAAAGCCTACCCTAAGTCTATAGATTAGGCAAAGCCTACCCTAAGTCTATAGATTAGGCAAATCCTACCCTAAGTCTATAGATTAGGCAAAGCCTACCCTAAGTCTATAGATTAAGCAAAGCCTACCCTAAGCCTATAGATTAGGCAAAGCCTACCCTAAGTCTATAGACTAAGCAAAACCTACCCTAAGTCTATAGATTAGGCAAATCCTACCCTAAGTCTACAGATTAGGCAAAGCCTACCCTAAGTTTACAGATTAGGCAAAGCCTACCCTAAGCCTACAGATTAGGCAAAGCCTACCCTAAGCCTATAGATTAGGCAAAGCCTACCCTAAGTCTATAGATTAGGCAAAGCCTACCCTAAGTCTATAGATTAGGCAAAGCCTACCCTAAGTCTATAGATCAGGCAAAGCCTACCCTAAGCCTACAGATTAGGCAAAGCCTACCCTAAGTCTATAGATCAGGCAAAGCCTACCCTAAGCCTACAGATTAGGCAAAGCCTACCCTAAGTCTATAGATTAGGCAAAGCCTACCCTAAGTCTATTGATCAGGCAAAGCCTACCCTAAGCCTATAGATTAGGCAAAGCCTGCCCTAAGTCTATAGATTAGGCAAAGCCTACCCTAAGTCTACAGATTAGGCAAAGCCTACCCTAAGTCTATAGATTAGGCAAAGCCTACCCTAAGTCTATAGATTAGGCAAAGCCTACCCTAAGTCTATAGATTAGGCAAAGCCTACCCTAGGCCTATAGATAGGCCTAGGCCTAACTTCTATTTAGACTAAATTACCTTAATTTGCGCTTCCAAGACGACTTTTATCTGTTTTATAACTGGCCGAGGTTTCAAATTTATGCGCAGCAGTTGAGGCATATAATAGCCGCATATCTATCTATGTAATTTACATAGCGCCCCTTCAAGAACTCTACTCAGAGGCGCATAGGACCTATCCAATCAACAGTCTGTCTGTAAAGAGTTGTACGTCACTCCCTGTTTCTTTTTCGACTAACTTCGTGCTTACAAGATGACTTTTTGGAGGGGTTAGGCCATAGTAGCTTTTCCGCCCCTCTGCTAGTAATAATTACATTTATACAGTGGCGGTGCTAGGGGGGGGAATTAGGGGGCTAAGTCCCCTAAAAAAGGCCATCCATTTTTTCCCATGTAAAAAATATTTAGACGATTTACCCCTTTAGCCCCCCCCCCAAAAAAAATAAAAGCAAATGCACGCACGAGATTTGTCAGACAGTTTGGGGCTACAAAAAAGGACCGTTTTCCAAGATTTTAGACCAAATGACCCAAAAAGTCGTCAGAAATTTTGACGGCGAAAATGGAAAATTTTCTTGAGATTTTGGCCGATGACTAAAAAAAAGTCGTCAGAAATTTTGGCGGTTAAAAACGGAAAATTGTCTCATGAAAATTCAGTTCCCCAAAACTGAAATCCTGGCGCCACCACTGCTAATAAATAGTAATACCATGCACGTGTTAATATGTGTATGGAATCATGGAAATGAAACCCTTTTTGGTGAGACCGGAACGTAGGATTTGATAGTCATAAATTGCACTGTGATTCATCAATTGGAGAGGTAAACCATCAAGATCTCGCGTTGTCAATTTATAATGTTATAAGTAGTTATGAATATGGATGCCATATATTCGAGTACCTGACAAATTTAAAGTGAAAAATTTCAACCATTAAAATTCTCAACTACCGGTACATTTGATTCGACTCACTGGAAGAGCATTTAGTTGCTTGTGCATTATCTTGCATACAATTAGATTTCCCATTGTTGTAGAATGCTAGTGCAGTTGGTTCAAAACAAAATAATAATATTTATTGTAGTGTTAATAGGCTGTTACAGCTTTTATGTAGTCAGGGTTTTCTGGGGAGGGGTTTCAGATCGAAGCCTGGGTTTATTTTCTGAAACCTCAGTGGCAAAACTTTCGACAAGTAAAATCCTCTACTACCTCTAGAGTCTAGACACATTCGAATAAAAGTTTACAGTAAAATAACACTTTATGAGCAAAATAGTAACTTTATTAAATCCAAAAGCAGAGTATAAAAACTGGTCATGATTGTTGACAATAGAAGAACACAAAATCCTGAATAGGCCTATCATCTGTTGATAAAGTTGGAATAATAGAACTCATCGCACCCGCAAGTGGACATGACGAACTCAACGCACAAATATAAATTAATGGAACTATCAGATTTATTTCATGTTTAAATATTCATTTAAAATAGTTGATCATTGTAGACAGACTTATTGCTCAAATGTAAAGCTACAATATAAAATGGAAATCATACATCTTTGTAACATGACAATAAGAGCACTTGATCATGGCAGTAAAAAGTGCACAGACAAATCCATGTAAGTAAGTATTATAATTTTTTGATTAGATGAATACAAAAAGCTCTGGCCAAAAATTGAAACCTACACTGTTCTTCAAAAATAAAACTCCTGCAGAGAAAAATAAACACTGATCTCTATGGAAAATCTCTGCACTTTATCAAGACAAGACAAAAATTAAATTACCCAAATTTATGAAATGCAAGTACAGATGTCAAGTTTCAATGGAGCTGAGAATCACAAGTCAAGGGCTCAAGATCCCTTACACCCTTGAAGCTCAAACCTATCCTCACTGTCACAAGGTGAGTATATTAACTTCTAAATGATCTTCCACAATGCCCCACAAATCTTCAAGCTAGCTATCATCAAAATAATTATCATAGATGTTAATCAGATTGAAACTTCGTCGTATTTACAGATTCTATGCAGAACAATCAAGTTGAAATTGCATGTCAAGTATAAAGGGGAGGCCATCGTACAACATGACTTAATGACGTAGAAGACTGGCGCCAAACCGCAATTTGCTACTTAAAATGTTCAATAAAAGTGTTCTAATGCAGATGAACACCAAAAAAACTCGGAGGGCATGCAGTAGTACAGATCTGGAGAAAGACCGACCAATAAATACACAAGTTAGAATCCAGGCAAATTTAGAACACGTGAAAGTTCTGCATCAGTCTCACTGACTAGCTATTTTACGATTCCCCCATTCAGCCCGAGGAACCAAGGTTTGTTAACAAAATGCATAACTCAATAACTTAAAGCATTAAATAGGATCATCCAAAATGTGAAAGCTCAAGCTGAAAAGAAGAATGAATCAATCCCCCATTTGTTTCGTTTCAATGCCTGGGTACTTAACCACTAACTGACAAAATACTAATTTAATATTGACTAACAAACTCAACGAACGGACCCTGGCACAAATGGATTTACGCGATTGATACAGCAGCCTAGACGGTAGACGAATTGTTTACTGGGTTTGACTTTCTTTCATGGGGGTTGGGTAACTTGGTTTCAGGCCGTGGTTCTGCGTAGTTGCACCTTGGACATGTTCTGAAAAAGAAAAACCAGCATTTATTACATTCGTACAAGTTTCTAATTAAGCAAGCACCAAAATTTAACAAATTATAGATAAAGTGTTTAATTAGAACCTGAAGCTATTCATCTCATGGAGATTATGCACTGTTATCAGGATTTAAAGCAGCGGTTCCCAACCCGTGGCCCGCAGGCCAAAAGTGGCCCGCCTGGCCTACAAAAATGGCCCGCAGCATCTCAATGAATTAAGAAAAATATATGTAAAAATTGACAATTTGGACATGATAGAATATATAATTCTTTTCTATTACAAATTATTTTATTCGGACGTTAATAAATCGCATCAAAATGGAATGTCTGATGCGATTTGTTAACGTCCAAATAAAATAACATTCAATTTTGATTCAATTATAACAATTTTACACGCCTTTAGTTAATTAAATTTTAGCCTTGTGGCCCCCAAATGTCCTTATACTAAGAAAAAGTGGCCCTCGTGTCCTCCAACTTAGAAAAAGTGGCCCGACAGTCGAAAAAGGTTGGGAACCACTGATTTAAAGTGTGTGTTCCCACTGCTCGCGAAATTCTTGACTTGCATTCCCACTGCTCACCATGCATGGAACCCTGAAAGCACATGTGTTCGAACAAACTCTTGGCGTTCCCACTTCTCAAACATCCGGCGCTCCAACTGTTCACCCAAACCACTTTAACCACTGAGCGTTACCTAGTGTCCAGGTCTCAACTTATTCAACAGGCTTGGTCATACTACTCGCTCAATATCTGCTTAATACATATCACCATTATTTGCAACTGTACATGCTCATTTATATAGCACCTCAAATAGAAAACTCATCAGAAGCGCCCCTACCTGATCTCACAGGACCACGATGTAGCACAGTGGCATTCAAACTGCCAGCAAACTACTATCTACCTATTAGGATATCACTTAGGATGCTCTCATGATATCATTGTATAGTTGTAAGAAAAACCTGTGATTTAATTGTGAAGATTTAAGAGAATAAAGATTCAATCAAGACTTACTGGTGCAGACTAGAGACTCACTCTTGGATTTCAATGCAGGTCAACTGGAGGGCGGTTTTCATTCAACGGCATGTTAGCTGTGTCAGCATCCTCTGTATCACTACACAGATAAAACAACAAAAGTGTTAACACCATCAATGCTAAAGCTAATTGATTCGAGCGCTTGCCTTGTCACACTAAGAATACGGATTCAAACCAGCAGTGGTCCAGCACCAAAGTAACACTTGCTGTACAGGGACTCTGAGATGTCCATCATTTGCAATTCATCAGCGCAATTAATCGATGCCTGATCACTTGTAAGCGGTGCTTAACAATGCACAATAATAACTAAACCAAAGTATTTGGTCTATCAGCAGAGACCACAGTGAGGCATAGCATTAAGATGAATACAGGACCTACATACATGTGCCAAACCTAGGCACTAAGCTTCAAAAGGGTGAAAACTAAACCCTTAACAGCTTGCATGACCTTTTCACTAGACTTCAGCACATTTCTTCTCACAATTATATGCTGCCTAGAGCTGCCTAGATATCAGTGTTGAATTTTGATGCCTTCGTGGACTCATAATACCCCCATGTGATATTCAGCCATATTTCAAGTTTGGGGCCCATTGGGAAGATGACGGACGGTTCAGTTGGGGACCATGAATACACAATTTATATGGCGCAGAACCCCCCAATGTGCAGGGCATTTTATAGCGTGCAGTTGCACACAAAATGTGCAGTTCTAAATAGATTTGTGCAGTTGTAGAAACAGTTCTGTGCAGTTCTAGAAATTCCTTAAAAACAGCCCAGCCAATGTGCATGACCTTCATCACAAGGGTAGCAGGCAGTGAAACTTGATATGCAGCTAGCCAACCACTACAGCATGTGGCATGTGGTAGCCGACTGGTCATAGCGCTCGCCTTAGAATGTGGAGCTTAAAGCTTAAGTCTCCTTCCCGAGATGGCAACTGTGTTCTTGGGCAAGTCCTTTGCTCACAATTTGCGCAGCACATTCGACTGATGCTTGGTCATTAGCCAGCAGTGCTTAACAAATTCCGCAGTCTGACAACCATTAATATTAAGAAAACGTTTAACACATATGTGTGGAGCAGTCTCTACCGGCGATCTAGTGGGCCAACATATGCAGCTAAGACCTTCTCTCTTTTTCACAACACAACAGAAACGTCACTCCATCACTCACCTGATTTCAGAATTAGTACAACATGACACATCATCGACACAGTACTTACCTCTTTTCATCTGTAAATGAAAAAAACAGGTATAAGATTAAGTTTGTAGTTCACACTTGTTTATCATAACAAATTAATAAAAACAAAACTTTACTAGCAGTAGCTGATACTTAGGTTGGCCTCTCCTTGTGCCAATGCCAAGATTTGGTGATTTCATCATATAATGATAATAGTGTTGACAATCAAAGTTATATCCTAGTTATACATACACTAGAACAGATACCCAAAATCACCCGTATAATTATATAACTATATTCATAAAAATTTTTTTATAGCACCCCTTCAAGAAAGCCACTCAGAAGCGCTCCCAGCCCAACCATGGCAAAAAAGTGCTTTCTCCGTGGTTGGCCCTGCGATCTGGAATGAGCCCCCTGTTATCCTTCGTCAAATACCTATTGACCTTTCTGCTTCATTCCTTTCTCTTCTTAAGACTGTCTTATTTGATCGGGGTTGGACTGGGAGCGCTCCTGAGTAGAAAACTTTGAAGGAGCGCTATATCAAAGTACCAGTAAATAAATTAAATAAATTAGATTTCAGCAACTTGTAAAACGAAAAAAGAATTGGCATCATATCTAGAGAGCAGGCACCTCTCCAATGGAAGTGCATTTCAAGCTGGTAGGCCAACAATTGAGAATGTGCGAAGCTGCCTAGTTGAATGATAAGTTCTAAAAATTGAAACAATTGTTCTAGTATCATAACCAGAAATTTCTCATTAGCAAAAGAACAAAGGGTTCGATGGCCGGCTATGACCGAGACCGGAAGGCATCGCCAGACCAACGCAGCTATACTGTAGGAGATAAGCTGTGTGACTGGAAGCTAGTGCAGTGTGTAAACTGAGACAGAGGTATACTTCGGGATGCACCCAATAAGACGATATATAATTATATATAGTATATACTGATCTAAACAAAGGGGCCACTTCTCAGTTAGTATCAACTCGCATTGCTAAGCCTGATGTTTGTTTGTTTGTATGTGCACTTGTTATAGCGCCCCTTCAAGCTCTCTCTACTCAGAGGCGCTCCCGAATGCAGAGCGTACACTGCATCGGAGTTTCACGCCGAAGCGCTGAGCAATTGTGAGTGAAGGACTTGCCCAAGGTCCTTACGCGGCGAGGTGGATTCGAACCCCGAACCTTCCGGCTTCAAGGCAACGACGCCACCACTACACCACCGCGCCCCACGATGTTGACTCCAAACAACTTGCCCAAGGTCAAATTATTGTGTGTCAGTTCAGCCATGTCGAGCCTGTGATCAAATGGTCAGAAGGTGGCTAGACCGGCCAAACAGACACTTTTAGATCGGAAGTAAACAATGTAAAACCGAAATTCAATCTCTTGTACCTACCATCCTTCTTCGAGAAGCAAGGAAAACGAAACCTGAGACACCACCACCCAAGCTTCCAACCAACCAGCCAAATCACCACCACCAAGACGGTAATGGCAATCGCTACTATAATGGCAATGATACAATCTAGCCCACAGCCTACAAAAGCACAACATAAACACATCTCTACAGCTATCAGATGACCACAGAGATAATTATGTTTTCCCCCACCCACCAACATCAGCCGACTAGTCAGAGTTTACGGGTTCAAGCCACCCTCACTGGGATGACCATTGTGTACTGTGTCCTTCACTCACAACAGCTCAGCATTATCGAATGATGACAGGTTTTAACAAATGTGCAAAAATAACAAAATGAATAATCAAAATCAATCACTGATGCAGACAATTTATAATGAGGCGCTTTAATAGTGCTATATAAAGTGTCCTGAACCTGTACTTCACAAAAGCAAGAAGACCAATAGCATTTCAAGACTGATGTTTTAAAGTCAAACTGATGGCAAACATACTACTACCGCATACTGTCTTCTAGTATTAGGAATCTTATGAGGTCCTATCTGCATTGCTGGAATTCAGTTATGGTTTTAGAACTGATCGTCAACTGAAGCCTCGTGCGTTGCAATAATGGCACTATACCTTTAACAATGATGGAACTTCACATAACAATGGCATTACACATAACAATAATGGCATTCAGCATTACGATAATTGCACGACAGAAGTGCCCAAATGAGACAGGCAACAAAATGAACCTAAACCGTGGCAATTCATAAAAACGGTCCAAGATATGGTTGCTTCTTTAAACAGGATATGTCCTATACGCCTCCCATGAATTTACCACCACTCCACCCGATCATAAATTCAAGGTGATTTACATACCTGGATGATAAACATCATCGACCACAATCGTCATATTTTGAGATGCTGTTTTTCCTTTGACGGTGTTCGAAGCTGTGCAAGTGTACGCGTCTCCAGCTTCGCCATCAATCACCAGAGTATCATTATCGACAACATCTCCACTCTTCATACGAGTCCACTTGAATGTTGGATACGGATATCCTCTGGCTCTGCAACGGATTGTCACTCCTTTGACGTAAGGACCAGATGAAACAGCGATGTTTTCAACAGGATCTGCTCCAACAGGGTATAAACAAAATGCATAGAGTCAATCAATCATATGAGAAAGAGAAAGGGAAAACCGATTTATAAACAGAAAGAAAGCAAGACAGAAACAGATATATATATATATATATATATATATATGGAGAGAGAGAGAGAGAGAGAGAGAGAGAGAGAGAGAGAGAGAGAGAGAGAGAGAGAGGAGAGATGGTATGAATGCATCACACATATCACACATAGCACTGCAGAAAAATCTCAAGGTCAACTGTGCATCAATGGCCTACTCAATTCCGTGCGATCAATTTTCAAACTGTCTCCTATTTGCCAAATGGGAAGCTATGCACACACACTTTGGTCTATGCAGATAAAAAAACACATACACCCCCAAACACACACACAGGCATGCACGCACACACACACAATACCCATACTATTTCATGAGCAACATATCACAGGGTATTGTGCAGAATCAAATAAGTAACTGTTTATATAGGGCTATCACATTCCACTGTTGGAAATCCAGGGTCCATTAGCATAAGTCCATCAGTTTTTCGTTAAACATTCAGCAGATGGGCAGATCTGGCGATTCTTCTTGGTAATGATTTTCCAGGATTATTCCTGTTTTTCAAAGAGTTCATGTCATATTTTGCAGTGGGCGTAACCACAAAAATAATTATTTTTACAAAATAACGAAATAAACTGGTTCCAACAAATTGCAATTTCAATAAGAAATTTATATAGGGCCACTTTAACCCTTTACCGGTTCATTTTTAAATTTTAAGCCCGTTTTCAGCGGATATTCTCGGGGCAAACGGGTAAAAGATTAACTAAGTTGACCGCACGAGGTCAAGTATAAAATCATTTTTACGTCATATCAAAATGCCTGTAAAGAAGCTATAGGTTTGCACTCTTTCCCGCTATCTTTGAGCAGCGTGGTAACCTTGAGATTACGATAAACAAATCATGAAACAAAGGGAAAATGAACTCACATGACATAATCAATTGCTGTGTAGAGCAAACAACCAGAGTAGCAGTGGTATTATCAAAGCCAGCCGCTGCATCTGGAGGAAAAGATGCCTTACACAAACGCTGCGTGATATTCTCCTTTCTTGCAATTCCAGTGAGTGTTTTCTTAACAGTAGTTGGTGGCTGCTTGTCGTCTGTTGTCTCTGTTTCACCATCAGCCTTATCTTGGAAAGACAGAGTCACATTTGATGGCTCCACTGACTTATCCGGCACATTGATGACAGTCCAAAAGCTGTAGCTATCGTTTTGGTTCAATGCACTATTCATTACATTTGACAGACATCTCTCTCTGACACCTGAATTACAAAGCAAAATATGAACAACACTGGTTAGCTAAACATTCAGATGTAATATAAAGACTTATCTCCTTCAATTTTCATATCCCACCAGAGCAAAGTTGCACTTCCTTTAATCTTCCAGACTTTGGCCTGGTTATGTTATGCATCAGTGCACATATAGGTATATAAATATAATCACTAAAAATGACCATCAATTGATGTCCATGGTATTATGATAACAGCGCTATATAAGTAATCGGATTAGATTAGATCAGATCAGATTACTTACTAATCACAACCAGAACGGAGCCTTTTGTCTCTTCCCTATCACCCACTGTTAGCACACAAATGAATTTTCCAGAGTCATTAATCTTCAGCTGTGTAATAGTTAGGTTGCAACCACCAGAACCGTTAACGCTGTATCGTCCATCGCGGAAGTCGCTAAGTATTATGCCATCCCGGTACACTATTTTCTGCGACTGCTGTCCTTCCATCTTTGTCCACTCGACCTGGTCACAGTTGTTTCTTCTCGTGACACATTGCTGCGTAACATTATCACCAACTGATTTCAAAGCATTCACCGGTCCACTTTGTATTTGTGACTGCACAGCTACAAGAAAACGAAAATCAAGTGCTTAGTTAAAAATAATGATAACAATAACGATGATGATACTAATAACACTATTAATAATGATGATAATAATAACAACAATTAACTGCGTTTCTGGACATTCTGCCTTGTAAATAATGCTGAAGTTCATGAAGGATACTTCTAAATGGAGGACATATTAATAAAAAATAGTAATAATAATTTTAATTATTCAATAATTCAGCCGACAGACCGCAACCGATAATGCTCAGTATACAGTGCTAATATTGTCGAACAAACTATACATTTAAAACTATTCACAAGAATACAAATCACAGAAGACACAAATCACAAATCTGCAGCCATGCCAGGCTCAAACTCTATGTACTTTAGCTGCCATATAGGGAATGAAGGAGGAGCTAAGCCAAGGGGGTCCTATGGGATTCAAACCACGTGCACGGTGCACAATCTCTAAGATGTCAAGTCATGACAGCTTATTTGCACAAACCTGACACTGAAATCACCAGAACAAACAAAATCAGTGATAAATCTGCGTCCATCTTTTACTGATAATTGAAAATTGAGAAAATTAACAAAAAATGTCTTCGCAAGGCTCAATTAGCGTCGTTGCGCAACTTTTGGGCGATAATCGGGAGTCCGAGACCCAGATTTTCACATGTTTGAGTAAGTGAGTAAGAAATAAGTAAGCTTCTAACCTGTATTACAAGTCGTAGACTATTATAATAAGGTCCTTGGTAAATATAGAATCCTTGGGTCTTTGGTATTACTCCATGTGCAAACGCACAATGGGACATCAACAAATAATGCAATATAACACAGAGACGTTATAATAAAAAATTTAGTAAAACAAATGTTGATAAGTGTAAAGCATACTAGTATCAAAGATATTATAGTCTACGTCTTGCTAGTATTGAAACCTTTTCTCTCAGAAGGTCAGATGGTGTGAACGTGGTACTACAGTATAAATAATCATTATTTATACTGTGGTGGTACCATAGGCTATAGACCTATTCTTGGGAGCCCCGCACATAGGGGCAAGAGGGGGCACTTGCCCCCCCTGGGAATTGACACTTATTTTTATAACTGCTACATTTTGCGTTTAAAAAATTTTTCTTCGCATTGGACAATTAATTTTACGAATGATGCATAAAGTGAAACTAAGAAATCTACGTTATAAACCTCTATAAAAAATAAAGATGCTTTTAATTTTATGCCTTGCATTTTCAAAGTCTTAATTACTTATTCTCAAAGACGCAGATAAACTTTTATAAAGGATTCATGGGGATTTCCACCCAAAATCGATGTCTTGCTGTTCAAAAGAATTCATATCCATTCTCATCTAGATCATAGTGATCGGCACTTTCACCCTGCAATCCGAATAAATTATTGACACACAACTTAAAAGCTAGGTTACTCTAGCTACCCCTCTGGCAACCGGACTCGGACCTCCTTCTGGCTACCCTTTGAGCAGCCCTCTGACTCGATTGAGCGCTCGTGATTAAACTGGTGTCCAGGGCCGTATTTACTTTGGTGGAGGCCCATGTGCACCGCTGTGGTGGAGGCCCAATGGACATAGGATAATTGTAAAAATTTCAATTTTAATGGTGCCATACGTACCACAGCAATGCCGTCACAAGGGCGACTCACCTACAACTTGCTGCAGAATAGGCCTTACAAAATATAAAGTTTAGGCTGATCTCCATGACATACGTGTAGGCTGCAACCTATGCTGTAAAACTGGATGCTTAACACTAAATGGCCTAAGTGCTGGATCACTCCTGGTTCGGCCAAACCAGAAGTGGGAGGAGCTATCTTGCTTTCAGCAGAACCCGAGTCAAACAACACAACAGCAAAGCGCCTATGGCAGTTAACAGAAACTTTAATAAATTAATGCCCTGTATGAGGCTCGAACCTGGGTCACGTGGATGACACTCAGTTTAACGACAAGCGCTCTCTCAACTGAGCTACGGACCCCCAGAATGTTGTTTACATATCAATCAAATCTTGTTGAGGTGTACAAAGATGACCTCGATGACTGCTTTGGAGACGAGCTTGTGCAGTTTGTTGACTTTGTGGAAACATTCAAGGACAAACAAGAGAATTCCATGAATCGAGAATTTCATGTATCAGCTGATACAATGTCATGATAAACACGTTCAGGGGTCATTTTCTAGTGTGGAGATAGCACTCCGCATGTATCTAGTGCTCATAGTCAGTAACTGTAGGCCTACTGCGGAACGTTCATTCTCCAAAATGAAACTGATTAAGAATAGACTTCGCACATCGATAGGCAATGATAGGTTAATTGTCCCATCTGGCTCTGATGAGCATAGAATCAGACCTTCTGCGTGAAATTAACTTTGATGATGTGGTGACCGAATTTGCCAAGAAGAAAACACGCGACGTTTCACTAATTTGACATGACTTCATAACCAAGAGAAACTAATTTCTCACCTTT
Organism: Lumbricus terrestris; assembly: GCA_949752735.1. Taxonomy (NCBI): domain Eukaryota; kingdom Metazoa; phylum Annelida; class Clitellata; order Crassiclitellata; family Lumbricidae; genus Lumbricus; species Lumbricus terrestris. The sequence continues at coordinate 3,843,031 of OX457045.1, forward strand.
CAGGCTTTCACGTTTCTTTCAATTGTTTATTTTCTTAAAATAACACTGGTCAACAAATTTTAACTTTTTTTTTGTTTCCGAAAAATCTTTGACTGTTTTCTATAGAAGTTGACGTGCTGAACACGGTGGTGTTCTCAGAATTTTTGTATCACGTAAGGTTTTTGAGAAAACGGGCATGCAAGATTTTAACTGAAATGCTTGTTTATTGCATATTACACTGGTGAACAAATTTAAACTTTTTTTGTTTCTGAAAAACCTTTGACTGTTTTATATAGAAGTTGACGTGCTGAACACGGTGGTGTTCTCAGAATTTTTGTATCACGTAAGGTTTTTGAGAAAACGGGCATCTAAGATTTTAACTGAAATGCTTGTTTTTTGCATATTATCCACTGGTCAACAAATTTAAACTTTTTTTGTTTCTGAAAAAACTTTGACTGTTTTCTATAGAAGTTGACGTGCTGAACACGGTGGTGTTCTCAGAATTGTTGTATCACGTAAGGTTTTTGAGAAAACAGGCATGCAAGATTTTAACTGAAATGCTTGTTAGCCTTGTTTATTGCATATTATCCACTGGTCAACAAATTTTAACTTTTTTTGTTTCCGAAAAAACTTTGACTGGTTTCTATAGAAGTTGACGTGCTGAAAACGGTGGTGTTCTCAGAATTTTTGTATCACGTAAGGTTTTTGAGAAAACGGGCATGAAAGATTTTAACTGAAATGCTTGTTTATTGCCTATTATTTTCAATATACTATAATTTAATTTCATTGGAAAACAAATCTTTATGACAATTCTTCCTCATAATATTATGTGCTGATGATGACTGTATCACTTAGTTTCCTTTCCTATTCTTGCCCGAGAAACCAGAAACATTAGGGAGACAAACTGATCAGCCCGTCACAGTCATAATCTGTCTGCTCTCGCCAGACCATCGGGACGGCATACAGCATTGCTTTCGCAGGACCCCCGGAGTCAAACTCTAAGATCTGCTGCAGCACATCTTCCACAGCAAATGAGAGGCACGCATTCCTTGGCTTTCTCTCCAGTCTTGCAACCAAAGTACAGCTCAAAGCTTTATTGACAAGTTCAGTCACTGCGTGTCTCTGAGGATTACTCATATAGCATAGCCTACTCTCCACAACTGTATCAAAATGTGCATGTATCACATTTCATGCAACACTAGCGAGATATTTCTGCTGCCAACAACCGTCTTAAAATATATTATAATTTAAAGCTTATCTGTATATAAACTGGCTAACTTGTTATACATCTTGCATACATGTAGACCAAACTAAATTTTGGAAATACGACATCAAACTACAAACAAACTGATGTCAACTTCCTCAGTGAGATATACATGTAGGCCTATGCAGAGAAGCGGCTCTAATAGTGCTTAGAACTTTCGGAGGAAGATTCTAACCAGCATTAATGCATATGCAGGCCCAAGTTTATATTTTATTATGCAAGACAAACATATATGTAAACTGTCCTAAGTGCATGCCTGGACATGTTACACGAAGCTTATTATAACGTTATATCTGAAAAATGGAAATAAATAGAAAAATTGAAGATTTCTCAAAAACGGTACGTGCTGGGACAATTTCAAGGTCATTTTCGTGATCAGCAGCAGAAACTGCATAAGAGACACCTGAAAGTGTTCAGGAAACAAAATCACTGTTGACCAGTGTAATTATTTGCGTGAAATTGTATCTGTGGGCAGTGCACAGTACTAAAAAGTCTGTTAAAAAATTCTTGCTTGTGTGGTGGAGGCCCCTATGTGGTGGAGGCCCGTGGACATGTGCCCCTTGTGCCCACCCCTAAATCCGGGCCTGCTGGTGTCTTATCTGCGATTGACTATAATTATCGAGTACTGGGTGGACTCACTAAAAGTTAAATAACTTTTGTTCTGTTTGAAATATTTTAGTGAAATTTGGCAGTTGTACGTAGATATGAATTTCCCTTAAGCTTGTGAAACGCAGGGGCTTCTATCCCTATACATGGCGGGCGCAGCTTGCGCCCAGTGAAAAATAGGGGGGGGGGGAAATCAGAAGACAGCCAAAATTCACGTCGGTTGGGGGGGAATGTCGGACATCGAGGGCAACGTTCAATCTAGGCATCACTAGGAGGAAGATCCCCCCAGAAAATACTTCCCTTCCATATAAATTTGGACAAAATGGTAGGCCTAATAGTTTTTAGCAAAATGTATACACTTTGAGTTTTTAGTTAGGGTAGGATACTCTCGGCATTTTTGAATTACATGAACTGCTATAACAGCTATAATATAGGCCTACCAAAATAAAAAATTTCCTATTACATGATTATAGTTATGTTTTTACTATTTTAATAAATAATACAATCATATTAAAATTGAAAAAAATAATATTAATGCAAATACTATTTTGCACAACTAAATGGCTTCTCTCCAATGTTATCTTTCAAATTTCAGACAGTCAAATTTGGTCCTTGAACACTTAGTAAAGCAAAATCATTATTACGTGAGCTTACAATGTAGGGCCTACGTTGTATTTTATGGTATTGCATTGTGCTCTAAAAATTTATGTAACGCCTCTCGAGCGCACACTGATCAAGGATGCAAAACATATGGCTGCCCAATTTTGGCAGCAATTCCTCCACTGAAATAGTAGAGTAATTTTGCTAAGAGGACAGCTTAAAATGCTGAAATTGCAATGCGGAAATCGCAAAAATTTCTTATGGGGAGGGGCACATTCCCTCCCCATACCAGGTCCCTTCTCGGCGCTACACATGCTTCGGCGATCGTCTGCTGGATGCTCGTTTGTCCTCCTCCAAACAAACCTTCATTCCCACACTAGAGGAGGGCATGCGCTAGATTGCGTTATATTGCATACATAGAGGAAGGCCGGCTCAGAAGGTGGGAAGAAGATGGATTGCGCCCGGCTGCTTAGGGGGATAGAAGCCCCTGGTGAAACGTGATCGAAAATTCTTACTTCTGGCCAAGATGTTGGCAAAAAACCATAGAAAAACCTTAGAGGCGTCATTTTTTTGCCCACCCTGTATATTAACTATGATCTGTGGGCATCTTCGCCACCTGCTGGACTTACTAGACAATGTATGGATTAAGTTCATGCAGAGATGTGCATATCATCAGTTTTTCTTGGGTGACTCGATCCTTGTCTGCCCGTCTAGCATGATAGGCGCAACCACCCTATGGCCTATGGGACCCACGGGACGCGTCCCCTCAACTTTTGAGTGGTCCCCTAACTTTATTATTATGGTCCCCCAACTTTTAGGACGTGATTCATTTGGTCCCCCCAACTTTTAAGACGTGATTGCACCTATGCCGTCTAGTAGGCTAGATTAGGCTTATTCTCGAAAAAGTAGGCCCTATAGAAGCCGTGCAGATTGATGCAAAATAACAATGCGCTGCATTTGGCGATTTGAATAATTTAGAACGCTAAAACGATTGATTAAGAACACCTACGCCTATAGATTAGACCGAGGCCTAGTTAGACTAACTTAATTCGCGCTTCCAAGACGACTTTTGTCAGTTTTATGACTAGCCGAGGTTTCAAATTTAGCTGCAGCAGTTGAGGCATAATCGTAATCGTAATCTCGAGACTTCTACAGCGCCCACAAAAGCCAATTAGTCGCGGGAACCAGCTTATTCACAGGCGCTCAATCAAAACAAAATCGATAGGCAGCGGGTCAAGTCCGGAGAGTCAGACAGGCAGATAGATGGACGCATAGCCGCGTATAGGACCCATCCAATCAACAGTCTGTCTGTAAAGAGTTGTAGCCTACTTGTAGGCTACGTACGTCACTCCGTTTCTTTTTCGACTAACTTCGCGCTTCCAAGATGACTTTTTTGGAGCGGTTAGGGTTAGGCTAGGCCTTAGTAGCTTTTCCGCACATCTGATAATAGTAGTCACATATACATGGCGCCGTAACGCAGTCATGTCGTTACAAGGGCGCCTTAGAAAGCAGCTGTTCCTATGGCAACCAACTCGGACCCTCTTTGGACGACTCTTACGGACACCAATTTGACTCGACGCAGCGCTCGTGAATAAGCTGGTGCACACGTTAATTGGCTTTTGCAGGGCGCTTCATGGAGATAATATTTTTCTGTCAAAGGCTGGATTCGTATTAAATATTATCACGCTTGCTGCAACGCTCAAACTCAAAGTCTCAGAAACAGCACAGTCAAAAAATCGATAGGCCAAGTAACTATACCGTACCTGGACAGAATCTGTTTCAGGTAGGCAGACAGAGAAGACTAAATTTGGATGGTGTCTATGAATGAAATGGCGAGAAAGGATGGGAGAGAGGAAAGACGGGCAGAGGATTTGTGAGAGATTATAGTGGTCAGCGGCGCCCCCAGGATTTTTTTCTTGTACACACAACAGGGGAAAATTTTTGTCAGGGTCACCTATTCCATTTTTTTAGTCGCCAGCCACGAATTTCCCAAAAACATACCTTTTCCATCCGCCGAAAAAACTGATGACCTTTTTTTTAGTCAGCCACGAATTTCCCTCCAAATTTTTTGGCCTTTCAGCGCTGTACGCACTTGCGTATGTGCATACGCCTGCGGGCGCCGCTGTTAGTGCTTTAGTGTTTTCAGAGTTGACCTATTGAGAGAGCAAGTATTGGTTTACAATTATTACCTCTGGATACGGCCTTTAAACTGTATTCTACGGACATAATTATGTTGGAAAAGAAAATACTTTAACAGTAACTACAGTAGGTGTATTGGAGCAGACCGCTGAACTTTTCACAGTAATATCTCTGAATGCAATGTAACAAAGCATTTGTGTAATTAATGTCTGTAATACCAGCCACTGGTCTAAAAAACAAATTTAAATCGACAAATCAGACTTCATCACAGAAAATCCAACGTCTGTATTTTGACAAAAATAAACGCTGTACAAAACGCACACACTTAACAACAACGTCCCTCGTGAAAAAGTAAAAAGTCTTAAAAATTAAAACGGCCGATGCCATTCTACATTTTCACGAATTTCCGCAGACTGCATATCGACCGTATCCCATCAATGAACCAAAACAATTTATCAACGCTTAACAGAACAAAAGATCAAAAAATGTCCTTTAAGTAACATTGACGTTTGCCCATTAAGAGCTCATCCATATATATTACGCACACACAAAAATCTACCTTCCACCCATTCCCTGTTGCTTCTCTACTCCGCCCCTTCTTACAAAAGCTAATTAGCTAAAGTCCTCCACAAAACAATTATTTACCAAAGGCTACCATCTATTTTATTGTTAAACATCATATTTGCTAGAGCTCTAAGATTTGTTAACTGTTATGGCTTACTGTTCAGATATGAACAGAATTCAAACTTAACAATGAATCAAATACCATCGGTGGGGGGTGGGCAAATATAGGACAATACAGAATTATAAATAGGTAAATGTGTACATCATAATTACACATAATTTAATTTCCGTACGTACATTTTGTCGAGACCCCCCGCTGTACACACCCATATGCAAATCGCTCCAATTCGGTGACCCCACCATGTGTACGCAAAATACAGACAGCCCCCTAACCGCAAATAATCCAACGTAATCTGAAACACAAAACGTTCCCAACAGTTCACGAAACTCAGTCAAGTACAGCAATAAATTTCAAATGAAGATCAACTTTCTACAAGAACCAACTGAGAACACATCCAATCCAATCCAACAGAACATGCAAGAACCACAACACAACGTAAAACCGCAGCAGCGAAAGATCCAAAAATCGACGCTTAAAAGTGGCTTGCTACAGTTCCGAAATTCGGCGTTGGATCTTGCCACCACCGGTCCGGCGCAGAAACATCCATCGCAGAATCGTTTACAAATATCTCGATCTTAGAGCGAAGTCAGCCATCGAAGTTGAGATGACCGATGATTTCACGCACTCTGCTGATGAGTGTCTCGTTTTCTTGCGGTGCTTCGAGCATGACGGCTTGTAGTTTCGACATGTACACGTCGATCGTGTCCAATGTTGGAAGTTCGTTCATGTCTAGAAAGAAGAAAGATCGTCAAAGTATCACAAAACTGGAACAAAGAGACCATCCATATGAATTAAGTACGCAAAACAAATGTGTACTAAGTCATGTCACAAAACTGGAACTAAGAGCCAATCCATATGAATTAAGTACGCACAAAAATTGCCAAACAAATTTGTCCTAAGTCGTGAACAAAATGTAATGCAATGTGTTTTAAAATTTATATAGCACCGGTCACAGCAGTGACCATTCAGTAGCGCTTCCGGTGCAAGTTTACGCAGAGAGAAGAATTAGTTTTTGAGGAAAGACAGAGATTTAGGAATAGATCTGCGAGGAATAGAAACACGTAAAGAGGACGGAATGGCATTCCAATTTGGCATCCCCAATGGTGGCAAATGATTGCGGGTCCAGTCGTCTGGAACAGCCTCCCATTAGCCTTGCGATTGATGCTTAGGCTAAACTCACCTGCTTTTTATAGTCGCTCAAATCTTAATTTTTTTATCTGTGGTTGGACTGGGAGCACCTCTGAGTAGGTTTCTGAAGAGGCGCTACATAAGTTCTTGGAATGAATGAATCTAGTCTGGGCCCAGAAAATGTTTTTTGAACAAGTGATCACAGGTCCAGCGGAAGATAGTTTCAGAGAGATGAACATTGAACCCACAGAGGTCTTCTACAGTACAACCAACATAATTCTCATTTTGCGATCGCTATCATTCCCAAAGTTCCTAAACTGCCTGCAACAATAAGGCGACCGAGAGAGCAAGACTCTTACTGGGAAGGGCGATGTTCGAGAAGTTAGCGAGTAGGGTGGTACGCAGGAGACTGAGATGCTGTTGGAGGGCGATGTTGTTCGCTCTGTGTTGATGGACCTCGATCTCAAGCTTATCAACGGCCTGCTTCATGTTGTCGACGTGCTTACTCAAGATCGCATTCTGCTCCTCAGATTCCGTGTTCTGCTTGCGCAACATGCGTAGCTCAGCCTCACGAGCTAACAACAAATAACAAACAACAACAATAAGTACCGGTAAAAGCAGAGGGGAAGATTGCTACATGTTTACTTTTTCTGGGGGGAAAGTGGTATGTATTTAAATGTATACAACACCTCACTAGCTTATCTGGGGAAATGTCATTTCTGGAGAACTGCCCCCCCCAAACATCGAGATTAAACACTGCACAACAAGTGTTTCAACCGAAAGTGGCATATTTTACGACGGTGTCTCACCTTTGTTATGGTCGAGAAACTCTTCCGTGAAGATGGGAATGTCGAAGGTCGTCAGCTCATCCTCGTCTTTTGAATGGTGCTCACCAGCCATCTGGAAAAAAAGAATTCGTTTTCCAATCACAGTCACACCCACTAAACACTCATCAAATCGCCTTCTACAGAAGCAACGTTGTGGTCGCACATGCACGCACACCCATCAGACAAAATAAGGCGTTCTCAGTAGAACTCTGTTTGGAATTTCTGCATTGTCTCTCGTGGGACTTCTCATTTTATAATCTACTGAAGACTTTCCTGGTTGGTCGTGCCAGGGTCAGGAGCACCTCTGAATAGTTATAATGATGGGGCGCTATATAAATTCCATAGATTAGATGGACAACGACCCTTCAGTCAGCCGTTACAGTGTAGATCCAGGAGTCATGCCAGTATTGTAAGATAGACAATTCATGTCACATGTATAGAGGATTGAAAGGAATCTGGCTTCATTCTGAGTCTTCAAAGCCACACATGTATGCAATTCTTAACACTAGTTATGAATTATTCCCAAACATGTACCACGTCTCTTCACCAGATAATCAGTCTGTATCAGATTCTGTTTTAGAATTCATTCAATCATTCATTCTATGGACTTATATAGCACCTCTTCAAGAAAGCTACTCAGGAGTGCTCCAAGTATAGCCACAACACGAGTAAAGACTTGAGAAATTTACAGAGTTTGAATGATCAGATGCAGTAAACGCAGTTTTGAAGAGAGTTCATTTTAGATGAATGGACCTACAACCGAAAAAGCAACTATGCAATTTATTAATAAAATTGTCGTGTACGCAAAGTAACTATATATATACAGAACTCGACTAAAATGTCTTGTTCGACACCTACGTCTGTCATCGCCCCATTTACAGAATCGTGGTGACCGTCGCTGTCATCATCTAAAACAAAAACAATTCAAATAGTTTAGGAATTTGTTGGCATAAAATATACTAGACATGGCAACAATGTCTAATAAAAATTTATCATTTTTTTAAAAGTCCACATTTGACCTCGGTCGAGAAAAGGGAACCTGTCTCTTTCTATATCAGCTGATCAATGAAGTTTTACTTAAAACCACGATTATTGATTTATGCACTTATTTGATGCAACTGCACTTCTGGCTCACTGGTTTACAAACTATCTTATGCCACTTGATGTACTAAGGCCAAAACTTGTGATTTATGCATCAGGTTGAGACAGATTTATTTCTTATTTGTGCTTTCCCACCAAATGACTTTTTACGCTTTCCTTTATACTTCGCGTAAACTTTGGACCAAACGTCCTGAAATTTTGCCACAACTTTCTTCTGACATCAGCTCAGCGTGTGGAAACTGTTGACAAGTCCATTCCCGACAAGTGGTCCGTTCTCTCGGCCAAGGTCACGTACGATAATTTTATTTGCGAATTTACGCAGCACCACCTCAACTTACATGCACTCAGGTGAAGCCAATGTAGAAATATTCAGAAGCAGACAAGATATCAATGTTGCCAATAGCATAAAAGTAAATAAAAATAAATGAAAAATCACTTGCCTTTAGCCTTCTTATTCATCTGCCTCTTGACGAACAGTTTGTATGCCTCCGTCTGGTGATATGATTCCAGTTCCTTCGAATAGCGTTCCTTGTCTTTCTCCGCATCAACCAAGTAGCGCTGGAATGGCAAAATTTGACAAAATCATTTTTACTTCCGAAACTGTCATGATCCGCAATCTCGGTCTTCTACTCGACAGTAACCTGTCAATGACATCGCATATCACTGCAGTTGTACGAACCAGCTTCGGAATATTGAGACAGCTGAGATCTGTGTCTCGGTCACTCACACAGGAAGCGACACGCCACCTGATACAAAGTTTGATTTTGGGCCGCATCGATTACTGCAATGTCGCCTTTGCTGGCTTGCCACAGCGCAGTATCATTCGGCTTCAGGCGGTCATCAATGCTGCTGCTCGTCTGGTCCTGCGATTGAAAAAATTCGACCACATTTCTAACGCGATTCGGGACCAGCTTCAGTGGCTTCGCATAGGTGACCGCATCAATTTCAAACTTTGTATCCTAATGTACAAATGCCTCAACAATTGCGCACCAGCCTACCTAGCGGACAACATCAAACCGTTAGCAGACGATCCAAGTAGGTCCCGGCTGCGATCGTCCAAGACCGCTGACGTATCCGTTCTTGCGACGAAAACAAAAATGGGCGATCGCGCCTTTCGCGTCGCAGGCCCACGCGCCTGGAACAGTCTCCCATCAACTATTCAGGAAATAAAAACTGAATCAACTTTTAAGAAACAATTGAAGCTGCACTTGCTCTCGAGCTCATGACATTTACTCTGACATTTGACATTATGCGTGTAAAGCATCCTAGAAGTGGCTTGCCTCTGACGATGCTATACAAATTGTCTGAATTACATTACATTACATTACATCTGCAAAACCTTAGAGCATCTCCAGCATACACAATTACACATCAAAACAAGACACAATTACACATCAAAACAAGATGACAGATTGCAAAAAACCTGTTTGTGTACATAATATTCAATATAAATTCATGCTTAAAGAGATTTCATTTTGAGCCCGTAACATATCGTAACCACTCAATGAATGAATGAATGAATAAACGAATGAATAAGCACTTGATTTAGCATCTCTCCAAAATTTCTACTCAGATATGGTACCAAATACAGCAAGGACACTGAATGTCATGTGGCCCAATTCAGATGCTTTGCATGCACAGGTCCCTCTCTGTGAATGACCTGAGACCATCAGTTCACTCCGCCTTTCTCTCTGGTAATCATTCCTCATCTTTCTCTCACCTCAAATCCCGCTTCTTCTCTCGGCGGTTGATCGCACTGGGAGCGCTTCTGAAAGGCTTCTGCTGAGAGATAACCACTTTATAAATGATCACATACAATACATCATACAATAGAAACAATGCAATATTTAGACGAAACCTGTTTTTCGCTGGCAGGTAGCTTGGTCCACTCCGCACCCATCAGTTTCGTGATCTCGGAGAAGGTGAGACCTGGATTCTCCGCACGAATCTTCTCCCGCCGGTCGTTAAGGAATCGAACGTATCCAGTGAGCGGCTGTTTCGGCGCGTTGATGTCTCGTGCGCGTTTCCTCTTCTTCCCCTTCGGCCATCCGCCTTTCCTCTTCTGTCCCAAAAAGAAAAACCTCTAAGCCAGTGCCAGAAGGAAAAAATGCATGGAAAATATATTCATGCGCATGCAGCATCGGAGGTCTGTATGTATGTATGTATGTATGTATGTATGTATGTATATATGCATGTATTGTATGTGTGTGTGTATGTATGTATGTATGTATGTATGTATGTATGTATGTATATATGCATGTATTGTATGTGTGTGTGTGTATGTATGTATGTATGTATGTATGTATGTATGTATGTATGTATGTATGCATGTATTGTATGTATGCATGTGTGTGTGTGTGTATGTATGTATATATGTATGTATGTATATATGTATGTATGTATGTATGTATGTATGTATGTATGAGCACTTGTTAACCCTTTGACAACCAGCATGTACAAAAATGCATTGAAAACATATGTAGCTGGTCGTTGAAGGGTGAAAGCGTCCATTCAAGATTTCTACTCAGAGGCGCTCCCGACTACTGTGCGGACACTGAATCGGAGTTTCATGCAGAAGCGCATTTAGCAACTGCAAGTGATGTACATGCACAGGGTCCCTGCACGGCGGTTTGAGGTGGATTCGAACCGGCAAAACTCCGGGTTCAAGGCACCAAATGTAACCCTATACACCACACCATTCCCTACAGAAATGTAAACAGAAAATGGAAAAGCGACCAAGAAGTGCGTTACGGAAACTGCTAGGTAGCTTCTGCGAGAAAGATGGACCAACCACAGCAAAGGTTTTATGCAGTATTTTAGAAGTTCAAGTCATTGGGACAACCAGATCACTCTGCATTAAAAGTGAACTAATTGCGGTAACAATAGCGACAATAGATGCCATTGTTTTGAAATAATAACTGGTCACTGACAATAGCTACATAGCAGCTAATAGAGAAATAATAATCTTGACAAGTTCGAGTCGTCCCAGAATGGATTTTTTACGTCTCCGGATAATTTTCTCACTCCTGAGGGATCTTAGGTACCAAGTGTTGAAAATAAATAAATAAATAATAATAATAATAATAATAATAATAACTGGTAACATTTTGGGCCAAAAACTTGGCAAAAAGCCCAGAATTACGTATTTCAGTCGAGACATTTTAAGAACGAAGAAATCCCTCTTCCCACCATAAATACCTCTTGGCCATCTCCCAGAAGCTCGTTCCGGTCTTGACCGTCATGATCCAACATATGAGCTAGAAAAATCACGAATAATATCAAATTAGAAATATGCATGTCACATCAGCTTTACAGTGCTTTGACAGGTCATAAAAAGTGCTATATAAAAATATAGTCAGACAAACACACTAGGTGGACCTCAGCACATAAAGCGATTATTTTAAAATGTCCGATTTTAAGCAGATTTTTGCAGCGGTGACTTTCTGTGGCCCTTCGAATAGGTGCAGTCCATAGGTAATGCATGTTTCTTTGAATAGGACCTTTAAAAACTTCTAACAGAAAACAAGCAATCATAATATTTCTGTGAAGAGACAAACAGACCAAATTTAGGTTTTTAAATCTTGATCAAACGTTACATGTGCTTCCTAGGTTACACGTATGATCCTTGGACACATTGTGGTCCTTACGTTAGACATGGTCCTTATTTTAAGTGCGGCCCAAGAGTCTCGCACAAATCCTCACCTACTGCATACTAGGGTCTGTGCGATCATTGGTTAATAATAGTCGTAATTGTATTTACGACAATTTATATGGCATTGCTTGTAGCAAGTTACTTCTAGGATGCCTTACACAGCCATCTGTTGTAATCACAAATGTTTCTGAAACGTTATGTGACTAGTGCATCTTAAACTGTTCTTTAAAAACAGAAGCGCTTCCCTTTCTAGAGCTCCTTCTTTAGCATTCCCCTTTCATAGACAGTTTTATTTGGCCGCGCTGAGGTTGGGAGCGCCTCTGAGTAGTCCCCATGAAGATGGCTATACAAAATAATTTAATGAATGAATGAAATATTTTTTAGTTGAAGCACACAGTCACGACAACAAGTCCTGCCCATGTCTAACCAATGAACATTCTAACATGATTTGAGCCTTAAGCAGCAGACCAGCACACAGGTGGTTAGTCACAACATCACGTTTCTTTCCATGTAAGAAAACTTAAAGGTCGGTAATATTCTCTTACCTGAAGATTGCAATGGGTTTACACCTGTAACATCAGATTGCTGATAGCTGGAAGAAAATAGGCAAATAATTAATTAAGCAATGAGACACATGGTGGCATAAGATCAACTTATGTAGTGACGTACGGTCACCTAATGTAGTGACATACAGTCACCTAATGTAGTGACATACGTCCATCACGTACATACCAACATAAAGTCACCATTATAGAGCAACATAAGGACATAATATAATGCACAAACTCATCATATTAACCAGACATCAGAATAATTTCACTACACACGACAACATACTAAACAATCAGTTACTTGATCAACAAGTAATCATAAGCATTCACTCGTGTTTTTCCTCATGATCTGGCTCACGCATATTCAGATTCCTTACTGTTTCTTCAATTTCATATCTGTTCCACATGCTTCCATCCATTCAGAAATTGCAATTGTTATTAAATAACACTTACCACCAGTAATAAAGAGATTAAAGCTATCGGTCCATCTTGCACTGCATAGTCTTAACTCTCGTGAACCTTCCCAATAATTTCATACAAATAAATGAGAAACAATCACACAGAGCTGTCACAGAAATATATGACAAAAACGCAAGTACTCCAGGACTTGCAATCAATCCATACAATTGTCAAAATAACCATAGTATCGTGGACCGGCATATATAGAAAATGATCAAACTGCTCTAGTCTTAGGTGTGCTATCTCGCAGACTGTCTATTCTGTTAGTAGTTAAGATTGGTGTTAATTAAGATAGATGCATAACTGTACAACACGTCGGTTCCCGATACTAAAGTCATGCCCAATTACCTTGCATCCATAGCAAAATCTCCACTCTCCTTCGACACATCATCGTCAAAATGATCAAACTTAAAGCTAGTATTAGGTGTGCTGTTCAGCTGGTCCATTCCGTCGAAATTTTCCTCGACTATCTACATGCCAGAAATTAACATAAATGTACGAGACAAACGATTAAAAACTTATAACAGAAAACAAGCAATCATAATATTTCTGTGAAGAGATAAACGGACCAAATTCAGGTTTTTAAATCTCGATCAAAAGCAAAGTTTATATAAATCGTTTCATTTATGAAAACGGTCGCTTATAAACAGAGGACAATGGAGTGAGTGTGGCGATAAAATGATGTTTACGGATTTCACAAATAGTTGACTAATTTGCACACTTTCTTGCTGCAAATTCCAAAAATAGACGTCATTAGAAATAAATTCTTTTCAACATTACCTCAAGAAATCGATACCGATTAAGATATTTTTAATCACCGATCGTGTGGATTTCATCAAATAATTTAACGATTTTACTTCAGTATAATAGAGCTATAAAAACACAATTTATAAGACCAGTTTCCATTAGTCGTGATCGCACTCTACAAACTTCTAGAGCCCAACTCGAGAGCCAATGCGAGGGACATCAGCTTATTCACTAGCGCTGAATTGAGTCAAAAAAGGGTTGTCAGTAGGAGTAGTCCAAAGGAGGCCCGAGAACGGTTGCCAGAGGATCAGAGGGGCGGAAGAACTACTAAGGCGTGTGTCGTCTGGTCCGGGAATTGGAAGGTGGTGGAGGATCAGATTAGGAAAGTAAAGATAGAGTTCTTGAAGAGTTTTACTTCAATTTCGAATAGAAATTTCGAGGTGTCATTAATAGAAGATCCTGGCTCCCGGAAGAAGGTGATGGCGAGTAATCAGTAATGATGGTGAAGGAACCGTAGACTTAAATGAGCAGAATTCAGAAGACAGATCATTCTAGAGACGCGCGGTGCTGACGACCGGGCTTAATTTTAGGCTCGATATAAGAGTAGCAGCGGCATCGTGCAATAATAGAGATCCTGAGTGGCCGAGTGGGTTGGTAGCCCGCTCGCCACGCCGGCGGCCCGGGTTCGATTCCCGGTCGGTCGGTTTATCAGATCTTTACTGCGGGTGGCTCGGTCGCAATATAAACGTGGAGTGAGGTTGTTCTCTGCCTCCGACACTAATCATCTTCGATATGAAAAAGTGTCGTTAAGCCCGATCAACAACATCGTGCAATAAGGAGAGAGGGATGACCCGTGACTTATGAATTTGGTAGTAACAGCCTCGAACCAGCTGATTGACGTGCGTTGAGAAACTAAGTTCTTCATCTAGCGTAACACCCAAATCCCGGATAGAATCCAAATAGGTAACATAATTATGGGGAAATGCTTTAGCCACGGCACAATGATGAACATTTGTCAGTTGTGTATACGTCCACCCAGCCAGATGAATTGAGTGCCGGTATTAAGTAGGAGGTGGTTAGATCCAGAGGTTAACCCGCTAGACATTGTCATTATCCTTTGGACTACTCCTACGGACAAACCTTTTGACGAAATTCAGCGCTAGTGAATAGGCTGCTGTTCCACGCTGTCTTCGCCATCTTTGCCGTTGTCATCGTCATTTATGTTGATTTCTTTTGATAGTTAATTAATTTTGCCATAATGTAACAAAATTTACATATATTATTTCTTACCTATATTAATAACCATCATAATAAATTATTTATGACCATTCAGGTGTTTGTTGCCTTTTTTAGGCTACTATTGAATCTAAAACGAGTATTAAATTAATAGTTGCCGCAAAACGACTCAAGCGTCTACTTAGTCTTTGGATTTGTCCGCAAAGAAGGTATTATGCTTTTTGGCGTTTTTGGCTAAAATTGTTGAATTAATCGGGTAGTACTATCCAAGATTTGTGAGATTTGTTTGGTAGGGAAGTCCAGAATTTGTTGGAAACCGGTAGTGATTTTTGTGGAGCATTAAGCAGAAGTTCTACTGGAATTTGATGCGGCTTTTGGGGACATGTTCAACGGTCTTTGTTCTTTCTGACAAGCTAGTTTGTGCTGTTTAACACAATCCATCGACCTTATCACGCAACGCTTCAGCTGTGGGATGTTGTAATGATATATCGGTTAATAGTCCTAGAAACACTTGGTTGTTGTAAGTTGATGCAACTTTGGTATACTTGCAGTATCACTTTTGACATGTAACAGAGTGCTGTGGGTCACCAGAACTTGTCTGATTTTCAATTAAACGAATATACAAAAGGGGATCGTGAGCGTCGCTTACGATCAGGTTAGGCGTTGTGAAAATCGGTAAGGTTCAGGTTAGGCATCGTAATGATTAGTCAATGTTAGGCTTAGTGTCTTCATTAGATACTGCCCAAAGATACTGCATATGCTTCGGTCCCCGATACTTCAATTATGCCCCACACTTTTAACAAGACTCCGTATTTCCGTAAGACAGCCGAGACCGAAAATGGCGTTGTACACTAGTTTAATTATCAATGACAATTGTAAACATTGTTTCATAGCTTGTAAACTTTAAGATAATGTTATATCCCACTTTGTTCAAACATATTATGCTCTTCGGTTCAATTTCTGATTGAAAATAGTTGCTTGGATAAGATCATTTTAATGATTGTGGTAAAGTTGGTAAACATGTATTTTAGCGTTGTAAATTATTCGCTCAGTGCAGCATTTTTATTTTTTATCCATCCAACTTCTATTTTTATGATTGTGGTCAGGTTTATTCCGCATTATTTTAATTTTTTAATTTTTTTTATATAAATTGCGATTGATTGATTGAGTTGTTTTAACTTTTTTGTTGTATGTCTTTCATTCAGACTTGTGAAAGTAGTTGGCACTTCGTGTTCGATATCAACAAAATAGAATGAAGGTACTTTTTGTGTTTGATATCTTGTCTTGATTTGTTGATCTTCTCACCAGAATTCTGCTCTAATTACTATTTATTTTTGCCATGAACATTGAACAAACCGGATAGACGTGGAACTGTATTATTACTTTGAATAAATGAAGAGTATGTCATGATGATTGAAATCGTGGACATTTTCTGTTTTGACGAGATTTCAAGTGAGAATGCATTATGTTGACCAAATCATGATCCGCTTTTCCTGCCGATGAGGATGGAGTTGAGAGAACGACCTTCAGGGATTGCCAGAAGTGGGGTTTACTTTTGGGGCACAATTGGGATTGTTGACTTCAGTATAAATATTCATTTACAGTTCTTATTGACTACTGAGTCTTGGGTCACCACAAGGCTAGCTGGCATGGGCCTGAGTGCCATGATTAACCTCCGATGACCCATTCTGGCAACCCGTCAGTCCATCACGCGCATATTTATAGCTGTTGGCCTTTGAAACTGCGGGCCCAGGTGCTGCAGTTAGCACCCACCTAAAAGCGGGTCTGTCTGAGTCTCTTATACATGCAAGTTGGTCGAGAGTGGCGGGTCTTGGCTCTACCATTCCAGGTTAGACTCCACAGGCCATGGTCACACTGTTTTACATAATTATTTGTGTTTCAAAATTTGTTGTTGTTCTGGTGTTCTGTGGCAGCGTACAGCTGATGAAGATGGTGCTGACTACAATGGTTCGCCTGTGGTGGATGACGGAGGTGCCAACAAAAAGGTAAACAATGACATCCATTGTTAGTTGATTGGCATCAGTGAGGAAATGTTTGTGGCATATTCGGGTGTTGTGTTTTATTAACTTTCATGGGATGATAAGAAATTATATATCGTTTGCGATATCTATTTTCCGATCCAAACTAAGCTATCTAAATTATTCTGTTTGCAAGTCAAAGTATTTATTTAGTTGCTTTTTGGTTGCACTTGCTGTTCAACTAATCGCTTTGCCCATATTAAAAAATATCTGATTTGATGTTGGCTTTCCTTTTGTACAATGTTCAACTTGCATGCTGACTGTTGCTTGACGTCTATGGTTGTCTCTGGTTTTATCAGATCTATGTTGACTTGACTTTTTCTCAGGTTTACACGATTTATTGTTTTAACACTTGACTGGTGTTTTGTACATTGCAATAATGGTACTATAGAACTTTGGATTTGATTACAATGTGACAAAGAGGTTACTTACTGACTTATTTGACGTTTTATGTTCTGCAGTTGTAGCAAACTCAATACATTGTTTAGCGTGACTATTATTGTTCAGTAATATTAACTTCAGCATTTAAAAATTTCAGCATTCTGCTGCTATCAAGCCTGGCATTTTGTGGTTCACGGGAGATTTTCGCCTGCTAATAATTACTTCAGTTTTAATATCTTGCACGTCATGCGAAAATCTTAATTTTAAGATTTATTCTAGTTTAACGCAAAACCATTTGTTGTTTCTTGTTCCAGCCGAAATTTGAGGCTGCGAAGCCGAGTCGTGTTCTGCACATTCGTGGTGTGCCGAACGATGTGACTGAGGGTGAAGTTATTCAGCTGGGGCTTCCGTTCGGACGCATGACGAACCTGGTTGTGGCGCGTAAGAAGAATCAGGTGCGATTTTGATCACGGGCATCGTTGTGAGGCGCGGTGGTGTAGTGGGTATGTTCATTGCCTTGCAGCCAGAGGGTTGCAGGTTCGAATCCACCTCAAGTCGCCATGTAGGGACCTTGGGCAAGTCATTCACTCGCAATTGCTCAGCGCTTCGGCGTGAAACTCTGATGCAGTGTTCCTGCTGTAGTCGGGAGCACCACTGAGTAAAGAGCACGAAGGGGCGCTATAACAAGTGCACATTCATACATACGTTGATATTGATCAACAAAATCAGGTCAATTACCCCATGGACTGTGGCGAATGGAGCCCCTTAGGACTGCAGGATAAAAACACTTGAACTTTTCTCCCAGAAGGCTATTCAATATTCATGCTTTCATTAAATGAATTATTCATTCACTAAATGAATTTGTATAGCGCCTCTTCAAGGGCACTACTTCGAGGCGGACCGAACCCCAGCGAGGCCAAATAAAACTGTCTTAAGATGGGAGAGGAATGCCTGAGCAGGAGTTCTAGAAAGGGAGGGGAGTGTCAAGGGGAGGCCATTCCAGGTCGAGGGTCATACCACTGAGAAGGCGGTTGTATTTATAAGACATGTACTAACTAACTCAACCATAAGTGGCTATGCTGTCTATTTGTTGATGTACACCTACATCATTTTGCTGTAATTTTTCGAAATATACATGAATGAATGAATGAATATCTATACACCTAGGTTTCATATTTAAGATAATACGTGTCTCAAGAATACATAGCTGTGTTGATCAGTTCAGTAGATTATGTACATGTTTATTACCATGTCTGTACATTGTACAGTGTACACAGATATGCGAACAGCAATTGGTCAATTGTTTATTTAAACTTGGTGCTAACCTCACCCGAAAATGTCATTGGTGTTCTTAGGCGTTGCTGGAAATGGCGGATATAATGACGGCTGATACCATGCTGAAGTATTACGCAGAGCGAGCTCCGCAGATCCGCAACCACACCGTTCACTTCCAGTTCTCCAGGCACGAACAGTTGAAGACGGAAAACAACTCGGCTCTGGTTAGCTCCGATGAATTTTATTTATATACGGCTGTAATTGGAAAGTTCTATAGCACTACTTTTAGTGAAACTCTTCGTTGGTGCTGTGCTCATGATGCCATTCGTGTATTGTTTGCGTGTTTCAGGCTTTACAAATATTTCGTAAATAACATGGCTCCCTTATGACTTTTTTAGAACCTGATTACGGCTTTGTATAATTGTTAATCAGGCCAAAGAAAGTAATTTTATTAAATGCACCCGGCTGTAGCGGAAATGGACGCGATGTAGTGCCAGTTATACACAGTTCTGCTTACGATGTGATATTTACGAGAAGGCGAATTTCATTTGGGCATGCTAGCAGCGTAGATGTTGTGTTACATTTACAGTTGCATTCACAGGTATTTGTATATATTCACTCATTCATTGCGGCAATTTATGTAATGCCTCCTTCAAGAAAACGTCTCGGAGGCGCTCCCAGCCCAGCCACGGAGAAGGGACTGAGGCAGCTGTTAGAAAGCAGGCAAATTTTTCTGAGTTACTGTGCATATACAGCACACATTACGTGCGCATTTGTTGGGTTAGTTTTTGAATGTTGTGTGGTTGTTGTGCGTAGAATGCAGGTGCGCAGGCGGCTCTACAGGTGGCTGATCAGATGATTGGCAGCAGCAACAAAGATGAGACGCGTACGGTGCTGCGCGTTGTGGTGGAGAACATGCTCTACCCAATCACAGTTGATGTCCTCAAGACGGTGAGACTGCCGCTTTATGGAAAATTCATTGTTTTGATCATTCTTGGACTTATATAGCGCCCCTTCAGGAAACTACTCAGGAGCGCTCTCAGTCCAGCCACGATGAAGAAAGAAGTCTTGAGAAATTTATGAAAGAAAGTTTGATTGATTGGATGTAGTAAACGCAGCTTTGAAGGGAGGTCGTTCCAGATGGATGGCCATTCAGCCGAGATAGCTGGGCGTTGCCTGGCAGCTGAGCGAGTCCATGGAACTAGGAATGTGGTTATGGCGGCTGTAACTGATTTTTATTTTTACTTTATGATTAAGATGGTGCTGATCAAAGTGATGATGATGATGTTTATCAATTTAATGATGCTGCTGCACTCGAAGTACTTAAGTAAATAAGTTTTGTCTTTATTACTCCACTTGCAAACGCACAGTGGGACATAGAACATCAGTATAAAACATTGAGGTAAAACAAGTTGAATAAAATTACTAAAATATTAGCGTAAACAAGTCATCAAATTAAATCACAAGTTGAATTAAATTATTTACTAAAATATTGGCGTAAAAGAAGTCAGAAGTGACTATGCATCCAGTGTAGCTTGCCGTTTTGGTATTTTTCATGGCTTCTACTGTAATAATATTTGCCTGTTACTAAGTGATGATAATAATTCGCATTTAATTTAAAACTGACACACCGCAGTATGATTAAAATTCATAGAATGAATGGATGACCACAACTTACTACAGGAGTCGAATTTAACTGTCTGGTAGTCATCCACCACGTCTTACTGCTTATTTTTACCAACACCATCTGCCGAATAGAAGGCTGAGTTGACATGAATTGTGTTATGAAGATGATGATTATGATAATGAAGATTCAGAATGAAGGTGTGATGGTGTTGAGATGAGGAGAATGCTTGAGAGGTTCTTAAAATGCTATACGATGGTGGTAGGTGGGTGGGAGGGGGTGGAGGCAGTAGAGGTGGCTGCAAAATTGTTTATGTTATGTGGATGATGATTTTGATGACATTGTTGATGCTACTGATGATGATGATGATGATGATGATGATGATGATGATGATGATGATGATGATGATGATGATGATGATGATGATGATGATGATGATGATGATGATGATGATGATGATGATGATGATGATGATGATGTTGGTGGTCATACGTGACATTGTCTGGTTACCAGTAATTACTGATTATTAATGTCTAGGTAATTGAGTACAATTTGAGTGTTTGACATTTCTCTGGGTTGTAGATATTCTCCAAAATGGGACAAGTTCTGAAGATCATCACCTACACAAAGAACGGTACGTTGAACGACTCTGAGTGCCTTTCCCTCTTATTGTCATCTTTTCACTTTTGTCTGGAATGCATGTGGTAAGAAGTTTGGGTTCAAATTCACTTTGGGGCTGAATCTGTTGTTCTCTGTTATCCATCCCTGTTTCCTTATAAACTTTCAATTCTCTATGTTGTAGCAGATAATAAAAAACATTTAGCAGGACTTGAATTTAACTTTATGGCCACCTGCAAGGTTGTCTGGCCTGCTCTTAGTATCGTCACTCCAAGGAGCGAAAGGCTGTTTCATCCTTATGAGCTAGCAGGTATTGAACTCACGCTCTGCTGATCCTCATGCCAGCGTGTTATCATTTGACCATCTGCTCATCCCGCGTGAAAACTTACAATCCAACATGGATCCATGCTTATAAACCATTGAGAGTTCGAAGGTTATGATGTGGGAGAAGTCACGGTTTACAATGAAGGAACCTCTGGGGATTCCGCGGGTTGTGAGTGCGTAGTGAACAGATATACATTTGAAAATGTTAATGATTTGTCGTTCTCTTTTCTTCGTTTCTAGATACGTTCCAATCCTTGATTCAGTTTTCCGATTCGATATCTGCGAAGTCAGCGATCGAGGTTTGTGGTTTGTCAATTTCGTAGATAAAACATCGTTTGTTGGGTAGTTTGTGGTTTGTCAATTTCGTAGATAAAGCATCATTTGTTGGGTAGTTTGTGGTTTGTCAATTTCGTAGATAAAGCATCATTTGTTGGGTAGTTTGTGGTTTGTCAATTTCGTAGATAAAGCATCGTTTGTTGGGTAGTTTGTGGTTTGTCAATTTCGTAGATAAAGCATCGTTTGTTGGGTAGTTTGTGGTGTGTCAAATTCGTAGATAAAGTATCGTTTGTTTGGTAGTTTGTGGTTTGTGAATTTCGTACATAAAGCATCGTTTGTTGGGTGGTCAAAGATGCCAATAACCGATTGTATCAGTCAGTTATTTATCTGATCTTTGTCACACTGTCTCCCACTTGGTTTCCCGTCGTACTTTCCACTCTTCCATCAAGGTGAGCTTCTGGTCCCTCTGGCCTGCTCCTCGGTCGGACAGTTTTGAGCCTTCTCGATTGTTGGCCCCTCCACTTGGGCTCCTGCTTGCACTGCACTTATTTCCTCAGAATAATTTGCCTGCTTTCATCCGCTGCTCAAGCCCCTTTTTCTCTTTGGCCGTGGCTGAGCTGGGAGCGGCTCTGGGTAGGTTTCTTGAAGGGGCGATATGCAAATTTTCTAAAAGACCGACTGACTTATTGACATCTTATTCAGTGCAGTTGCTCAAGACCATTTTTCTCTTTGGCTGTGTCTGGGCTGGAGCAGCTCTGGGTAGGTTTCTTCGAGGGGTGGTATACAATTTATTTGAATGTATGAATGGCAGACATCTTATTGAGTGCATTGTGAATGTTTTTGTCTCTTTGTTTAGAACCTGAACGGACAGAACATCTACAACGGTTGCTGCACTCTACGCATCGACTACTCGAAGCTGCAGGCGCTCGTCGTCAAGTTCAACAACGACAAGATGTGGGACTACACAAACCCGAACCTGCCGGCCGGAAATCCCCAGCATCACCAGCAACAGCAGATGAAGCCAAGCCAAGAAGTGATGAATGATGGACTTCTTGGCTCGTTTGGTTCTGGTCAGTCAGTCTCAAATCTGACCATGTGGTTAATATCGGTCTTGCAACAGTTAACCCTTTAATGACCAGCGTGTACTAAACTGCATTGAAAACACATGTGGCTGGTTGTTAAAGGGTTAGTATGATTTAATATAATAAAGTCATCTGTTAAAGATTTATTTTGCCGTAGGCTACTATTTGTTTTTGGTGAACATTCTATTTGCTAGCTAAAACTTGTTTGCTGTTATGGTTCACTCTTCAGGTTTGAAAAGATGTAATTATATAATGTAATCTAATGCCGTTGGAGTCTATAGGATAATGCAGACTGTTTTTAACAGAGTTATGAATAGACTTATGTGGTCATCATAATTAGAAATTTAATTTGTGTACTTGCATAGACAAATACTAGACATACATTTTATCGAGCTTCTGTCGTACGCAAAATTGCCTCATGTCCTCCCCATCCTGTGTACGTAATACATGACACATTCATCAGCCTCTAACAAAGGCGCTTGTTTACTACTGTTTACTGTGTGGTGTGTTCTATGTTTAGTATTTGTCTTGTTGTTCGTGTGTATGTGCGTGTGTGTGTCTCGTCATTTATATAGCCCCAGTTTAGTTGTCGCCTTCTTTCCGTTGCATAATTTCCGATGTGTTGTCTGTTTGTAGCGTTCGGAGGCATGAACCCCTTGGGCAAGATGGCCAACCTTGGCGCCATGGCCGGACTGTCCGGGCTCGGCGGAATGGGCAACATGGGCGGCCTCGGTGGCATGGGCGGAATGGGGGCGATGGGTGGAATGGGAGGTATGGGCGGAATGGGAGGCATGAGCGGGATGGGAGGCATGGGCGGAATGGGTAACATGGATGCGATGAGTGGAATGATGGGCGGAGGAGGAGGCCAGGGGCCGTCCAACAATGTTCTCATCGTGTCGAACCTCGGCGAAGAGGTACGTTTGTGTTTCGAAACAAGACGCCGAGGCAGCTAAAGCGTTAACGTCTTTGAGCGTTTGCTGTTCGACCAATATATCTCTCTCTTGTGATTCGCTGCATTTTGATTTCTATTCTGATGTTTAGCTTCGGTTTTCAGGCTTATGATGAGATCACATTTGCACTTGAACGTTTATGTTTGTGGGTTATACCAGGGGAGAATGCACCCTTGATCTCTGTTATTTGTGTGGGAGGTTGCCTTGGTAACTGGGTTACAGCGCCATAGAAATTGTCATTCAATATCATTGCTATTATTGATCGTAACGGTTTTCTCCCTACTTGCTTCGTATCATCGAGCAAGGAACCGGACTGTTAACAAATATTAATTCGACAGATGTGTTGAATTTATATATTTTGATGACCTGGTTACGGAGAATGTTCATTAGGATCAAAGGTGCATAGGGGGATCAAAAGCGTAGACTCTTTCTAATGGTCCTGTCATTTTCATTGAGCGCCGGTTTGGTTAATCTGTTGTTTGTATGTGAGGTGCCCTTGTAATGGCATGGCTGCATTACGGCACCATAGAAATTTTGTTTTGTATTATTATTATTATTATCATCAAGGGCAGTCTGTGTAGGTCTGTCTGTTATGAACCATTGTTTACTTTTTAACGCTGACCTCATTGTTGTCACATGCAAACAGACAAATTCTCGGGAAGTTTCTGTCTCTGTTCAGCTAGATAGCTTGGAATTTAGACTTCCATGGCACACCTGTCTGAACCCCTTACGACTGGTCATCATGTTTCATTTCGTTGATACCCTATCTTGTGTTGATGTTGATTAGAAAATCTTGAATTAGTTGACGGATCTTTGCCTTTAGATGCGATGGTGTTTGGAAATTATGTCAGTCTGTCTTGTGTCATCCTGTTGTTGACAATGAAGATTGCATTTTGTCAATGAAGATTACATTTTTACAATGAAGATTACATTTGCCAATTGATGCATGAGATGAAATTGTGACGCTTTCAGTCTTTTCCAGCGCTGTGAGATGCTGTTGAATGGTGCTATATAAATTCATACTTTTCTGATTATGTTCCGTTACATTACCACTGCTTCTGTGAAGTTGAAAGTTACTACAATAATTATGTCTAAATGCAGACATACCTACATACACAGTTACACACATTCACATAGATGCATATTGTACTTATGCACACTATATTGTACTTATGCACACTATATTGTACATATGCACACTTGTTCTTGGATGCACATGCACATTTGAAAAATCATACACTTACACACATGTATAGATTAGGGATTTAGACGATAATCAGAAATATGATTTTCGGTTTTGAAAACGATAAACGGTTTTTAACTCTTTATAAAGCCGTTAGTCGAATTAATTTAAAGAAATCATTTTTGAAGAATTATAAGAGATGATTCATGCATTTGTGCTGACTGACTATAAGCTTGAAGTTTGCCATATAAAACACACGAATTGCAGCAGATAAACTGGCTACAATGCTGCGTTACCAGCGACCTGTTGTACACAAGAGATTGTTGACAAGTCGTACAACAAGCATGAAAGTGTGTCACTGTGAGGCGTCACATTAAATGCAACATCGTCTTGCATTTAGTCAAAATTGAACATTTTGTTACGGTGAAAATGAAAACCAATATAAAATTCGATGTCAGCGAAAAGATGAGTTAATTACAGAACCTCTTAAATACTTTTATGTTGAAAATGCCATTGAATGCAATTGCGTCATGTGGCCGCAAATTTTGTTTACACCTAGGAGAAATGGGATTTTCTGTAAACCAATGAAAATCTGATGATCAGTGTAAAATCGGATTTCTCGAACCGAAAATCAGTTTACCAAAAGGACGATATTGACAACTGTAGTATAGACGCTTGCATGCATTTGCAAATGTACATAAGTTCCGTAACAAATGTCATTTTTTGTTTTTTACGAATACATAATTACCTTGATAAATAGGAATTCATGTCAATGTTTTTTTGTTTTGTTTTTACCTGATGTGCTTTGACTTAACGAACTTTTCTTGAGCTGCCTTTTTCAGGTTTGCGGCACTGAACTGCTGCCCTAAAAATTCTTCTGAACGTCGAGCTAAACTGCTTTCGTGTTTTCTGTTTCATTCTTACCTGCAAATTTCCGTTTGCTGACTGACGCCTGCCTGCTCAATCTGTGTGCGGAAAACTCACTTGAACTTTGAACTACTTTGACCTACTTTGAACTACTTTGACCTACTATAGAAGGCCAATCCAGATGTAATTTTTACCCTGTTTGGTATGTTGAACTGAAATTCTCTTTTCTTACATTTGTTATCTTATACTTGCCTAACGTTAAAATGCTTTTGTTTCATTGACGATCGGTTGATCGGCATTGTCTGTATAACTTTTTAAAGAACCTTAACTAGTAGATCTTGTGCACTGTTTTGTGTGTAATGTTTTATTGTGTATGGGTGATGAAAAGTGAATTTTAAAGCGTGTAAGTGTAGGCGTAAGACTACTTTAGACGTAAGCGTAATGGCTTTAGTTAATGGTATAGTTTTGTTGCATATTCTAGCTACTTGAGTTGTACTGAGAGATGAAGTTTCCAATTTTCTGAATGGTGTAATGTAGTTGATAGTAATGCCATGAATGGTGTAATGTAGTTGATAGTAATGCCATGAATGGTGTAACGTAGTCAATAGTAATGCCATGAATGGTGTAACGTAGTCAATAGTAATGCCATGAATGGTGTAACGTAGTCAATAGTAATGCCATGAATGGTGTAATGTAGTTGATAGTAATGCCATGAATGGTGTAATGTAGTTGATAGTAATGCCATGAATGGTGTAAAGTAGTCGATAGTAATGCCATGGTAGCATTTATGGAGCTCTGCAATTATTGTATGCACACGTTAGCGCCTCCGTTAGATAAGCACCATATATAATAGATGTTAATTGTGATGATGTTATAATAAACAGGTTGTTCATCTAGTTGAGATTCACGCTGTTTCCCCTTTATTGCAGTCAAGTTCTAAGATTACGCTTGAAATGGCTTGATCTTTGGCAGGTCCTGTGCTTTGAGATGTCCTTAAAATGATGGTGCATACTATTTTCCTACTGGATTGCATTTAGAAACATTGCTTGCAATTATCCGCAGAGCACAGATAGTACGGTGTAGGCTGTTCAAGTGGTAGTGTGGCTAAAATGCTCATCAGCATAAGCTGTCTAGTAGTTACTTGATTGGAGATTACTGATAGCGAGTCGAAAGTGAGACTACTTTTACTTGATGGATTATCACTTGACTAGAAAATTAGATTTATATATGTTTGAAGCCACACTGAAATTAGCAGTGATCACACTATTTTGAGATTTACAAGCATTGAACAAAAGAACGAAAATTAGTCTAAAGTTGCGTAGCCGTTGCGTTGTATCCTTTTGTTGTTGAGATGCTTTCAGCGCGTTGTCCGCTGTTGTCCGTGAAGCAACGTTGTCTTTGTTGTTTGAACGACAGGTGTCTACGGAACGGTCAATCGCGTTAAGATCATGTACAACAAGAAAGACACGGCACTTGTCCAGTTTGCGGATGGAGTGCAGGCTCATCATGGTCAGTACCATTTGGACTGTTTGTGCATGGTGGGGGGGAGTGATGTGTACAATCTGTGCTACATAAATGGTCAGTTTGTGTATTGTGAGCATGACTGATGCAAGAGCTTGCGTATATATACACTTATATAGATGCTTGCGTACATGCAGTTCAGTCTTATAACTGAGGACTTGGTTTTGAAGTGCTAAAATCAGGACTTGGTTTTGAAGTGCTAAAATCAGGACTTGGTTTTGAAGTGCTAAAATCAGGACTTGGTTTTGAAGTGCTAAAATCACTTGGCCTGCACATTGGACACCAGTGCTGTAGAATGCCTCTTTCACTGTAGTGGTGGAATTGGTAACGAGTGACACATTTTCTGTCTTCACGTTAATTTGATTTCTGTAGAAGAGCTTTCAAAGTCTGGGCATGCTGTGTGTTTACGATATTTATAATTCATGTGCATTGTGTCGTCGTTCTGTTGTTCAGCCATGATGTCTCTGGATAAAGTTCGGTGGTGTGGAAAGCATCTGAAGGTGTCTTTCTCGAGACATACTCACATCCAGATGCCAAAGGAGGGACAGAGTGTAAGTACGAACAAGGATCGTTAGTTAGTCTTGCCATGAATCAGTTCTTTAATTAGTCTATATACTGATTTACCATGCAACGGATTTTCAGCTGTTAAATGTCAATTGTTTATAAATATATATTTTGTTTGTTACCAACTTGGATTATCGTGTTAAGCGTCTCCTGTGACATTCTTTGCAAGTTCTTATTTTGACTGTTTCCGATTAGCCAAACACATGCAGACTTTCACAAATGTGGCTCAAAATGTGGCTCAAAACTCTATTTCTCATTGGCTTTCAAGTGTAGGTATGACCGCTTGTTATAGCAGCCCTTCAAGATTTAGACTCAGAGTCGCTCCCGACTACAGCGCAAACACTGAATCAAAATTTCACGTTAGAAGTGCACGAGCAATTGCAAGTGAAGGACTTGCTCAAGGTCCCTACGCAGCGGCTTGATGTGGATTCAAACCCTCAACCTTATGGCTCCAAGACCCTACACGACTGTGCCCCACAAGGCGCTTGGATTCTTGAGTGCATCTTCTGGTGACTAACCATCTGCACCTTACATTTTGATGTGACCTTCAATGCAGGATTTAAAAATTTACCCATAATAATAGCATAAAATAATACTTGATTATAACTTAGTAATTAAATTGAGGTTTGCCAGATGATGATTGTGATTTTACGCTGAGTTTGTGTGTTCATAGGAGAGTTGGATGACGAAGGATTTCACGAACTCTTCATCACAACGCTTCCGCAATCCTAACGCAAAGAATGCGGGCAACGTTAACCCTCCGTCTGCCACACTTCACGTGTCGAACCTTGCGTACGTTGATGTTACGAATTTCTCATTTAAGTGTTTTAGTCACCGATAAATAGACAGGATGAGTATGGGGGGCAGCATTCTTGGCTATTTGTGTGGCTGTTGAATATTTGCCATCATTTGTTATTAGACGTGTATGTTTTTAATACTTAAACTAGAGTAACATGGAATTTGCACCCAGAAACACTTGCATGCATTTATATAGATAGGTACCCACTACCCACAGATAATTTTGCAGCAGGGAAAAACAATGGTTGCGATCTAAATTCTTTGAAAGAACTGAAAAATACAGAGCGGGAAATTAAGAACGCAAGTATTTTTTATGGAGGTTTCTAAATATAAAACTCACTTTCACTTTGTGTATCATTAGTTGTGTATCATTAGTGCTTTAGAGTTAAATTTGTTAAAGCCAAACTAGTGGCTACAAAAGTAGACGTCACTTCTTCATTGGTGAAGCGAGGGGCAAGTGCTCCTTCTTGTCGTCCCTATGTGCTGGCAGCCATATGATAAGAATACAGTTGCAAACTATAAGACAATTCTTATTGTCTTCCAGGATGTGTTCCGAGTTTTTTAAGTGACTTGTCCATCTGGAACTGATTTAAAAAAATTCATGCGGCATCATTTCTGCTTTTGATTGATTTAACGTTTTGATTTCTTACAGACCGACAACAACTGAGCCAGAGCTGCGAGAATTGTTTGGCCAGCACGGCACAGTTGTTGCATTCAAGTTCCTGCCGTAAGTTGTGCAAATCTCATTTCCTTCTAATCATCAACATTGCCTTCCAGATTGTACGTTCGGGGATTGTGGCTAGTCGTGCAATACTAGTCTGCAGAAATGGCATTGCAGAAATGTTTGTTGTCAGCTATTGTATTGTAATTGTGAATTTTGTTAAGTACTGATATTTCAATAATAATACTAGATTATGCGAAGATGTGAGAGAATTAGAGACTGCTGAGTTTGAAGCTAAATCATGAAACAATGACTTGAATTCTCAAGAATGAATGAATGTGTTGGAATGGAGTGCTTGCCTTGTGATGTGGTGTACGGGTTTGAATCTTCACATTGGAAACGGTTACTGTGCAAGGACCAGGGCTGATTGAATAAATGCCGGGGAGGGGGCTAGACAGAACAAACATGGGCCTCTAAACGTATCTTAGGACTTAATGAGAGAAAAACATTTACAACAAATTGAAGTTATAAAAGTCAGGTAGGACGTACATTTATAATTCTATATAACATGATTTTTTTAGTTGTTAACTTTAAGCCTAAACTGATTATGGTTAATTTTCTATGTCAATTTTATATTAAAAAAGCATAAATCCTAAACTTTATATTATATAGCTACCTAGATCAGACTCCTAAAAGTCGTCGGGCCCCATGGTAATTTCCCTCGCTCCTCCTGGCAGCCTCTGGCTCAAGGACTTTACCAACTAAATCGATTGATGTTTGTTTATAAGAAATTTAGTGGCGTTTAATAAATGCATACTAATGAATCATAAATGCATACTAATGAATGAACTGATTGTTGGCAGCTGTGCATTTATTGTACGTAATGTACAAGTTGTGAGTTGGTCATTTTCACGTGGATGGATTGATGTTTAATATAATAATCGCGTTTGTTATGTTTTTTGTGAATAATTTTTTAGAAAGGACAAGAAGATGGCTCTGATTCAGATGGATTCAGTGGAGGAAGGCATAGATGCGCTTGTTGTAAGTTATTATCACTCCCATTGTCTTAATTGCAAGTTATTATCACTCCCATTCATAGGCGCAACCACCCTATGGGACCCACGGGACGCGTCCCCCCAACTTTTGAGTGGTCCCCTAACTTTATTATTATGGTCCCCCAACTTTTAGGACGTGATTCATTATGGTCCCCCCCAACTTTTAGGACGTGATTGCACCTATGCTCCCATTGTCTTAATTAATTGTCTTAATTAAGATGCTTGTGATGGTTCTCGACTATTTGGTCGTTAGGTGATCTATCGGTTCCTGTTCTGATATTTTACTATCTATGGAATTTGTGTAGCACTCCTTCCAGATAACTATCCAGAGGCGCTCCCGACCCCGGAACTGCCAAAGAGGAAGGTCTGGAGTAGTTTATAAAAAGTGCTAGACAAGTCCAGCGGAAGGGAACGCAGGCCAAAGGGAAGCCATTCCAAACAGAGGGACCCACGATCGAGAAAGCCTGATTCTGTCAGATGGCTGGACGTATGCAGATCATTCTGTTGTTAGGCAGCGTTTTATAAACACGAGATGAACATGCTACTTGTAGCAGAATTTCCCAGTTTAGATTTGCTGTCTGGAGTGATTGCTGTTATCGGATGATGCCGCAGTTTGATGCTTTGATCATTAGACAATGGCATGAGCATTAGACAATGGCATGAGCATTAGACAATGGCATGAGCATTAGACAATGGCATGAGCATTAGACAATGGCATGAGCATTAGACAATGGCATGAGCATTAGACAATGGCATGAGCATTAGACA
The DNA here is from genome assembly GCA_949752735.1 of Lumbricus terrestris. Lineage (NCBI taxonomy): Eukaryota > Metazoa > Annelida > Clitellata > Crassiclitellata > Lumbricidae > Lumbricus > Lumbricus terrestris. The sequence continues at coordinate 3,873,991 of OX457045.1, forward strand.
ATGGCATGAGCATTAGACAATGGCATGATCATTAGACAATGGCATGATCATTAGACAATGGCATGAGCATTAGACAATAGCATGAGCATTAGACAATGATAGATGTTACTCAAGTGCAATGAGCAAGAGGGACTTATTATAACGTTGGAATTTCCATATAGATGCAATTTATTTATCACCCCTTCAAGTCGCAAGATAAATATTCAGATTAGGTAGTGGCACTTTCAGATGCACATGCGAAAGATAGAGATATGAATCTATTGCATATCTGTTTACAGACGTACATCGTCTTGCAAGTTAGCTTAGAGTAGCAACACACGATGGTTTTAGAAAACTGGGTTCGTCTCTTGAAAATGCGGCATTATTTTCAGCCGATGCCGAATTAATTGGATCTGTGTTTTTTTTATGTGTTTCAGTCGGTTCACAACTTTGAATTGGAAGGGAAGTACAACATGCGCGTGTCGTTCACCAAGTCTTCCATCTAGAACGAACCGAAGCCATCGCCATGGCTACAAAGCCATCGCCATGGCTACGAAGGCGATCGCAAGATTCGGACGATTTTTCAAAACTCTTTTAAGAGTTCAGAAATGAAAAACAGTTGATGCAAAATGCATTTTGTTCGTTTTAGAAATTGTTTTAAAATCCGCCTGTGTGCGTGCGTGCATCGTTGATCATAACAATAAAAAAGAATGATTTTCTGCTTTGAAGATTTGCCACAATTATTACTATATAAACGTTTAACAATTCTTGAACAGTTTTCAAGCGAATGCATTTCAAAACTGGTCTAATCTGCATTTTGATAATCGTCTAAAAATTACCGAATTAGATTAACTTAATTGGAACAGACTTGCCAACGTGGGTTAATCTTTTTGACAACACGTTTACTATATACAACACTGCACTGTTTAATAAAACATTTATTTTTACATAATTTACATTTTCTGGTCGTAAGGCTTTTGCGTTGGACAACTGCATGACAGATTTAACTACTTCATCACCCTCCATATTATCAGCTGCATATGGGGGTGGTGGGGGCCATGTGATGCTGCTGTTAAGACATGCAGCCATCAAGGAGTGCCACACATTGCATAGTTGATTACGAATTCTACGTCATTTCATACTTGTTGAAAATGAAACCTAATTTAGCCCAATGAAGAATTGAATTTTCCGTCAGACTTTGTCAATGCCCACTGACCCAAGTTCTGGGTCCAGTCAGTGGGCATTTGGCCCAGTCAGTGGGGGTCGGGTCAATATTTTGCATACATGTACTAGGTAGCAATCCAGATTTCTTCGCAAGTGATCCTTCCATTCAATTAAATTCTCTATTAAATTAAATTCTCTACAGATGACGATTGATTGCTGATCATGCTGGGCTGTTACGCCTTTGGCTGGACAAATTCTCGGATCTTTTGTACCAATGGTTCGTAACCCTCCACGATCATACGGTGACGGCGGCTCGTCTGAAAATAAAAATTTTCAAATGCAGCAGTATTAATTCATTCATTCGGACATTTATATAGCGCTCCTTTAAGAAAAAAACTACTCGGAGGCGCTCGAGTTAATATTAACTGCACTTACGACCAAGCTTGCTGCAGGTAGTTGTTGACTTACAAAGTTTTGCAAAGCACTTATAGCGTCACTTGGAAATCAAACATGTTACCAAGTACGCCATTCATTCATTCGTTCATTCATTCATTTGTCTGTAAATATACACCACCCAACATCCTGCGAATTGTGCAGTAGCTATAATCCGAAACAAGACTGTCGTTCTTGGCTCTGTTGCTGACCAATCATTTTTACAGAATTTCCATCTGGCTTATCCAGCTGCATACATACTTTTCCCATCTAGACTAGGCCTGTCCAATGGTTTGTCGATTATAAGATAAGAATATTCTTTAATTGACCAATTGCTACCCGCATTTTGTGTACAGATGTGCTATACTAGAAGTGCATTTACGATGTGCATCTTTTGAGTGGCGCTATAGAAGTGAAGTCTGCATTATGTTGTTACTGTCTTACCTCTTCTGGGCTCATGATTCCCGTTAGCATGAGAAACATGTGATTGTCGTTCATCACTATCGTAACATCTCCTTTCCCTGAAAATCATCAATGATGGAACATCTATAATATAGGTTCAAACAAGGTGTGTTGTGAAAAACTAGCCAAGGCTCTACTCTATTAGCACAAGATTTTCCTTTAACAGATTTCACATTAGCAACAGTATGTAACATGCCGTGTGATTATAGAAAGGTGCAGATAAGAAAAGCAGTAGGTTTGAAGACAATTTATGCCATTTATCACCTTGCATAGACCTCCACAACAGTACTGGTTATGGTTATCCACATAAACTTCTAGCCTTGAATTTATTTAATCTTTCTTGAATATTAAACGTTTCATAACAGAAACTGCTCAAGTCGGACACAAGACCAGTTTTACAATGATCAATAAAAGTATCGAGAGGTTCAAACAATGACAAGAATGGCACCTATTTTTGGAGGGGATCAGTCCTAATTGCCTTACAGCAGTAGGGTAACTTACCATGGCTAACTTGCAGCCGGTAGAATAGTCTTACGACAGAGGCATTGTGACTTTAGTCTTTACAAACTTGTGCACTTTACTACATGTCAATGCAAACAATAAGAGCTGACCTGTTGGAGTTTTAAAGTTAACAGTTAGGCCTGCTTACCGTTGGGGTCAAAGACAACGGAAGGCACGACGCTGGTGCAGTTTACAACCCACGTTCCTTCTTTGTCTTTGTTGAGGGCTTTGAAACAGAACGAAGCTCCCCCCACTCTCTTCGCAATCTCAGGGCCGCGCTGAAAACAGTTCGAATCATTCACCAGCATATTGCATCATGGGAAGACTGGAGTTTTAATGATCTGCTTCATCACCAATGTAGCGTCAAGTAAATTTAATATTCTTAGCACCGCATAGAAGTTGTGTAGGGAAGTATAATTCAGTTTATTTGTATTGTATCAAAGCGAGTACACAAGAACCATGTAATATGGGTGATTCCAGGTTAAAACCTCGAGGATCTCAACCCGAGGAGACAGCATGGTTCAACGGTGGAAAGCGCAGGTGGTTGTCTTGCTTAGGACTGAGTAGGCTACACACAAAAGGAAGTTGGCCAGGCTAGACTAGGCGGTGCCTACAAACTGAGCATTGTGAGCAATATTGCAGACTAGGTTTACTAATGCAACGGGATTGTAGAGTATCGTAAATGCTTGCATGTTTTCTATATGGGTTCTATAATATTATAATCTCGACGCTTTTTTATTTTTCATGAATTGATCGAGTGAAATCCTTCGCCACTGCTTTCAACGCTTGAATGGACGCCACGCCATCTAAGTTCCCTGTGCACAGACCATGCAAGCCCCACAAGATCTGATCTATCATACGGACTCATAATTATATCACCTAACATAAAATTTAAAAAGGTCTTTTTCACTCAAAGCTCAAAAGACTGATTTTTCACAGATCAGCTAATTATATCCTGATTTTTCCACTTAGGCCTAATCCCTATCTCCCCGCCGTTCTAACTCTTAACATCATCCACTTCGCCGTCTGTGTAACTCCTCGCTTGACTCCGGATCTTGACCCTCTCGTAATCGTAATCGTAAACTCGAGATTTCTAAAGCGCCACTCGAAAGCCAAGCGCAGGGCACCAGCTTATTCACGAGCGCTGCGTTGCGTTAGAAGGGTTGTCCATGAGAATAGTCCGTGGTGGTCCGGGTCGAGTTACCATTGGATCAGGATCAAATGCGTTGTGTTAGAAGGGTTGTCCGTGAGAGTAGTCCGTGGTGGTCCGGGTCGAGTTACCATAGGGTCAGAGGGGCGGAACAGCTACTAAGGTGGGTGTCGTCTGGGCCGGGAATTGGAGGGTGGAGGATCAGTTGAGATAGGGTAAGAGATCGTGAAAAGGAGTGTCTTAAGTTTCGAATGAAAAGCCCGAGGTGTGATGGACAGAGGAGCCTGAGGAAGGTTATGGTGTGTGATTAGAAATGATGATGAAGGGACTGAAAAGGATCGGAATTCAGGAGGCAGATCATTCCAAAGGCGTGGTGCTGAGATGGATATGGCTCGGTTGGAGAACTTGAGATGACTTGTGACCGGGAGTCGAGAAAGTGTAAGGCAGGCGGATGATCGGGTAGAACGGGTAGGCTGGATGGTGAAGAGTTCGCGAAGATAACTGGGCTGGGAGCATTGTAAAGAGTTGTAAGTTAAGGAGAGAACTTTGAAGTGGATTCGCTCTGGGATTTTCAGCCAGTGAAGAGACTTGAGGACAGGGGTGATGTGATGATGTCTGGGTGTTCTGGTGACGGCTCTAGCTAGAGAATTTTGAATGAGTTGGAGGCGCTTAAGTTGTGTGGAATCAAGGTTTAGGAACAGGGAGTTGCAGTAGTCAAGCTTTGAGTGGACGATGGACGTAGCAATGGTTGAAGCAGTTTTGAAATCAAGCATAGGTCGGATGCGTCGGAGGTCCCGGATGTGCATGAAACAGGAGCGTGATAGGCTAGAGATGTGGTTAGAGAAGGAGAGATGCGAGTCAAACATTACACCAAGATTGCGAACAGGAGCATCGGAAGTAAAGGCGAGAGTTGAAGAGTTAGTCGATAGGTGTATTGAAGGGTCAGGGATTTTCTTGATTTGGTCAGGAAGGCCAAGAATAATGAACTCTGTTTTTGATGGGTTGAGGCAGAGGAGGTTTGAGGACATCCATTGAGAGATCAGATTGACCACATTGAGAAGTTGAGCAATGGCGGTGGAGAAAGAGCCTGGGGAGAACGATATAAAGAGTTGGGTGTCGTCTGCGTAGAGATGGTGATCAACAGACGAGGATTTTATTAGATGACTTAAAGGAGTGGTGTAGAGAATGAAGAGCAACGGACCCAGGACGGAGCCTTGAGGAACGCCACAAGATAGTGGAAGGGGTTGTGAACAGTGACTGGAGGCTTTGACGGAGAAGGACCTGGAAGACAAATAGGACTGGAACCAGAGTAGAGCGGTGCCAGAGACGCCAAAAGAAGAAGAAAGTCGATTTAGAAGGAGATTGTGATCGATGGTGTCGAATGCAGCGGAGATGTCAAGGAGGCAGAGGCAGGAGACTTGCTGACTGACGGCAGAAACCAGTTTATTATACAGAGAGACGAGTAGAGTTTCTGTAGAGTGGTGTTTGGTGAAGCCGGATTGGTGGGGGTTGAGGAGTGAGTTAGAAGCGAGGTAATCGTTTAGCCGGGAAAGGACAATTCGTTCGGTTAATTTAGATAGAAAAGAAAGGTTGGAGATGGGTCGGTAATTTGATAGGTTTTCCTTGTCAAGATTTGCCTTTTTCAGAAGAGGAGTGACGAGAGATTGCTTGAAGACCATTGGAAAGTTGCCAGTGGAAAGTGAAAGATTGATAATTTTAGTGATTATGGGAATGAGGACGGAGGCGCAGTCTTTTAGGAGAGCAGTTGGGATAGGATCTAATTCACACTGTTTGTTAGGAAGAGAATTGAGCAGGAGTGACCCTCTGCCTATATCGACCTTGTTTTGATTGAGCGCCTGTGAATAAGCTGATTCCCTCGACTTTGCTTTTATGAGCGCTGTGGAAGTTCTGAGTTTACGATCACATCATCACAATATTGAATAATAAATCATTCTGCTCAACAGAACGGTCGGTTACCAGAGGCGCTACATTGCACAAATAATAAATAACAATAATGGAAATAAAGCGGTAGATAACTAATTACTTATGATTCGTTTTAAACAAGACAATAATTACCTTACATTACATCACTAAAAGATGTCAAATAATATTATACGATTGACGGATTATGCAAAGTAACTTAATCGACGACTATAAATTAATTATGTACATTATCCGCCAAAAACGAAACTCACTTAAACACCTTTTTTTAACTGACCGAACTTTGGCTTCCTTATATACTGATCGAAAACTTATACTAGTTGGCTCAGATTCTGAGGGTTGAAGGATCGACTGTAATGCTTAATATGTTTGCTTGGGGGTGGTGAGTGGTGGGTGGTCTCTGGGTATAGCATGGTCAGCCGATCCTGATACTCGTATGATTGGAGCCTTTTTTACACCTACATACACTATTTTTATCTATGGATCGAGGTTGGTGGGGGATGGGATGCAGTTTGAGAATTGTAGACAAATAACTTGGGGCGGACAGAAGATTTATGTGGAGCTGTTGTGTGCAATGAAGACTTTACTCCAGATGGGGTCCTATAAGAGAGACAAAGGGGTTGAACCCACTCAACCTTCACCCTGACAATCATTTGGGTCAAAAATTTCAAAGAAACTGAAAACATTGCCTTGTCATAGATGCTATAATAAATAATCCTATTGCTCTACTTTTCCCCAACCTCCCACGTCTCAACTCTAAACATCATATCCACCATAGCCGTCTGTCTAACTAACCCCTTGCCTTCTTTTGATTAAGCACCTGTTTCCAGTGACTACTGTCTCTGGGTGCTGTAAGAAAATAAGAAATTACGAGTTGTTACGATTAACGATATGCGTTCTAATCTTGGTATTGACGAAATGCAATTATTCTGCAGCTATTAAGGTTAACAGTATTATCAAAAGCTAGTAGTAAGGGTTAGAAGTGCTTAGTAAAAGTTTGTTTAGGCCTACCTTCTGCAGCAGACCCTGGATCTCGTCAAAAGCGGATCGGACTTTGAAACCGGAAGGAGAAGGAGCATCAACGTACTTGACTTTCTTTTCTGTAGGAAACCTGGAAATAATAATAATTAACCAATGACCATTAATTAATTAATTAATTAATTGACTTTTGACCTTGGCTCCTCTTATTACGATGTCTGCACACCAAAATGTGGACAGCAATTATTGGCCAATTAAAGAATATTCTCATCTTATCTCATCCGTATTAGTTACTTTTCTGGCCACTTAGCTGCGGGTGAGGTGAGATAGTCTGGTGGTTGTATGCTAAACGGTCGGTTGATGGATTGGGTTCAAGTCCTCACCAGACCAGAAAGCTGTTGAGCTTTCTGCTGTCTGAAGCACCCACCACATTTCCAACTTGTAAATAACGAGTACACGGATTCACGCGCATTGTTGACCAGTGTGAAGATAGGATTGCGAGGGAGAGGGATCGTCGAAATAAGATAAGGAAGTCACTAAAACTACTAGTACTTCACCTTAAACCTTACCAGTGACCCTTACTAGGTACTATTAACCTTACTAGGTAGGCCTACAACTAACCTTACTAACTGACTAACTTGACTAAACTTGACTTGACATAGTGATTCTTACTACATGCTATGAATCATGGGCGGAGACCTAGGGGGGGACAGTCCCCCCCAATGGAAGTGTGGGGGGACGGCCCATGCATTTGTCCCCCCCAATCGTTGAGCGTCAAGACTAAAAAAAAAGGTCATCAACTTTTTTTGGCGGCGAAAATAACCTTTTTTTTTAGATTTCACCGGTCGTCAGAAATTTTTCTGAAAATCTCGTGTCTTTCCTTTCCCCCCCCCAATTCTCGGCCCAGGTCTCCGCCTATGCTATGAATCTTACTACTCGCCCTTAATAGGTACTACTAAACCTTACCACTAACCCTTACTAGGTACTACTTTATCAATCCCATTACTAACCTCTACTATGTATTTCAAGTACTCAATCTTATCACTAACACTTACTAGGTCCTACTTCCTCATACTACTGAAACAACTCTTACACCATAGATATATAAACTGTGCACTAGAAGTGAGTCCTCTGAGAGCAGCAGGAGTCTACCTGACGTATTCTGGGAATCCAAGACGGTACAAGGTGACGATGGCCGCCCCACCAAGACCGAGGTTGTGTTGAAGAGCGAGCATTGCGTTCCTCACCTGACGATCCCCAGCCAACCCTCGCAGCTGCCAACTCAGTTCGGCGCATTGAGCCAGACCTACAGAGCAGTGCGACGAAATGATGCAGGTCAAAGATCACATCAGAGCTTTTTTAGCGTGCAATTGTACACAAAATGTGCAGTTCTAAATGGATTTGTGCAGTTGTAGAAGCACTTCTGTACAGTTAAAACTAGCAGAAAAGGTCGTTGTCCTCCGATTGGAAGTAATTTACCATAGAGGATGGGAAAGAAAAGAAGGCCTAGAAGGGGTTGTGCAGTTCTAAAAATTCCTTAAAAACAGCTCTGGATCGCATGAAGCACAGTCAGCATTCGTTAAATCCACATAATTTTATACGCGCATGATCCAGGTTGTGAAGTATGGTACATGCGCTACAGGAAATGTTCCCATAGAGTTACACTAAAGTGAGCTCTGTTGCTCCTCGGGTATCCAAGTTCCCCGCCCTCCGTTCTGAACAGAAGGAGGAACTTTTGCACGAACTGCAATTATACAGAATCGAGCATTTTCCATGGTGGGTCCAGTGGTCTGGAATGGGCTCTACAAAAGCTACGTCTGCTTCCAGTGGCTCTTATTGAAATATTGTTTTTTATTCAACTCAAACTGTGATTTTCAGCCGTGTTAGATGATCTGGGAGCGCTTCAGAGTAGCCCTCCCTGAAGAAGTGCTATAGAAATTCTTGAGTGAATGAACAACTGAACAAACAATTATCTTGTTTTCTTCACTAAAATTATAAAATATACTTTACCGAATAGCAGTCATTAAAAGAGTCTTCATTCACTGATTCTGTGGATATTCTGACTCTATAACCATATAGTTGTGGCGACCCAATAAAACCTTCTTGCCTTGTTCAGTGTTTAATCTAGTCCCCGGTTTTTGGAGTATCCAGATTTCCTGGGGAGGAGGGGGCGAGGACAAACCATCGTTTGACGGAAGGCCACCTCAAAGGCGCGTGGCGCTGACCAGCCAGTGGAAGGTTTTTTACTTTACTTCACATGTAAAAAGTACATCTTCAATTTTTCTAGGACGGAAGATATCTCAATTAGCGACTCGTCTTATTTACCGTACAGTCGTACACAAGTTTGATTCCTATCGTAATTACTTCCATGTTTCTACGAACCAGTTGCTCCGAGTGGATGTCCCTTCGAAATGAGTCCACCACTTGGATTGACGACCACTTCACCACCGTACGTGTTATCCTCCATGTCGATGAATTCACCCGCCTTGCCTTGAAGTTCAACAGAAACACTCTCGATTGTCATTTTAACGCAGCAATAATGAAATCAAGCAGTGGTAATACAATTGTAATAAGGTTAGAGCTGTGGCAGACAGAGGGAATAGAAGCGTCTCAGAGCCCAGTGATATCCTACCTATAGTAGGCTATATACGAGATTTTTTTAATCTTTGCTATATACAATACAATACAATTAGTCATTTATACCGCCCTTTAACAAAAACAAGTCTTGCACAAGAGCGCGCTTCACTACAGATCTAGTTATAATGCAATGAAAATAAATGAGTTTTTAACTTTGATTTAAATTCTGCAACAGATGAGCACTGGGAGGAAACAATTTTGTCAAAGGCGCCAGAGTGTCTCTCTGTCAAGTGAGTCAAGCATCAAAGGGAGTTGATACTAAATCTACACAAATCCATTTAGAGCCATTAAACATTTTCTGTAGAACTGCATTCTAAAAAAGAACTGGTTACTGTCACTTTCAGCCTAATTTTGGTGCAAGAGAATAACAGTTTTTATTGCTTCTTAGAGCCAATGCGTTCAATGGTCCATAAAGCATTCATCTCAAGATGAAAAAGACGATGTGCAGAGGTAACCTTGAATGTTTTGAATGTGTTAACCTTCAGGACAGAGGCCGAGAGCTTCGTAGGTCAGAAGTTCATTCACTGAGAAGCAGTCATGAAGTTCAATGACATCGACGTCACTAGCCACAACGTCTGCAAAGACCAAGATACCATGCATTAGCCACAATATTAGCCATCATTACTATCAGCCTTAGCCATAATTACTATCAGCCTTAGCCATAATTAGCCATCATTACTATCAGCCTTAGCCATAATTAGCCATAATTACTATCAGCCTTAGCCATAATTAGCCATAATTACTATCAGCCTTAGCTATAATTAGTCATTGTTAACATAATTAAATTTTTCATCACTTGAGGTAGAAAGGAACCTAAGGCAATGAACAGATCAACACTCGGTTAATACAGGTTCTCGTCAAAAGTGCCACAGCAGTAAAACGTCGCGCACAATAATTGACAAACATTGGACAACTGAAGTCACTTCACAGAGGATCGTCCGTTGCCTCTGACATTCCACAGCCAAAGAGAGTCGATCATTATTATTATTTTAATTATCGGCATCAGTATTATTATTGCCATTATTATCATCATTATTATTATTACTATTATAATCATCATTAAAATCACAATTAATATTGCTTTAGTTATCACTACTACAACCATCATCATGATTAATATTGTTATTATTATTACTATTACTACTATGCATTTTTATGCACCACTGGTCTAATGAAAAGGCGAATAAAAATGTGGCTTCTACTCACTTGCCTTTTTGTACGCTTCTTCAGCCGCTCGTTTCGTCATATCGTATCCGAGCTGGTTTACAGAAGAGAAAAATGCATGTCTAATCAGTTCTTCCCATTAGCCATAAAATTAACAAATTAATTTGTGCTGATGTAAAATGCACCAAAGCCAATGTCAGACGGAAGGTCAACTCGTTTGTTCGCATAAATATTGAAACAAGTATGTGGCATCGTGTTGATGGTGCTGGAGCATAAGTGGTGTAGTAGTAGTATTATATAAACAGGTAAATAGGCCAACACAGACAGCGTCTCTGAGTTGGTTTCTTAAAGAGGCGATACAGAAATTCTTGGAATGAATGAATGAATGAATGCATGAATGAATGAATGAACGAATAATGGACTGCTGACAAGTACCTCTCTATAGACACTCCATACTTTGTCATAAAAGTCGCTTAATGTCGTCCTTAGACTCAGAGGCAGACATGGGTTTGAACTGGCGTTAACTTCACTGTCTTAGCACCAGGCCTGCATAATTATGTGTGTGCATCAAGATTTCTACTCAGAGGCACTCCCGACTGCAGCGTAGAAAATGAATCGGATATTCATGCCAAAGCACATGAGCAATTACAAGTGAAGAACTTGTCCAGGGTCCCTAAACCGCGACTTGAATTGGATTCGAACCTGGAACCCTCTGACTACAAGGCACCGAACATACACCACAGCCGCACAATCTATACAATTTTAAACTTCAGCCAATACCATTGTAATGCAGCTCTTTCCGTTGAAGGTGGAAGGCAGATCTGTTGCCATAGTTTGGACAACGATCTCAACAGCCTGTTGCATGAGGTCGTGTTGTCTTACGAAATCCTCGCTTGCGATGATCGCACACGCCGCGCCATCCGATGTTGGACTGAAGTTTAACAGAAATGTTTCATCCACAAATTACTTATCCAGTGACAAAGTGCACATGACCACATGTAGTAAAGGTTTTACTTAAGTAGTTAAGTTTGTTTCTATACATGCTATTTACAATTTAAACTTTTTGCAATCTGTCATCACCTAATTTGATTTAATGGTTTCCCATTTTTTGCTATCTTGTATAATATTTCTTGGAATTTTTCTTACTTGGGTGACTCTCCCCAGCGGGATGTCCATCCCTTTGTAGCCAATGCATGCATATTTTCTGCCTTTGATGTCATCTTGTTCTCTGGTTGCAATAAAGCGAATTGATTGATTGATTGAAAGTAAAGAGATGTACATGAAGATCATTTGAAAAAAAAGAATAAAAGGGAAAAGCAATAGGAGATAATATATAGGAGAGCGATATTCCTGTTCCATTGTTATTAATCTTTAATTCTCTATCCCTGTTGCAGTGCCGTTCTATCAATATCCTAATATGAGTTTATATCCCTATTCCAATGCAATTCTATTGTTTATCTCTGTTGCTATGCTATTCTATTATATCTATGTTCTAATGTGATACTATTCTATCCAAACTATTCTATAGATGCTATTCTATTCTATCTCTCTTATAATCCTATTCTATTCTATCTCGGTTACAATGATATTCTTATTCTATCAATCCCTGTTGCGATGCTTTTCTATCCAAATCTCTGCTGCAGTGCTATTCTATTTGTTGGAATGCAGAGCTTTATTCACGATTAAAGGAGATAAAGATTGTCACATGTCATCTTAACTAATAGCACAAAACACGGAACGGAGGAGAAGGAGGAAGTGACGTATAACATAGACTAAATTACATAGAGTCATCTACAGTCATCTATGCTAGCGCCATCTAGAATGTGTATCATTATTCCAACACCCCCACTTTATACACACTCAGAAAATTAGGTTAGTGTTATTTTTCTAACCCCATCCCAGAAATGCATTTGTTATGCAAATCTTTACACAGTCCTTTCGTTAAACAGTCAGCAACCATGTTTGTTGTTTCAATCTGTTTAACCAGAATGTCTCCAATTGCAATTCTGTCTCGAATGAAGTGATGCTGCACAGCAATGTGCTTGGTCTTGGGTCGATATCCGGGATTTCTAGCAAGATCAATCGCCCCTTTGTTATCGCAGAAAATCTCCACGACATTTGAAGCTTGAGGAACAAGTTCTTTGTGAAGTCCCTTTAACCAGATAGCTTCTGTAGCAGCCATGCTTAAAGCCATGTACTCTGCTTCAGTTGTTGACTTTGCAACTGTTGGTTGTTTCTTTGAGTTCCAACTTATTGCGGCACCACTTAAAACAAAAGTGTATCCTGTGGTTGATTTCAGATCCCTTTTATCACCACCCCAGTCAGAATCACAAAACCCAATCAAATCTTCATTGGTTCTCTTGTACACTAGTTTGGTACTTGCAGTCTGCCGAAGATATCTAAAGATTCTTTTCACTGCAACCCAATGAGTTTTTCCATAATTGTTATTGAATCTGCTCATGACCCCCACTGCAAATGCGATGTCTGGTCTTGTAGCCTGTGCTGCATACATAAGACTACCCACAGCTTCTTGAAAAGGAATGTTTCTCATTTCTTCTTCTTGCTGTTGACTGTTAGGAAGAAATTCTTCTCCAAACAAATCTTGATTCGGATCAAGTGGAGTTGAAACCCCATTGCACTCAGTCATATTGAAGCGGTTGAGCACTTCTTCAATATATTTCTCTTGATCAAGTGATATCGTTCCTGTATCACGATCTCTTTGGATATGAATGCCCACACAATAGTGTGCCTCACCAAGATCCTTCATCTTGAGACGTTTCATTAGATCTGCTTTCAAATTCTGTTTCTCCCTCTTGTTGTTCGAGAGAATTAAAAGATCATCAACATACACTGCAATGATTAAGATCTTTCCGTTTTCACATCTGTAGTAAATGCAAGTGTCAAAATTTGATTGCACAAATCCAAGTTCTTTCAACAACTTATCCAATTTCTTATTCCAGGCTCGGCTTGCTTGCTTCAGACCATAAATTGACTTCTTTAGCCGACAAGTTTTACCATTCAGCCGAAAACCACCTGGCAATTCCATGTAAATTTCTTCTTCGAGCTCAGGATGCAAAAATGCTGTTGTGACATCCATTTGATCAATGTCAAGGTCGTATTTTGCAGCCAGTGCCATCAGAAGACGAATGGAAGTATAACGTACAACCGGCGAGTACGTTTCCTCATAATCAATGCCTGGTTTTTGTGAACATCCCTTAGCCACTAAACGAGCTTTGTAACGCTCAACTGTACCATCAGATTTCAGCTTTGTTTTGAAGACCCATTTGCACTTAATTGCTTTTCTCCCAGTAGGTACATCAGATAATGTCCATGTCTGGTTTTCAACATGTGCCTGAATTTCTTCTTCCATTGCACGTTTCCATTCTTCTGCATATTGAGAAGTAAGTGCTTCTTCAACAGTTGCTGGATCAGTACTTTTACACAATGTAGCTTGATGCACAACAAAATTCTCATTGAATATTTGCTTATTTGGAATACGAGTTCTTTTTGGCCTCTCAAATGTGTCTCGTATCACTTCTCCATCATCAGTTATGTCGTTATTGACCACTGAAATATTTGATCCATCAGAATCTTCTTCCACAGAGTTTATTTCCAAGCCAGTGTTCGAGCCATCAGTAAGATTAGTCTTTGATCCACCAAACTCCTTTGAACCATCAGACTCCCCCACTTCAACATGAGTTTGGGTATTCTGAAACTGCTGTTGATTATGAATGTCTGAAGTGACAGTTTGCGATGAGTTGTCATCCGCAACATCTGGAAAAGGATCATCTGAAGACGAATGTCGAACAGGAAACTGAGATTCAAAGAAAACAACATCTCTGGATCGAGTGAATTTTTTTGTAACAGGATGAAGCATTCTGTAACCTTTGCTTTCTTCACAGTAACCAACGAAGATGTACTCTTTTGACTTAGAGTCCCATTTCTTGCGGTTATTTTCAGGAATTTTCACCAAAGCTTTGCAACCAAAAACACGAAGATGGCTTAGGTCAGGTTTTTCTCCTGTCCATGCCTCTTGAGGTGTCATATTTGGTAAGACTTTTGTAGGTGACCGATTCTTCAGATAATTGGCTGTATTTACTGCTTCTGCCCAAAAATCTGTGCTTACTCCGGATTCTAGAATCATTGTTCGAGCTCGTTCTACCAAAGTTCTGTTCAGACGTTCAGCAACTCCGTTCTGTTGAGGAGTATATGGAATCGTGGTTTCGTGACGAATTCCACAACGTCGTAAGAAACTCAGAAAATTCTCATTGACATATTCAGTACCATTATCTGTTCGAAGAGTTTTGATACGTTTACCAGTCTGATTCTCAACAAGAGATTTGTACTCCTTGAACTTCTCCAGTACCTCAGTCTTTGATTTCAGGAAATAGACAACCGAGTGTCTCGTGAAATCATCAATCAATGTCAGAAAATACCGTGCTCCACCAACTGATGAAACATGCATTGGACCACAAATATCAGAATGAACAAGACCAAGAACGTGCTTCGCTCGTTTGGCTCCTGTTTTCTTGAACGGTTTGCGATGCTGTTTGCCTTTCACACAAGCTTCACAGGGAATAGTTGCCGTCCCTTCAGACTGAACACCTGAAGACATAGTGCTTCGAAGTAGGCGCATAGAAGGCCGATTAAGATGTCCAAGGCGACGATGCCATAAGTTTACAGAGTTCGTTGACAGCGCAGCAAACATACGAGATTGCTTACAGTTCAAACGATACAGTCCATTGACTTCTGTGGCAGTTCCAACGACACTTTTTGGATTGACCTTCACCTTCTGATTAACTATGCGACAGCCTTTCTTGTCAAACAAAACAGTTTTACCCTCCTGAGCAATTCTGTTAACTGCTAAGAGATTTATAGCCAAATCTGGTACATGAACAACATCCGAAATTTCCATTGTTTTCTTTGTTGACAACGGAATCGATAATGTTCCCATTCCAGTACTTTTTAACTTTGTTCCATTTGCAATTCCAACCTCTTGACTAGAATCTGAAGAAAAATTCTTAAGCAAGTCAAGTCGAGATGTTAGATGTACCGTGGCACCTGAATCAAGATACCAATCATCATTCATCGAGGTAGGCTGCACCGATGAAACTGAAAAATTCGTTTGGGCTGACACAGCACCAAAATTCGCGTTGGCTGAATTCTTATGTGGTTTAACCTTGACCTTCTCACATTGCGAACGAATATGACCAAAACGATTACATTCAAAACAACGTGGTCCTTTTGGCTTACTTTTCATCTGGGACATGCCCTTGTGTGACCTGCTCATTTGAGACCTGCCCATTGAAAATGCTGAATGAGTTGCAACCGAAGTCGTACTTGCTCCTAGCTCCTTAACACTGTCCTGAAGCAAAAGACTTTTTACAAACTCAACTGTTGTGTCTTGCTTTGATCCTTGGATGCCCAATATTAAAGGCCTATACTGATCTGGAAGACCTCCAAGAATTATGCCTCCAACAACATTGTCCTGAAAAGGTTGACCAATTGATTCCAATTGTTCTGCAATTGACAAAATGTGATCTACATACTGCTGCATCGAAGGAAAGTTCTCAAAATTTGTCTTAAACAAACTGGAATACAGTCCAATCAGACGAACAAGAGCAGTGCTTTCATATTCACCTCTCAATGCGTCCCAAGCAGCTTTCGCAGTCTGGCATTTCTTCGTGACTCTGGTCGAACAGGGTTTTAGGCTGAGATTGATTTTGGCTAACGCACGTAAGTCCAAATCCGGATCAACAGTCTGGCCCTCTTTTGGCGAAACACAGCGCCATAAACCAGCGTCAATTAAGAAATTTTGCATCCAGAATTTCCAATCACCATAATTTTTGCCATCAAGATGCTTCGCTTCCGGTAAACCTCCGACGGAATTTGTAGTAACTGTTGTCGCTACTTTACCTGTTCCTGTGCTAATTTTCTCCTGAATTCTCAAAACTTGCTGCTGTAGTTCTTCCAATGCCGCCATTTTGACGCGTAACAAAGAAGAAACTTCAGCTTCTATCGACTCGGATAATTAACGAGAAAACTCGAAAAATATTAGTCGACCAGTCGTCCTGGGAATTAACCAGTCGTCCTGCGTTCGACCTGGGCACATAACCTGTTGGAATGCAGAGCTTTATTCACGATTAAAGGAGATAAAGATTGTCACATGTCATCTTAACTAATAGCACAAAACACGGAACGGAGGAGAAGGAGGAAGTGACGTATAACATAGACTAAATTACATAGAGTCATCTACAGTCATCTATGCTAGCGCCATCTAGAATGTGTATCATTATTCCAACACTATTCTTTCTCTGATGCAGCACTATTACATTCTATTTTGCTTGTCTACGGCTCTTCAGAAACTCAATGCTCCTTTAATGGACCCATCAAGGACCCAAAAATACAATCAAAGTAAAGGAATTCAAAGGAATCCAAGTTACCCTCAAGTAACCTTGGGTTCTTTCAATGCACTTACCAACATTGCAACTTGGTCAGGAAGTCGTGTACGGGCGGCGACTTCAGAATTTCATCGAGAGAATATTCCTTCTGAAACTGAGAATACCTAAAAAAGACAAGCAAAGTATCAATCAATTAATACACAATTAATTAATTAATTAATTAATCCACAGTGAAATAATTAATCCACTACAAATTAATTAAATAATTAAGACTCCAGAAATTAACAAACAACATTATGAATACAGTGTATCGACAACATCGGTGATGTCAATAACACAGTATCACACACAATTACACATTTACACAGCACCTAAGGTGAATTACGGTATTCACTTAAATAATTAATACACTTAATTAATTAATACATTGAATTGAATAAAACACTTAATTAAATAATGCACTATTTTAAGTTAAAACTTTCAATTACTATACTTGTAAAGCACTTCACAAGAAGAATCCTCAAAAAGGAGAGCACTTACGGATTGTTGACTGAGTGCTTGTGATTCTTCCATGCAACTTTTGCAAAGTGCTCCGGCTTCGTCCCTGGGAAATGCAAAATCGTACAGCTGAGTGATTGCGCACAAAAGCAACTACGAATTTGTTGATGTTTTCCATCAAAGTAGCACGCTAACTGGCAGTTATAAATGATTTGCTGAGTGAATTGACGTTCGTAACCAAATAGCAGAGAAAATTAGCAGTTAGAAATGAAGATAGGAGAAAAATTAGTAGTTATAACTGAATAGCAGAGTAATTTAGTAGTAAAGAAAATTATCAGCAAAGTAAATTAGCAGTTAGAACTGAAGATCAAACCAAAATCAGCAGAAATAATAGAATAAAGTAATAGAAGGGCATAGTAAATCAGCAGCTAGAAAATTAACATCAAGTTAAGTTAGCAGTTAGAAAAGAATGATAGGAAAGAAAAGCAATAGCTGTGATTAAATATCAGAGTAAATTAGCAGCTAGGAATGAATAGCAACTAACCGACTAGCAGCTATAAATGCATTGGTATTCATCAGTTTAAGTTTACACACAACAGAAAGAATTACTGAATAATTAATATAGAAACTTAATTTTCTCATCCACGCAAATTGTACTCAAAAACAACATATCTAAATCTGCATAAATCCCAGTTCTTGCATCCTAGCTTCAAACTACTGCTAAAAAAATTACCAAGTAAGAAGCAATTTAAAAGTTACCATATTTTTTCATGTGTTCCAAGCCACCATTCGCAAACATCTGTGCCGTGATTGGAGATGACGATGGCTCATACAAATCATTCATCGTCTTTATGTGTTTGTCGATTGGATTGACTCGGTCTGTGTACTGTACGCACAAGAACAGTAGAAGAATTTATATTGCTCCCTAATCTTATTGCAACACTTTCTGGTTGCTCGACCTAAATTCTGAATATCTCTCCCTGTATCTCTTCATTCTGCTCAATATCTCTTTTTTGTAAATGTCAATTCTGCTTGTTTGCCTATGTAACTTTGTTCTTGACTCAAAGCTTGCAGTTTCCAAACAGCTTATAAATACAACACTATCTGCCTCATTCTCTTCTCGATATTATGACCAGATTGTGCCTTGATTTTGTAGTGCAACCAATCTGCATTAGACACTGCCACTATAGAAGTTACTAATTAATAATAATAATAACAATAATAACGATAATAGCAATCAATACAATCAATAGCCTCTGTTTCAAGACTATTTATTTACCTTCGTTTTGGAAGGTATATTTAGCAACAGTATTAACCAGTACATAAACAACTGTCACTCTTGACCCATTCTTGTTACTACCACTTGAGACGACTTAGGACAATTAGAAGATCGGTGTCCTCCAAGGTCTTTACGACTATGGTACTTGCCTTTATCTCCTCACGAATTGACTACTGTAACTCCCTACTAATTGGGCTTCCTAAGGTTCGCTTGTCATCTGTGCAATCTGTCCTAAATTCTGCTGGTAGACTTATCACACGACTTCCTTGATACTCGCACATCTCCACATACATGACTCATGACCTTCATTGGCTTCCGATCTTTGCCCAAATCAGATACAAGGTCTTGTTCCTAGTTACTAAGTCCTTGCAAAGCTTAGCGCCTAAATACCTCTGCGACTTAATGTGTAAGCCTCTTTCTGCAAAATCTTCACGCCCTCTTCGTTCTGCTGACCACTTTGATCTATTCGTACCTAGATCATGAACCTCATTAACCCAACACCAGGCTTTTACTATTGTTGGTCCTTTAATTCACCTTCCTGGCAGGATTCTTGTAGGAAATTCACCTGCATCTTTTCGCTGCTTGAAGACTTTTCTTTTTTCATGGGCCTGCCATGCTGAGAGCGCTTCTGAATAGCTCTGCTGTGAGAAGCGCTTTACAAATGCTTTATTAGATTAGATTAGAAAACTACAATTAATACATAATTTTACAATTACATTATTACATGAATTGTGACAACTTTAGGTACAGATTCAGTGTCCTGTAGCCTATGTAACTCAATAAATATTACAGTGATGGCCTACATAAGATATAAGTGTACCTTAAAACCTAATGAACCCCGTTCCATTTTCTCGAAACCCATTGCCATCACGCAGTCGGCGAAACCTAAAAATCAGTAAATAGTACAAGTTGCAATCTGAAAATACTGCATGACAGCCATATCTGAATAATCACATAAAAACTCTATGGCATTGTTTTGTATCAAAGTTCTGTCTAAATCAAGCCATTTGGAATAATTAATTAATTAAGGTGTGTGTTGTGACCTGAGGGTTGCAGGTTCGAATCTACCTCAAGCCACTGCGTTGCAACTTTGAGCAAGCTGCTCACCCACAATTGTCTGTGAGAAAGGCAACGAGAAACCACCTCACTCATCTCATCACAAGTAAGGTGGCTTTAAAGCCATGGACCTGCCTTCGGGCAGAAAAATCATCATCATCATCATCGTCGTCGTTGTCATCATCACCCGAATCATAATCATAATCATAATCATCATCATCATCATCATCACCATCACCACCACCACCACCACCATCATCATCACCACCACCACCACCATTACCACCACCATTACCACCATTACCACCACCACCACCACCACCACCATCATCATCATCATCATCATCATCATCATCATCAATTAAGAATTAACTAATTTCTTAATTAAATAAGACTGCTTTCAACCTGCTCATTCACCATAGTCTTGGCAGATGCTGACCTGATTTTCACACTAAAGAGAATTGGTTTAATAAACGTATAATAGAGTACCAGTATATACCGGTAATGATTTATGACTACATCAAATTATACAAGAGTATTATTGTGGAAATATCCAACACGCTAACCTCCTTCGACCAGTTGCCTGGCAACCATCAGAGCAGTTGACCCAGTGGCACAAGCGTTGTTTACCTACACATGAACCAAGTCAACAATAAACAAACAAAAAGAAGTCGTTTGAGCTAACCTAGGCAGACCCACAGAGGCATGGTAGCCACGTGGTCACAGCTCTCATTTTGTAACAGAAATTAGGACTCTCATGGCTGCAGGGAGGGATGGAGGGATTGGGGACAAAATGCCCTGGGCCCGGCGACCTTTAGGGGCCCAGGGTAGGTAGTTATATGTAGAAAAGTTTATGAATTATGCCTTTACAATATATTAATATTGCAGATGATTGGTTACAATCAGTTTTCAAATCAGCAATTGACTAAAATCATAATTCATATATGTAAGAAAAATGAGGGTGACAAGGTTGAACCTACAATTTTATCACCTAAATGTTTTTATTTTTAAATTGCTTCTAAATATGCCCTAAGATAGTTTATAGTATAGCAGGAAGCGACCTGGCTCTTTGTGCCATAGAGTGTTTACCATAATATACCCTAAACACCTTTAGCACTCATAAAATGCATGCAGTGAAAGCGACTTTATTTTCCTATTCCAAGCATATGAGGGCCCAGTCCTTATGCTCATCAGCAAGCAAATATCAGTGGCTGCCACTTCACATACTTTTAACAATTTTTTATTAACACATCACCCTAAGAACCTGTAGACACCAAACAATAGAAAGCAATATCTCTCAATTTAAGCAAAATAATCGACAGATCTGTAAAGCGTTAAAATGCTCACATTGTAGATTGGTATTCCCGTCATTCCTATTTCATAAAGTGCCCTCTGACCACAAGTCGTTTCCCCTAAAATTAAAAAAAACAGTCAGCCTCTCAAGTAACTTAAAAGGACATGCAAACCAGGGCTTAAAGTGTGCCTGGACGGTCATGGACGGCGTCCATGCACTTGTTTTAAAATCTGAACGTCGTCCACCCACTTAATGGCAAGCACAGACTAGAAAGGTAAGGGGCGTCCAGGCACTTCTTTTGAAGAGGTAAGGGGCATCCAGGCACTTATTTTGGAGAGGTAAGGGGCGTCCAGGCACTTCTTTTTCCACACTTTAGGCACTGATGCAAACGTAGATGGTGTGTCATTACTTTAAGTGCTTAGGCTACCACAGCAGTAACTAAGGTAACAGTGCTTAAACTACCACAGCAGTAACTAAGGTAACAGTGCTTAGGCTACCACAGCAGTAACCATGACTACAGTGCTTAAAACAAGGAAGCCTTTTTCTATCAGTCCAACTTGCTGGAACAGGTTGCCTAGCTTGATACAATAAAATTTCCTTGGTCCTTCTTCCCGTCTCTTTTCTGCAAGGGTTTGAAAACTCTCCCCCATCGAATCCAGATTTTCTCCATGTTAGGTCAAAAACACATTTAACGTAATTCTCTTAATGAGGTGCCATATAATATAAAATCTAAGATAATTATGATTGCATTTGCATTTACATTAGCCAAACTATACGTACCATAGCAATAGCCTGCGACTGCTTGCTCAATGTCAGAGTACTGGAGACCAGCTTCCTTCAGAGCTCTTGTACCTAACAGTGAACACAAGCATTTCAATTATAAGGAGGAGGAGGACAACGAGAAGAAGGAGGAGGAGGAGGAGGAGAAGGCGGAGGAGAGCAAGGAACAAAAAGAAGAGCAAGAAGAACAAGAACAAGAAGAGTAGTCCCAGTCGCATGAATGGAATTTTCAGCCAAGTCCTTCACCATGTAAAATGTTGCATCATATGGTCGTGTGCACTTTTGAACCTTGAAAGTATTCTTATCTCTCAAATACAATGGCACTGCAGAGTATGTGAGTGCTAATCAATCACTCACTCAATCAATCAGTCAATCAATCAATCAATCAACCATTTATTGATCGAGAGGCATTGAAATTGTCATTGCAGACAAAGAAATGGTACAGCTTCTCAAGGCACAAAGATACAAAACATGGACAGGAGTCTCACATAATTATGGTAACCTAATTATGTCAGAAGCAATAAAATGGTATCAAAAGTATTTAACATTGCAAGTACCCAGCACATTACATAACTATGCTGCCAGGGTTGCCATCCATGGCTCAATCCAGATCATATGCCTGCATAAGTCACTCTCTATGGAATGGACTTTCCCCCCACCATCAGTTCGCTCCGCCTTTCTCTTTGGTAGTCCTTACTCATCTTTCTCTTGCCTCAAATGCTACCTTTTCTGTCAGGATTGATCGCATTTAGAGTGCTTTTGAAAGGTTTTTGCTGAGAGAAGCGCCTTATAAATGGTCATATACAATACAATGCTGTGAAATAAATCGGTGTGCATGTGTGCGTGCGTGCATGCGTGCGCGTGCATGTGTATTATATGTGCGTGTGTGCAGGGGCATATACAGAAATTTTCGAAGAGCGGACAAAATTGTCGGTCTTGGGACAGGGAAAACATTTAATCTTTGCTCACCGAAAGATCTGATGGACTTTTTTATTTTTGTTTTAGTCGTACAGTGTTCTTAAACCCCTGTATGGACCTTGTGGTGAGGGCCCTACGAAACTACTCATGGGGAGCATGTCAACTTTACGAGCCAGAGTAGCTGGTCAAAAACAATTAAATTTCTAAATGGGGTTCATGTCCGGATTTGCCCCCTGGATCCGCCCCTGTGTGTGTGTGTGTGTGTGTGTGTGTGTGTGTGTGTGCATATGTGTGAGTGTGTACACACGCATCACACATAATTATATATCCATTATCCACAATGCAAACAAAAAACCAGTTATATCCCCCTCCTGTCGTAAATACGAATTGGCATTCACCTGCTTCATGAGCCATGTCAGGGTAGTCAAAGTTTTCCCTTCGACCTGGCTTCTCAAACTAAAACAGAAATCGGGGCATCAAGAAACCACGTTGCACATCACAAGGCACATTTAACAGTTGCAAAATAAAATAATTTTAGAACTGCATTCACATATAGGCCTAATGCGAATCTACTTAGTTTAATTAATATACCAAAATGTCTCCTTGAAATTAACGACTGATTCTGTCGATTACATAGTCATGTATGTAAAATGCATGTAATGTATGTAATGATTTTGTAATCGTAATAGCAATCTCCAAGCTTCTAAAGCGCCACTCGAAAGTCAACCGTGGGGCACCAGCTTATTCATGAGTGCTGCTGCTGAGTCTGAGGGTTGTCTGTGAAAGCTGTCCAAAGGAGGCCTGCGTCTGGTTGCCAAAGAATCATAGGGACGGAGCAGCTGCTAAGGCCGGTGTCGACTGGGTTGGGAATTCTAAGGCGGAGAACCAGCTGAGATGGAGCAAGAGTTCTTGAAGAGGAAAGATTTCAGTTTTGAGTGGAAAGCCCAGGGCTGAAAGTGAGCCGGGTCTGTCCGGGTCTGAGACCCGGCACTCATTTTGGGCACTAGGGTAAATATCAATATCTAGAGCCTTGTGACCCCAAAGAGACCCGACAAGTTTTTCAAACCACTTTCAGCTCTGGGAAAGCCTAAGGTGTGATGGAGAGAGGAGCCTGAGAAAGGTGATGGATAATTGACGGTGATGGTGGAAGAGCAGTAAAAGTGTAGAGTTCAGAATGAAGATGTCCAGAGTCATGGTGCAGCGTTGGATATGGCTCGGCTGGAAAACTTTAGATGAGTAGTGACCGGGATTGAGAAGGATCAAGGCAGGATGATGATTGGGTGAAGCAGAATCTTTGCACGGTGAGAGGCGCATCAGGATATTTAGGTTGGGAGTATTTTTCATGGAGTTATAGCACAGTGTTATTTATACTGTGGCTGCAGGTCAGTACGACTTTTTAAAGTGAATTTGCTCTCGGATTGCCCGTCAATGGAGTGATTTGCATGACTCTGTGTGCACGAATGAAGACATTTAACACAGCACATTTTTATGACCGCACAAAGTGCCACAGCGCCCACCTGGTGTGACTTTCATGCAGTAACTGAACTTTCAACACTTACTCAACTGTGCAGCATTGTAAGGCACTATATAAATGTCCCTATACATAAGCCTACATATACATAGTGCCTCTGATTGGTGTGCACTGTGAGAGGCGCTTTATAAATTTATAAATACAATACAGTAGGCCTACATAGGTCTACTCGCAATCCATCAGCACGAAATAAACTTCAAGTTTTAACTCAGACTAGCACAACCCAGCCGTATACCATCAACCACATAATTATTATATAGACCTACAATTGCGCAATATAAATTGAGAAGAAACAATACTACATAGGATACGATACAATAATTATTAAATTGTCCAACCTTGGTCATTCCAACGCCGACGACATAGCTCTTGCGAACACCCGACCGACCCCGTTCCTCCCTGGCCACCGCTGGACTCCCTTGGGCCGCGGTTGACGACGCGGCCCTCGCTCCCTCGGCCCTTAAGGCCCTAGCAACGACCGGCCCCATCCAGACGGCCCTTCCACGCAACCCCATCAACGATACTCCAAGCATTTCAGACGCCGCTCTTTATTAGTTTTCGGGTGTGTTTTTTTCTCAGATCTTCCGATCAACAAAAAATCCTTTACAGCTGAATCCGTAAGAATAGCCTTTTGTCTGACCGATAACCGGTTTGTAGACTAAATTCAGCTTCCCTCACTCTCCGTGTTTATGTCATCTTGCACAATGCCCTGCCACAATATTTGACCGGCTGCCACAGGCGTTCGGCTTGTGATAAGCACATGGAAGGTCAAAGCTCGCGAGAGGCCAGGGTCTTCTCGGCCGCATGTGTCGGTCATGCTAAGCACATCTATAAACAGCCTTACAGCTATTAGCTCAAGCAAGCACTTATTAACGTAAGCTGGTAGACGTAGTGTTGTTTATTGCCCTGCTCGACCCATTTTAAAATGAAGCCGGTGGAAGCACTCCAGCCAGAAAGAGCAGAGAGGTCGACGCTATCATCAACAGCGGAAAGATTATAGCCACCGTGGCTAGGCCTAGGCATGGCTATAGGATTTCCCGCGTGGCCTGGATTTTCTGAAGGCCATCTGGCTTCAGCGCAATATTTATTGATTATACATCCGTCTGTCGGTCGGTGACCTATTTTGTGTATTAGTCTATAGGCTATAAATAAAAGAAGATTATGTCTGTGTCTGTCTGTCTGTCTGTACTGTCTGTCTGTCTGTCTGTTTGTCTGTCTGTTCGGGGCAAATAGCCCACGAGGCGACGGGTAAGGTCAGTGGCGTTGATGGGGGAGGGGGGGTATGGCGTGGCCGGATGCCCTTTCTGACACCAACCCAACAGTATTACAGTAAATAAAAAGGGAATAAAGTAACAAAGGGAATAAAGTAAGAAAAACAATTGTTACTACAAGCAATTGTTTTGTTTTTCTTATTTAAGTGGATAAATAACCTTTAAAAAACTTTTTCCTATGCCAATGGGGGGGTTAACCACCGTAACCCCCTTGTCTACGCCACTGGGTAAGGTCCAGGGCTGTTTTTAAGGAATTTTTAGAACTGCACAACCCCTTCTTTCCTTTCCCATCCTCTATGGTAAATTACTTCCAATCGGAGGACGATGACCTTTTTGCTAAATTTTAACTGTACAAAAGTGATTCTACAACTGCACAAATCCATTTAGAACTGCACATTTGTGTACAACTGCACGTTAAAAAAAGCCCTGGTAAGGTCGACCTTAAAAACCGGTCTGTGTGTGTGTCTGTGTGTGTGTAAACTGAGTTCAGACTGGATTTCTGTCGGCCATGCGTGGCGGCTTTGTTGCCAGTCTCTCTAGTAGGTCGACAAGTTCGCTTTCGTCTTACTGCTTATTTTACTGTGTTTTGATTCGGTTTCAACCGGTTTCAAGATCAACAGATGTGGACCAACGTTGTTTCTTTCTGTGGAGTTTTGTCATCAACGTTTGTTGCCGTTTTATGCAGCAGCAGCCTACGCCCTCGTGTTCGCAATTGTGGGTCATGTGCGAGTCTATAAATAGCTCGGGAAATAATATTAACCTAAATCTGTTGTCACCTAAACATTGTAAACATTTTTTATATAAATACAAGGTATAATAATATAATCATGTATTGTATAGCATAATAAGTCTTACATATGTATATATATATATGCACATAAAACATATATGCTATGTATGTAACTTCTAATCTGGGGAGTAGTCTTCCTTTGATATGGGGCAGGGCTGTGAGATTGAAATATTGTAAACTTAATACAATAAAGAGAAAAAATAAATCACTTTTAATGCATACTGAAAATCTGCTCTTTTAACTTTGCATCTTACTTTCTGTGCTTTTTGCTGCTTTACAATTGCCACATAATTATACATGCTCTCTTTAAACTTCAGGCTAATTCTGATATCAAGATGGCTGTTATTTTACGTGATAACGATTATAAGATAATTTTTTACCCAAGGTATAGCCTACATGTATTGTAGTCCATCAGGATTTCAAAATATTAGGGACTGCATTGTTCTGGGAATTGCTAGTTTTCAATGAATCCAAGCTGAGTGCCAAAAGTGCTGTAAAAGTGATTGCATTGAAGCTCTGGATGGTAATGGATAAGGATTGAAACAGAGAAATGTAGTTCCTCTGTTTGCTTACATTTATATGGACAAGGAATTGGGTAGCCAAGAAAGCCAGACCTGGGACCTTCATGATTAATTGGGCCAAGAGTTTCGAAATCCAAAGTCACAAGGCAGTTACAGAAGAAATCCAGTGTACTTAGATTTTTATTTTTATTATAATTATTATTATTACTATTATTATTATTTTTAATGTGCAACTTTGCAAATGCCTGAATGCACCAGATATGCGTCGAAATGCCTAAATCAAACTCGAAGGAACAAACATCAAAGCGTTTAATGACAACTAGACCTCGTCAATAAAGTTATCGTTACTTTATATCAAACACGTCTGAACTGTATACATACGGTATTCGTTAACCAACAACTGAAAATTATATGACTTTAGAACACACACGACAGCACTGTACTACTTGATATAATAATAATTTATGCTGCTTTCTGACAACAAATTTTCTACAAGTAAATGCACTTGACGCGTTAAGTTAATTACAGATTTAATTAAAAACCGTTTCGACTAGGTTTCGTGAAATTAGTATCGTATGAGAGCAGCACAAGTTGCACAATATTATAACACAAGACTGATAGCATTAGCACAAGGCTACCAAGTTCACATCTAGGGCAAGTCGACAATGGGTCCAGTGACTCCGGCCCTCTGAGTAATCAAAGCAGTGATGCAAGTGTGAATCAACCTAAGATGAACCACTGCAGTTCTGATGGCTTCATCCACCCAAGGTTCAGGAAGCCAGTGCAGAGAGCAAAAAGGGGCTATAAACATAGAAGGAGCACTACGTCATAGGTTCCTATTTAACTAAACACATTGAAGTGACCGCGGTAGATATGCTCCTAGTTCCTCCAATGTCTGATTCTCGTGGCTGACAAAACTAATTCCAAGCAAAATGCACAGAACTCTTACTTCAGTTTCTAAAACATTTCGTTACGATCCAAGAATCAAAACGACCTGTCATATAAAGAGTTTGCTACCTTGCGTGTCAATGTGAAAAATCACTGATCAGCAGTGAGCAACAGTAATGATGTCACTATAAACCTCCAAACAAAATTCAAATTCTAAAGAAAACCTTGTCAATCACATTCAGGGATAATAATAATTATGACAATTTTTGTGGCGCCGTAACACAGAGGCGCCTGTACTGTACACAGTACATTACTGCGTTTTATTATTCATATGCGAGTGTGCTTGTGCAGGAAGTATGATTAATTCCAAGATTATAACTACAATTCAGATTCGATTAGAATTCATTTTCATAAGATTACAAGAATAATTATTCTTCGCTACAATGTTGAACTTCAATTTTCGTGTTTATAGTATTGATGTGATGTCTGTATTTACATCATATAAGTGACTATGTTTCTATTTTGCAACTATCTGTCCTTAACTTGCAACCTGGTTGTATTTTCTACTTTTGCAGTGAATATATATTATATATATATATATATTTATATACACATAAATTTATGTGTGCATGTATATATATGTTACATAAATGTAACAGACATATTTAATACTATATATAACATATTATATATATACCTAAAATATATAGCTAAAATTACATATATATATATATCAAAATTATATCAAATTATATATAATTTATATATATATATCCATTGGCAGAAGCACTGATATCTTAGCACATCGATTACAGTTTTCACAATATAGACAAGGATTTGAACACAAGAAGCTGCAGCTGGAGATGGAGATATAATTATTATATTATACACAGTACTCTACCGCTAGTCTCGAAGAATCACAGTAGTATTACACCACAACAATGGACGGAAGCAGTATGAAGTCATTTTCAAGATGCAACCAACATATTAAACCAACAGAATATCGTGACGGGTAATCAATGTCACAACTTTGTCCCACAATGTGAAGGTTACCCTACCCTCCCCTCTTCCCCCACCGTTAACTTCACGGTTGTTGTTTTTACTTGCTTCAAAGCAAAAATAGAGCAACAAATATTTCAACAGCCGGTCAAAATGGAGTTAGTCTAGTCTATCACTGTAAGCACCGCTTTTGAAAGAGGTGGTTACCGCACAGTTGTCACACACACTAGAGTTATTAACATTGTAGATTATTCGCCATTTCAGCGTTGATCAAATACGCCTACAAGTCGGATTGAGGAAAAGAGTTCTTGCCAAATAGAAGTCGGATTGATGAAAAAAATTACCTAAATAGAAGTGGGATCGATAAAATCTATCTCGCTGAAATCATAGTTGGATTGGTGAACAATAATTTTAAATTAAATAGAAGCTGTAGCCTATTGATGAAAAATAACTGCCGCCTTTAAAAAAGCCCTAAATAGAAGCGGGATTGATGAAAAGAATTATTTCCTAAATAGAAACTGGATCGATGAGAATGATTCTCTTGCTAAACTAGAAGTTGGATTGGTTAAAAGTAATAATAATGCACCGAATGAATAATTTAAAACGCTAAAATACACAGTTACTTAAAGTTACTTCCATTCTGTTTTACCCTTTATTAGGCTAGGCCTACATGTGTAAAACTGAGAGCCAACCGGAGAATTTCCTAGCATCAACATAAACTGAGTCATGACTATATCGAGACTGACAACAGGCTCTACTTTAATAGGTGTTACATAAAAAGAGCTTCACAGTGGGATGTAAAGTTCTAGTGTGTGTGATTTGCAGATGGATCCATCATTTGTCGTCGAAAACTCAAGAACTACAGTTCAGAATTGAATACGAGGAGCTACAATGAACATTATAACAACACATTTTATTATGCAACAACATAATGCATCAATCAGAAGTCAAGAGCAGGGAATCAACTTATTCACGGGTCTAGTTAGTGGGGAAGTCAAAAGGGTAGTCCGGTTTCCACATTACGTGACTGATAAAATGCAAAATATACCTCATGACCTTAAATGACTTGGAAAGGCGCTACAAAAATAAACCTACAAAGAGATAGAACTGGGGGCAAATAACTACCAAACTCCACCATTGCTCACGAGTACTCTGACAGCGCCAGTCCCAAGCAAGGGTAAAGGAGGAGGGCGACACTAATCATCATTGATATGACAGTGTCGTCAAGCAGCAACAAGTATAATAAAAATGAGATATCGGAGTAAAATGTTGATGATGAGAAATACATAATAATCTCGCACAGATGCATGGTGTCCATATACGGTAGTATTATTATGCAGCGATGAGTTGAATTCGCACGTAAGATATAACTCTATGCCACAACAAAGAAATTAGATTCGACAACAAAATAGTTATTTGACCACACGCACGCACGCACACAACAATTAACGTATTGTAACAACGTCACAACGCAATAATATTATGTAACCGATCATTACACTGTAGATTAACTTAACCACTGTTCGCAGAGTCTGGACGTGCCAGTCCCAAGCCTGGCGAAAGGAGGAGGGCAACTATAATAATCTTTGCGTAATCATCGTCATTAAACAGCGACCAAAAAAACAACAAGAAGCTGTACATATAGAATATTCAAATTATTCTATGCTGTTTATCGCGATTAATTTTGTTTCTATCCAGTTTCTCATTGTCTACATTGATCAAATTCCTCAATGTTTGCTTCTAAATAATATAATAATTTGATAATAATAATAATAATAATCTTCATTTCATTTCACATTGACACAACACAGTATGATTACAATCCATATATATATATATATATATACATATATTATACATATATATGTATACATATGATTACAATTCATATATATATATATACATATATTATACATATATAATATATATATATATATATATATATATATATATATATATATATATATATATGATTACAATTCATAATATGAACGGATGATCACAAGTTTAATATTAAATGACTCAAATTTAACTGTCTGGCAGCCATGCAAGGCGTCTATCGGTCCTATTGCTTACTTCACCAACGCCATCTATTTCTCCACGAATTCTTACAATTTCCATTAAATTTTGTGGAATTTCATTCCAGCTTTTATCTCCATTTTTCAATTTTTTACGCTGGGTTTTGAAAAATTCTTCAATAGTTGATTTACTAGATGCCTGCATCAGTATTGACAGAAAAGGCCATTCAGAAAGAGATGTGACAAGGAGACAAGTTGAAGATCACCAGGTTAAAAGTCTTTCGAGAAAATATTAAAATTTAAAGTCGACAGTCAGATTTACACCAATCATCGCAGATCCAAAAATCAACCGAAAATACCAAAATGTTACGGTCAGTAAAACCACAACAAACTCTATTGTGAATAATTTCAACCATAATAATTTTAAACCTTTAACTTCAACATCAATTCAGACAAAGTCGTCTGATATGGACGGGACTGTCCGTACATCACGTGTGCAGGGAGGAGGGTCACTGGATTTAGGTGGTCTGCGTAAGGGCGAGTATGGCGGTGAAGACGGGTATTGACAAAATGTATGTAGCAAAATAAATGTCAAATTATGCCATCCACATAATTAGCCTACAACCGGTATTGCCTTCAATTACCTCATCGTCGTTTGATGGCAATTTATTACATTATAATTAATTTCTGTTCAGATTCAAACAGTAAAACATAAAAATTAACAAATTTTAGCTTGCGAATAATAATTATGATGATTAACAAAAATAAATAGTCGTCTATGTTAAAACGAATATCTTATAGATGACTTTGGCTAATTGACTTATGTGGGGATGTGGGTAGAGAAGCTTATTTGCAAGTAGGCCTATGTATGGGGGGACGGGGGTGTTCCACAAAACGTACAAGTTGCGGCACGGCAGGAGGGTCTAAAAACCCAATTTGTGCATAAGTAATATCTGGATGGGTCCTAAAAACAAACCCACTCATAATTTCTATAGCACCACTATAATTTTTATTACACAATAAGCATTCAAAGGCATCAATTTTTACTGCACCAGTTTCCAATGCAACCACAGACTGCTCAAAATGAAATATAACTTTTAAAACACTATCAGCAGGACTCAAAGAAGTGCCATAAAGGATATACATATTTAACAGATTAAATTCAAAACGCAATTTTTCAACAAGAACAATTATAAATAACAACTTCGATTTAAAATAGCAACCTAAAATGAACACGCCTGAACGCAGTTATAAATAGCACGGTAAATTCGGAATCGGAAATTCCGACCCACTTTCATTCTGAGGCACATCGTCCTGAAATAGATATCGTCTAGAGCACTGTAAAAGTTGTGCAGAAATACTACGTGGTCTATGTTACGCTGGTGCAGAAATGACTATTGGCAATTACAAAATGATTGTTAACAAAATGGAAACAACACCTGTTTTAAGTGTTGGCTTCAAATGGGACCAGTTTGAAAAGAACCGCTTTGAATAGCACCAGTTTAAAATGGGACTAGATTTTGAATAGTACCAGTTTCGAATAGAACCATTTTCGAGCAGTACTGTTTTGAATGGTATCAGTTTCAAATAGTACCAGTGTTGAACAGTACTGTTTCAAATGGTATCAGTTTCAAATAGTACCAGTCTTGAACAATAGCTCTACTGTTTCGAACAGTCGGTGTACCAATTTCTAACATTGTTACCATTTATGAACAATGCTTTTCTGAATGGTAATTTCAAATGGAACCAATTTTGAACAGTACTGTTTTGAAAGGTCTTGACTAGTACGGATTCAAATATCAGTTTTGAAGGTTCCAGTTTTGAAGGTATGCAAAACCTACGGGCATTAAATGGTAAAAAGCCTACGTCACAAAACAAAAAGCAGTCGAAGCAGCGAGAGACCATTTTCAACAAAAACGATTATTTTCAATTAACAAAATAGAATTAAAATCAGTTTACGTCACGCCGTGCCATCCACCTTAACAAGAGATGTCGATTTACGAAGGCAGGGTCAGAGGTCAAATGAAGGCAGCAGAACGATGACCAGACCTATTTACAAATTGACCTCACATGCCCTAGAAAAGCTCGTTTTCAGAAGTCATAATTATGCCCTTGACTTCAAGGACGAATATAGGAGCGAGGAGGAAAGGGGGACAATCTGGCCACGCCCAATCAGCAACTGGGGTCAAACAGAAACAATAGTCGTAAAAATATGGAAAAATAAATAAATACAGGAGTCATGGTTTGCGGCTTGTCAAGACCGTATCCCAAATTCAGACTCATCAAGATTCACGCAACAAGAGTCATGGCATGAGGTCGGTCGAGCCCTTGCGTGCCCCGTAAAGAACTACGAATAATCAGGCAACAACATTGAAGCAGCAAAAGTTAGTACAAGGCCAACTTCTAAATCAGGAATCACGAACAGAGGCCATGTCCCCGTAAACTGTTAGCGCCTAAGCATGAAGAACCATGCAGCAAGAGATGTGGTCTGAGGACATGTCCCCATAAATACCACGTAACTACGACAAGGGATTTGAGACTGGCGACAAATACAACAGAAATGATTATAAACACTTGGGCGTCAGCATTTCACTTTCACAAGATCATGCAGGTCCTGGGGAAATATTTGTCAACATGTCACAAAAACTTACATAATTTCTACAAGGGGCATGAACAAAACACTGTTGTGTGAAGAGAAAACACCCTGATGGGTAGGAAGATCATAAGGTAGCCACAAAGTTCAAGGTCAATAGCAGATGATGCCCACAAAAATATCATACGGGTTTCAGAGATGCCAGGTCACCATAATGTCACAGGCAGAGACCAACGAATATCTCAGAAATAGGTCGTGTCAAAGTTCAAAGGCCACTAGCAGAGGCTGATGAATAATCTTGGTAATAGGTCGTGTCAAACAAAGGTAATAGGTCGTGTCAAAGTTCAAAGGCCACTAGCAGAGGCTGATGAATAATCTTGGTAATAGGTCGTGTCAAAGTCACTGTAAGAGACAAAGGAATATCTTGGTAATAGGTCGTGTCAAACAAAGGTAATAGGTCGTGTCAAAGTTCAAAGGCCACTAGCAGAAACAGATGGATATATCTGAAGGGGGGTCGGGGGGGGCTGTGATGGTAAGGTCATGTAAAAGTTCGCTAGTAGAGACCGCATCCGCGAAGGTTGTTCGCAATGATGACGTCTGTGACGGCGTCGAATACGAATTGGATGTTATTCGTGTCAGTGGCGCACGTCTGATGACAGTAGATCTCCTTCGTCGTGCTGCGGTTCTTCGCTTCAAACTGGGCCTGGATGAACGCGGCTGCCTCCTCGTAGGTTGAACTGCCTGCAAGCAGTTTCAGCAGAAAAAAAATAAAATTTCAAAAGATTATTATCTTACGAGAGTGAAACCATAGTAGAGCCTTAAAGTCTGAACCATTTATACCCATGAGCGTGAAAATGGCCCAGTGTTAATTCCGACAGTATGAATATTGATATTTGAACATTATCATTACTGTCATATGATGAGAAGAGAGGAAGACAGCTGCCTTAAAAGAATCATGCAGGCAGATGTCTATGGACGACGCAGTCGGGGACGACAAAAGAAGAGATGGATGCGATACGGGAGGACATGAAACATCTCAAACTGAAAAATGAAGACACCAAAGACAGAGGAAAGTGGAAGAGGAGGATCCGAGTGGCTGACCCCTCCATAGAGAGGGATTAATTCAAGCCTGAAGTAAAAGAAGATTACTATTATTATAAGTATTATTATATCATGCTTTAATTAAGTGCAATTATCCAGTGGTGGCCAAGCAACCACCATTTCAGGGAAAGCTAAAACTCCTGGCTCTTCCTCGCCACATCAGCACATCCGCCATGGAGCAGCAAGCAGCATAATTATAGGAAGGCACGGTCTGCATGTTTTCATATATGACTGACCGACCTGTGTACTCTGGAAAGCAGACGGTCAACGGCGAATTCTTGATCTTCTCTTCAAACAAATCTTTCTTGTTGAGAAACATTATGATCGACGTCTCTGTAAACCATTTGTTGTTGCAGACGGAGTCAAACAACTTGAGGCTCTCATGCAGACGGTTCTGTATTTGACAAACGATACACACACGAAAACAACGTCAATTTCTGCCCTACATGCAATCATGCATGCATACACAACTATACATATAACTCACTTTGAGCAACTTCACTGGCTACCTCTCTCTGTCCATATACAATTCAAAGTTATTGTTCTGGGTCTTAAGTCTCAATTGGGTCTTTGTTGTGACACTGCATCATCTGATCAGCTTGACCTCTTTGTTCCCCAAGTCAGGACCACCATCAAGGGCGCCCACACATAGGGGCACTTGCCCCCCCCCCTGGAAAGTTAAAACCTATTTTTATAACTGCTACTTTTTGCTTGTTAGCAAATTTATTTGCACTAAAGAAACTATATTCATAATAAAAATTAATTAAAAATTGAAACTAAAAAGAAATCTCTGAAAAATGACCATGCACACTGTACAGTATGTTCTTGATTTCCTGCTTTGTATTTGCAACCTCTTGCTACAAAAAACTTCAACCCGTGACCATCGAGTTTTGCCCCACTGCAAAAATTTATGCGGGCGCCCATGACCACCATGGCTCAATCCAGCTGCTTGCGTAGGCTCCTCGCTATGTAATGGTCATCCAATCAGTTTGCTCTGCCTTTCTCTCTGCTGGTCTTTCCTCATCTTTCTCTTGCCTCAAATCAGCTGCATTTATTCTCAGGGTAGATAAAGCAATTCTGAAAGGTTTTTGCTGAGAGAAGCATTTTATAAAAGGTCATACATCGTGATACACAATACAATAATTACATAATACACACATAATTGCTTACACCACTCTCATACGTAGTTTTACACCCCTACATACATACATACATACATACACACACATATACAATTATACATTCATAAACACGCATATGGGTATGTACACACAAACACACACACACACACAGACCTACACACACACAAACAGACCTACACACACACACACCCGGTTCAAACATTCATTCACACAATCGCACATGCACACATAAACAGACCTATACACACACACACATTCACACAATCGCACATGCATACATACCGTCGTTTCGTCCTCCAGTAGCACTTGGTCGTATTCGCTCATCGCAACGCAGAAGATGATCGCAGTGACGTCCTCAAAGCAGTGAATCCATTTCTTCCTCTCTGACCTCTGACCTCCAACGTCAAACAATCTAACGCAAAACAAAGAGTTGAAGATCGAAAGGTCAACTCACCATTGACGCAGCCAGTCGGGAATGAATCAAAGACAGAATGAATGAAAGATCGAATGAATAAATGAGTGAAGGAAAGAGAAAATAGAAAAGTGAATGCATGAATGAAAGAGTGAACGAGTGAGAGAGTGAATGAATGAAAAATGAAAAGTAAATAAATGAAAGAGTGAACAAATGAATAGTGAAGCAATGAAATCATGAATGAACTGGCGAACAAGGGAATGAATGAATGAAAGAGCGAATGAGTGAGAGAGAGTGAATGAATGAACGATTGAGCAAATAAAAAATGAATTAAAGAATGAATGAAATCATGAATGAATTGACGAATAAAAGAATGAATGAATAAATGAATGAAAGAATAAATGGATAAACGAATAAATTAGCAATAAATGAATCAATAAGAAACAAATTGATATGTGAGTGAATGAAGCAACAAGTGAATAAAATGATTGAATTAATGAACAAAAGAATGAATAAAAAAAGTGAATGAATGAATAATTATTGAATGAACAATTGAATGAAGGAATGAAAAAGCAAATGAATGTAGAAACGTATGAGTACACACATTAATTAATTTAGTGAGTAAATAAATGAATCACTAAACAAACAACGAATGAAAGGTGGACAAAATACTTTATGAATGGATGAATGAAAGAATGAATGAATGAGTGGATGAATGAATGAATGAATGGATGAATGAATGGATGAATGAATGGATGAATGTATGAATGAATGTATGGATGAATGAATGGATGAATGAATGGATGAATGAATGGATGAATGAATGGATGAATGAATGGATGAATGAATTGAATGAAAGAATGGAACTGAAACCTGAAGTGTAGTTTCTTGAAGTCGAATTGTATTTCAACAATTCCTGTTGTCTTAACTCTCGTCCTCAATATGTCCTGAACGGTTGGCATATACGACGGTTGACTCAAACGATCCAGGCTGTCTAAGAAACTAACAGATCATCCAAACGAGACAAACTATCAACGATAAATTTTAAATTTTATGACATCAACTGCGGCTTCCATTGTTTTCAATTACCTAAATGTTTATTTGTTTGTATGTGTCTGTGTGTAAGTGTTTATATGTGCATGCATGTGTTTGTGTAGTTGGAGCGGGGAACTATCCGTTCCCCAATCTCGGCCACAGCCCGCAGTGCCGCTGGTGACTGACATTGCCAGTCTCAAACGAGTAAGAAAGAGGAGGGCGACTTGTACGACCCATGTTGTCATACGAAACACAGAATTGATTACTTCCTTCCTGTTACTGATGTCGTTTGATGAAGAAAAGAAAATTAAAATAATATTAATATATAATAATAATAATAATGATAATAATAACAACAACATCATCATCAATACTAATAAACCTTTGCGCATCTGATGAGTCTCTAACGAGGTAAGTAAACAATTGTGAATATTATCATCCCTGATTCCAAAATTCACCATTTTCAAGTAGTAAAACCATGGAAGAAGTGACCTACTATTTAGCAATACTATTAAATACTAGCTGGAGTATCTGGAATTGCCCAGAAAATTTTGGATTTGCCCCACTCCCGGCCAATTCCTTACTTCCCCGCCCTCACTGCCTGCTCCCCAACCACCTGTTTCCCGAATCCCACCCCACCCGACCTCACCCCAGGCTACCCCACCCCAACCAAAGCCCACCCAGTCCCACCCCACACCACCTCACCCACCCACCCTTCCCCACCCACCCCACCCCACCCCGACACAGTAGTGAAGGTTTGGAGTTAAAAGCTAAACAAATTGTGGAAATGCATGCTGGTGAAAAGGCGAGAATTAGGGTTTCATTCCACCTTGGCCCCATGGTCTTAGGGATTCACCAACCCGTGTGCCCCATGCGCACACCAACACAGTAGTCAAGGTTTGGAGTGAAAAGCTCAAAAACTGTGGAAATGCATCAGACAGACAGACAGATGGAATCTTCTCTTTATTTATATCGATAGATTTAGGTGAAAGAAGTAGACGTACTATTTAGCCGAGTCATTCAGTTGATATTCATTTGACCTCAGATAGCACTGTTGAACTCCCGCGTCTGCCCAGAGGCGCCTCATCGCACCCAGAATCTCCCCGGAGAACGGGTCCGACTCCTCCATCTTCGTTATCACCTCCAACATCAACTTAGCATCAACCTGCGAAGAAAAGTCAGATTTGAGTTCAGTGTCATGCATTGTGTTTGATTGTCCTTTACTGAATGGCAAGCAGATATACAGGCAGACATGGAGACAGACAGAAGGATCTAGAGAAAGACAGACAGACTGGGACTTAGGTAAACAGACTACTGACATACACATACATAGGCAGACGAGTAGGCAAACAGACACACAGACAAACAGATTATACACACAGACAGAAATACAGGCAGGCAGAGAGACACCCATGAAAACAAACAGACAGACACACAGACAGAGAAGCATGCATACACAGAGACAGACACACACCTTAATCAAACAAACCATTTTGCCAAAAGTTCCTATTCTTGCCGAATAGATAAAGTTTGTGATTACGATAACAGGTGCATTACGTATTACATTAAGTCTAACGACAGACCTGTTTACGTTACAGTTACACGTGTGTAATACGTTGAACGTAATAATTACAGACCAGTCTCTCGCTGTCGGCGTAATCAATGCTCAGCGTATTCATCGCTCGGACGATGGCAACGAGCGACTGAATCGTGTTGCTGTACACAACCGGTCGAAACTGTTGGTTGTCTTCCTTCGTGAAACCTCCCTCGTGGATGATTCTGTTCAAATCAACAACCAACATCGGTATGGTGAATGGTATGATGATCGGTATGATGAATGGTATGATGAATGTTCAATTTGTTCATGCATGCATACATACATTCATTCATGCATACATTCATGCATACATTCATGCATACATTCATTCATGCATACATTCATGCATACATTCATTCATGCATACATTCATTCATGTATACATTCATTCATGCATACATTCATTCGTGCATACATTCATTCATGCATACATTCATTCGTGCATACATTCATTCATGCATACATTCATTCGTGCATACATTCATTCATGCATACATTCATGCATGCATACATTCATTCATGCATACATTCATTCATGCATACATTCATTCGTGCATACATTCATTCATGCATACATTCATGCATGCATACATTCATGCATGCATACATTCATTCATTCATGCGTACATTCATTCATGCATACATTCATTCGTGTATACATTCATTCATGCGTACATTCATTCATACAGTGATGAATTCGTAATTCAACGGGAAATCAAATCCTAGCTGAGTGTACATGCATTTAGTGGTATAAATACATAAATAGCTAATATTATATACATGTAAGTTATTGACATGCATGGAAGGATAATATAATTGTGCACACATACATATATAAATACACACATATATATTTATTAATATATTCGCACATACATACAAGCATATGCATATATACACTCATACATACATAATATACATGCATAAAAACATGCATACGATATACTTGCATATACGCAAATTATATGCACACACCAACATACATACATACACATACGCATACACATACATACATACATATATATATATATACACAGATACTGTACTTACATATACATGCATGTACATAATATGCATGCATAGAAACATGCAAACTACACCAACCAATTAATGAGCACATTCATCTTCTGATTTGAATAAATCGCAATAGCACCTAAAGAAAGCATGCCAAGTGGACGAAAACAAACAAACGAATTAATTGGCAACAGATCAACTCTAATTGGCCAGCGTTCCATCCAATGACGTCATCGACTCACAGTTTTTCAAACAATGTAAACAAAGAAACGATGAAACGAAAGTGGTTAGCACTTGATTCATCGACGAAAAGGTTCTGGGTTCAATGTGTTCAGGTTTCTGGTTGACTTGCTGAGAGAGGATTGAAATCCGAATCTTGTCTGCTGAGGTCAAGAAAATGGAGTTGCTAACACCAATAGCTATGGTTGGATTGGCTCAATGGATGACTAACATTCTCTACATAAGTGTTGTCATCAACATTAACCCTTTCGTTACGTCACACAACCCCAGGCACCGTATGGGGAAATTCTAGGGGAAATATGACATTATGTGAACAGAGTGAGGATTATATTATTTTAGCTAGTCAGTCAAACAAAGTTGGAATTAGTGTTTTTTACCCTTTCAATGAGTTTTTCCTATGGTATGTATGTCCGTATGTATGTCCGTATGTATGTATGTCCGTATGTATGTATGTCCGTATGTATGTATGTCCGTGTGTATGTATGTCCGTGTGTATGTATGTCCGTATGTATGTATGTCCGTATGTATGTATGTCCGTTTGTATGTATGTCCGTATGTATGTATGTATGTCCGTATGTATGTATGTCCGTATGTATGTATGTCCGTATGTATGTATGTCCGTATGTATGTATGTCCGTATGTATGTATGTCCGTATGTATGTTTGTCCGTATGTATGTCCGTATGTATGTCCGTATGTATGTATGCATGCATGTATGTATGTATGTATGTATGTATGTATGTATGTCCGTATGCATGTATGTATGCATGTCCGTATGTATGTCCGTATGTATGTCCGTATGTATGTCCGTATGTATGTCCGTATGTATGTATGTCCGTATGTATGTCCGTATGTATGTCCGTATGTATGTCCGTATGTATGTATGTATGTATGTATGTATGTATGTATGTATGTATGTATATATGTATGTATGTTTGTATGTTTGTATGTATGTATGTATGCCCATGCAGCATAATGGGCCTGACTATAAGCCACAGGTTGTAAACCCGTCGCCGCGACGGGTTCCGTACAGCAGATGGGTTTGTAAACCCGTCGCCGCGACGGGTTCCGTAACGAAAAGGTTAATGTAGCACTTGTTACCAACCAGCCAACCAACCAGCCAACCAACCAGTCAACCAAACAGTCAACCAAACAGTCAACC
Organism: Lumbricus terrestris; assembly: GCA_949752735.1. Taxonomy (NCBI): domain Eukaryota; kingdom Metazoa; phylum Annelida; class Clitellata; order Crassiclitellata; family Lumbricidae; genus Lumbricus; species Lumbricus terrestris. The sequence goes on from OX457045.1 coordinate 3,914,938, forward strand.
ACCCAGCCAGCCAGTCAGTCAGTCAACCAACCAGCCAGCCAGTCAAAAATCCAGTCAGTCAGTGAACCAACCAGCCAGCCAACTAATAAACCAACCAACCAATTAATAAATCAATCAAGCAAGTAAGCAAGTAATCAATTTGTTTATATGAAGACTTAAGCTGGTACAGAGGCAACGTAGCCAGACAATATTCTTATTATCAACAGACAACCTAACAAATATTGAAATGAGTTCACCAATGATCTCAAATATTCAAAAGCTGTTGACATAAACATAGATTAATACACAGACAAATAAATATGGGATCAATGCTTGGGATCAATATTAATCCTTACCTCATCTGTTTGACAATCGTACTCTTTCCAGACTCACCAGCCCCTGGTTACAAAAAACAAAACAAAGATCATCCATAAGCTACCAAGTCTCACCTTCAAATATTTAACTGCACAACACGCGCATTAAGGATATCATGATAGACAGACGGGTCTTAATCATAATCATAACCATAATCAGGCTTCAAGATGGTCTTTACCAGTGATGGAAGAGACATATTATAGATTTGAGGTGGAGGGGAAGAGAGGCTGTATTCTCAATAGGTGAGAGTATTTCTATGGGGGAGAGTATTTCAATAGGTGAGAGTATTTCAATAGGAGAGAGTATTTCAATAGGAGAGAGTATTTCAATAGGAGAGAGTATTTCAATAGCCTGGAAGAGTATTTCAATAGGAGAGAGTATTTCAATAGGGGGGGGGAGTATTTCAATAGCCTGAAAGAGTATTTCAATAGGAGAGTATTTCAATAAGGGGGAGTATTTCGATAGCCTGGGAGAGTATTTCAATAGGAGAGAGTATTTCAATAGGGGAGAGTATTTCAATAGCCTGGGAGAGTATTTCAATAGGGGAGAGTATTTCAATAGGGGGGGGGGGGGGAGTATTTCAATAGCCTGAAAGAGTATTTCAATAGGAGAGTATTTCAATAGGAGAGAGTATTTCAATAGGGGAGAGTATTTCAATAGCCTGGGAGAGTATTTCAATAGGGGAGAGTATTTCAATAGGGGGGGGGGAGTATTTCAATAGCCTGAAAGAGTATTTCAATAGGAGAGTATTTCAATAGGAGAGAGTATTTCAATAGGGGAGAGTATTTCAATAGCCTGGGAGAGTATTTCAATAGGGGAGAGTATTTCAATAGCCTGGAAGAGTATTTCAATAGGGGAGAGTATTTCAATAGCCTGGAAGAGTATTTCAATAGGGGAGAGTATTTCAATAGCCTGGAAGAGTATTTCAATAGGGGAGAGTATTTCAATAGGAGAGTATTTCAATAGGTGAGAGTATTTCAATAGGAGAGTATTTCAATAGGTGAGAGTATTTCAATAGGAGAGAGTATTTCAATAGGAGAGTATTTCAATAGGGGAGAGTATTTCGATAGCCTGGGAGAGTATTTCAATAGGAGAGAGTATTTCAATAGGGGAGAGTATTTCAATAGCCTGGGAGAGTATTTCAATAGGGGAGAGTATTTCAATAGGAGAGTATTTCAATAGGTGAGAGTATTTCAATAGGAGAGAGTATTTCAATAGGAGAGTATTTCAATAGGGGAGAGTATTTCGATAGCCTGGGAGAGTATTTCAATAGGAGAGAGTATTTCAATAGGGGAGAGTATTTCAATAGCCTGGGAGAGTATTTCAATAGGGGAGAGTATTTCAATAGGAGAGAGTATTTCAATAGGGGAGAGTATTTCAATAGCCTGGGAGAGTATTTCAATAGGGGAGAGTATTTCAATAGCCTGGGAGAGTATTTCAATGGGGGAGAGTATTTCAATAGCCTGGGAGAGTATTTCAATAGGGGAGAGTATTTCAATAGCCTGGGAGAGTATTTCAATAGGGGAGAGTGTATTTTCAATGGTGTTGATGACCTGAACCAGAGGGAAAGGAAGTAATCAATTCAGTGTTTAGTATGACAACATGCCATTGGGTCGTACAAGTTGCCCTCCTCTTTCCTACTGGTGTGAGACTGGCAATGTCAGTCAACAGCGGCACTGCGGGTTGTGGCCGAGATTGGGGAACGGATAGTTCCCCGCTCCAACTACACAAACACACACACACACACACACACACATCCAAACACACATACAAACATACACACAAACACACACATTTAGACACACACATACACGAAGTCATACAAACACACACACACACACACACGAAGACATACAAACACACACACACACACACACAAACACACACATACAAACACACACACACGAACACATGCAAACAACTACAGAGCATAGGGCCTACCCAATAAGAGAAGCTTGACATCCTTCGCAGCTTGTTGGCCATCGTCTTTAAGATTCTTGTCGATAACCTTAGTTCGTTCGAAGGCCTGCCTCTCCTCCGCACTCTGACTGCAACCCATCACAACGACTTTCAATACGACGAACTGTCTTATCCAATCACTTCTATGGCGCCCGTCTTATGATCGGGCAAGGGCGTAGTAGTATTTATCTCAAGCCGCTTCTAACACAGGAATAAAAACTGTCGAATATCCGGGTAAAACTGTCGGAAATGGTTATAAAATTAGCGATCGAGAAGCAAATAATCTTGTACGTGATTGTAAAAACTGAAAAATATATTCCAAAAGCTTCACATCGTTGAGTTTTGCGAGATGATTTCTTCTACATCTCGCAGAATTATATCTCGTTGAAATCTCGCAGCACAACGAGATTTGTCGCTCAGCATCTGTAGCCGCAGAGAAGAAAAATCGTAAGCGTAGCCTAATCTGGACATTTCTACAGCGCCCAACGCGATGTCGCGGGAACCAGTTTATTCACAGGCGTTCAATCAAAACAAAGTCTACCTGCAGAGGTCAAGATCCGGAGACTCAGGCATACACACACACGCACACGCACACGCACACACACACACACACACATATATATATACATATATACACACACACACGTACATTAGGCCTACGTCTTCTACGTACCCTTCATACCCTTCCGCCTGTTCGCTCACCCTCCTATCTCTCCTGCAGTCTCACCTCCAAATTCAACCTCTCCTCCGCTTGCACTCTCCTCTGCTGCATTTCATTCACGACTGAAAACCGAACTCTTCAATTAAGCTATCCTATCCAGATTCCAATCAGGTTCCATCATCATTGCAACCACCACCATCACCGACAACCACTGTAGCACCACGCTGTCTCCTCGGCTTGACCTCCCCGGATTTTGACCTGGCACCGGAACGAAAACGGCAACTCTGGCTATTGCGGACTTGATTTGATATAGCGCCGGCGATTAAGCTGGTCTCCCTTACGTGGCTTTTGTGGGCGCTGAGAAATTCTCGAAGATTTAGGCCTACATTACATTACATTCGTGTTAGCATCACCTTAAACCGTCCCAATTGTGTTTTAAAGTCATTCTTTAACCGAGTATATATCGAGAATTGCTTTCTCTTTTTTGTAAGACACTTTAACAATAATTAGGCCTATATATACTTTGGGAAAAAGTTTTCAAAAAGCCAGACACGTGTGGGTCTTGAACCACGCATTCTTCGAGTTGCAGCAAGGCAACTTAACCACTTCACCACCGTGTCCGGATACTAGACTAAGGTGATTAAGCCTCCCAGCAAACCACAACTCGACGGACAGACATCGGTCCTATGAGCTAGTCGATGGATTCTCGTGGTTGCTCTATTTCTCGTCTCTATTCGGACGAGTTGCCGTTGGCTTAGCTGTAGCCTGCAGCTAGTTCACCGTTAGAGGCATCTGTTTGGGATAATGGAGATCACGTGAGGCGAGCGGTAGCCAATGATCTGCGGGTGACGTAACGATCGGTTTTTGAAAATTGATATGGCAGCGGATTCGGTCTTTTGAAAACTGATGCTGGTCTTTGTGAATAGGTGAGGAATATACCGTACAGATTTCCTATTAAATATTTTATAGCTCTGTTAGCAGCGTTGCATAACTTATAGGGCCTAATTAATCATTCTGTATAATATTCTCAGACAATTATCAATCACATCGGGCAGACTGCCGCGGACATCGTTAAAAGAAGTAGAAGTTCGCCACTTGGCCATCTTGCACGTGTCACGCGTATATGCTTGTGTTGTTTTCAACTTGTTTATGACCTACTTCGACTTGACCCACGCTGAATGATTGTAATTTGTAAATGGGTAGGCCTACAATACCCCCATAGAACTATAGCTAGGTTAAGATTATCCTGAAAGGTTTCTTATATAATTTTAAGCTGTATAGCCTATAGAAATATTTTATTTTTTAGGTGATTGTGTAATACGTTTTCCCTAGGCCTAACGGGAAGGCAAACAGAACGCGTGCGCTTATTGTAGCTACACAACAGATTTACTGTCAAAATTATGGTGCTTGTGCCAGAACATTCTATTTAAGGTGATGATGTCACTTTATTTCTATTTTGGCACAATGGGTATAGAGCATAGCTATGAGAAAAATAAAAACTGTGTTATCATGATAGACCGTTGTGTTTGCAGGTAAATTATCTTGGGCTCATTGGTGGGCTGACCATTAAGGCTACCACAGTTAACGTGCTGAGGTCCGTGCTGATGAATGACTTGGCCAGGCAATTCAACTTCTGTGGGCAGCGTGGAAAACACAGTTTCAAATCGCTGCAGCTAAAAGAAGTTCTTCATGGTTAGTCGTTCAACATCTGAAGTGCCCATGTAAATATTAATAGCACAACAATCTTAATGTTATCAGTTCAGCTTTATTCATAGAATGGCAGCAACCCATTGCATTCTTGGTCTTGGACAGTTGTGCACTTTTGCTCTACTAAAAATAACGGCAAATAATTATGCATTTGCTGGCTAAAATTTGCTTTTGAATCCTTGTGCTCTCAGCACAAGTACCTAAGATTGAACATTCAAATCACTTCATGGAGCTGCACCTGAGTACCTGCGCAATTGCTGTACAAAGACTCATTCCTGCGTGGCTGCGCTTCAGCCCTAATCATCTGAGAGGACTTATCTGCTTGGGCAATCATGCTTTCTCGGTCCTCGATGCTGGAACAAAAGTGTATATTAAGTGGTTGATTTGGCATATCATGTGTGTTACCTTTTTTAAGGCACCTTGTAACATCAAGGCTGTGTAACGGCGCTATGTAAATTGTCATACTTTTTATTCATCATTTGCAACAGAAGGGTAGAATAGCCCAGAAACCCACCCAAGACGCCTAAGCACATGAAAAGGGCAAGGAAAGGCACATCATTATCGGGATTCTCCTACTACAGAAAAACATTACCGCATGTAGATAAAATGTCCCATGCCATGACCCCCAACCAAAGGTGCTGCCAGGAAGAAGTTTTTATACTCGTGAATTTGCTGCCTCTTACATGATGTTTTCTTTGTGTTCTTTTTACTGTATAGGGAAGTTCTACTACTCGACCCGCACCGCCACGGACTACTTTCATGGACAACCTTGTGACTCAACGCAGTGCTCATAAATAAGATGGTGCCCCGCGCTTGGCTTTCGAGTGACACTTTACACATTTCGAGATTACGATTTACGAACCAAGAAACAAAAAGTTGATGGCGACCCATTCTCACAGCTCTGTTCCGTCAAACAAACCTGGAAAACATGGAACAGTGCATTCGTGGTGTGTCAAGAGAACGGTACGAAGAACCAGAATTAAAAAAATGGCATTTCAGTTTCCTACCTAAAAATAACCATGGACACTTAATTGTTTATGAGGCCTGCCTTTCCCTCAGCAGTATGGGCAAAAAGCTCTGGCTCGAAACATTGGTTTAATAAGAGCATTGCTGTCACTTTGTCCTAGGTAGTGTTGGTGGAACGCTTTTGAAGATTGCTTAGTGCAGAGTTTCCCAAACTGTGGGTCGAGACCCAAAAGTGGGTCGCGAAGCTCTGTCAAGTGTGTTGCCATGGTTTTCTGGAAATGTTTATTTTTCGTCATTTATTCGTAAAATCTAAAAATTCATGTTATAAACAACATTTGAATGTGATTGACCTATGACTGCCTGTCGTAGTATCATTATAATGTTTCAAATATGCCAATTTTTTAAACAGCGTCTGTAAATCAGCATATTTCCATGCCAATTTAGCAAATTTAAGTACAAGTTCAATTTTATTAATTGGTTCTCGAGACGTCCACGACATTTACAAGTGGGTAGCGACCAGAGAAGTTTGGGAAACGCTGGCTTTGAGGTGATATACAAATGCTGTGATATATATATATATATATATATATATATATATATATATATATATATATGCATACATTGTGTAATGTTGGTGTAATATACAGTAATCTATAATGTGTTCCTTAACTATATATATATGTTTGTGTGTGTATATATATATATATATATATATATATATATGTGTACATTCATACATTCATTATATAAAGTTAAACAACACCATATAAAAGATTACTGTATGCTAACTGCAGCATTATCATCTTGTATAGAAAGATTATGTGCCATATCTCTACTATTCTCTAGTTAAGATTTATGTTCTTGATTTTTTTAATATTTGGTTTAAACTATTGATGTAATATTGGCTTGCTTCCTCAAGCTGTACCTATGGTGATTAATGATTATTTCGGTTGCACAGAGGACTCTGAAGTAACAAGTCACGACCCAACTAAGTAGAATCCTTCTATTTAGCGGGGTTGTAAGATTTCTTTGGAGTCTCCTGCCATTTGAATAAGTGCTACTGCATGAGTGCTACTGCATGTTTTTAGTTGCTATAAAAATAAATTGTTTGATATTTGATGTGGTGAGTGGCGTAAAAAGAAATGCACCTGACCCAACAAATGTGGCCAAGACAGAATGGGAGTCAACTAGCAGTGTAAACCCCTAGGCGAGCACTGGAAAATAAATTCTCACCTACAGTTCCTCTTTAGGGTTTCTGGCTGGGTAGCTGCCCGACAGCATTGCTGTTTTTAACCGCAAAAGTAGCAGATCATGTACCCTTGTAGTTATTTAAGTGAAGTGCCACTCTTCTGCCATGTATATACAACAATATTTACAGCTCTCTTCCCAGGTTCATAATCATTTTACAAGATACTCTTTTTCGTATCGCCGAACCTATGCTCGCACTAACACACGCCTATTTTCTATTAAATCTACTGGAATCACCACTTGGGGAAAAATTCCAAGGGAAATACAATTGAGCCCCAGTATTTTGGTTTTTAAGACGAAACTTAGCGCATTTCTAATAGAAGGCACCTAATAAGAGTAAAGCACTGTTCGTTCGATGTATGTACTGCAGCAGGTCTCTGTTCGTTAATTAAGTTTTTTGTTCTTTTTTGATAATTGGTTGTGACTCAGCAACGTTGAGCTTTTCAGTCTCCATTACCGTAATTTTGTTGTGTTTTCTCATCCGTTTTTCTAGCATAAGTTGCTTGATTGTGCTTTGTCACTTTTGTCATTCACTATGTTGATTTTGCAAAGATTTCGTCATGGCCACCTCACATCGTCAACTCAATATATTAGTTGGTGTCCCTAGACAGCGGGATTATTTTATCCCTTTAGGGCCTCCCTTTTTTGTAACCAATGAGCAAGATGTGTAAACCTGTCATGTATACTTTTGGTTGCAAATAAAAATATTTGATTGATTGATTGATTGATTGAAGTGAGCATAAGTTGTTGGTCCAGGCTGCTTATAATTCATGTAGCCTATGGTTTAATAGTACTAGCCAACAACCACAAGGTATAGCCTAAGAGCTGATGTCTTGCTGCTTCTTCACGAAGGTCCTCATCTGAGCATTGCCACAAGCGTAGGATTTCATGTGAAATCAGTTACCAAATTGGTCACAGTGGATGTTGGACCGAGTTAGAGATCATGGGATAAACCTATGCCCACATTTTGGGAATCGACATGGATTCGACTTGAATAGAGACATTGGATAGATGTCAAAATCAGACGTCGAACCAACGTGAATTAGACACGTCGAATTGACGTAAAAAACCGACGTCAGATTGACGTCATAAAACTCATCAGAGTATGACGTCTGTCCGCCATCTTCCCGTTCAGCGGGTGCTCATCGTCACGCGTGTTTTAATGACGTCAAAACGACGAGTTTTTACGACGTCGATATGACGAGTTTTTATGACGTCCAGCCGACGAGTTTTCATGACGTCGATATGACGAGTTTTTACGACGTCGGCTTGACGTCATAAAAACTCGTCGTTTTGACGTCATTAAAACACGCGTGACGATGAGCACCCGCTGAACGGGCAGAGGACGGATAGACGTCATATTCTGATGAGTTTGTTGATGAGTCACCGACGTCAATCCGACGTGGGTGGTTATCTGGGCTATTTATAGACGTTTTTGAAGTTGAACGCTATATTGTATTTAAAAGTATTCATTTTATGGATGCATTGTATATAAGTATTCATTTTATGGATGTAATTGGCTCTAAATATCTTAAAGAAACAATCACATCAAAGGAATCGAGCGAATTTGCTATTGCAATAGTTAATTTAAATTTTAGGCCTACAACATGCAGGTCAAAAATACGGCAAAATCCTTACATTTTGCTGAATTGCGTTAGGCTGAGCTCTTTAAATAAAAGACCAATAGCTATCAATAAATTAAATAAATAAATAAAGAATAGAGATTTGAATTGTTGTAAAAGTCGGATATTTGGAATTGGTTTGTAATGAGAAATGTTGACTAATGAACGAGTTTACAAATTAGCAGGAACAAAATGCGAGTTGTTAGGCCATGTCAAAACCCGGAAATTACGATACTTTGGCCACATCCTGCGACAGCCGGACAATATTGAAAATAGTGTCATGATGGGGTTGGTGGAGGGTGTTCGTAGCCGCGGTAGACCTAGAGTATGCTGGCTCGATAACATCACGTTGTGGACCGGTCTATCGGGAGCGGCGCTATTGAGGACAGTAAAAGACAGATCTTGCTGGAGTACATTGGTCCGATCATGCAGCCAACCGTCGCGAAGCGACGTCGGCGCAATGACATGACAACATGTAATGAGATGACGAAGCATTTTTTAAAAGGACGTCTCTTTTACGGTAACTAACGAAGATTAAAATGAAACCTCCAAAAATTTACTTATTAGCGATCGGGCATTTGCCCTGCCATGCCCTGGTGTAGCGCCGCCACATGTATAGAAAGCTCAGAAGTGCCAACGCCTCGACTGCGCGTTGCCTAAATGCAAAATTGCAGAGCATTATTTCAGACTTGCTCAAATTAAGTCCCTACACACTAGGGCCCGCCTAATACGCCTATCCGCTCAAACAAATCGGCCACTGTGCCTCCCCAATATAAATAGCTATTATTTATATTTTATTAATTTAACTCCGCCAATGGTTGTTCTCTGCCATTGCCAGTCCCAAGCCTGGATAAAGTAGGAGGGCGACACTAATCATCTTTGATATGGCGGTGTCGTTAAACATGTAACAAGCAAGTTTTATTCATTTATAGGCTACTGTGGTGCTTCTTCTATGTTAATTGTCTTCTTCTTCTCCTCTGTTAGCCTATGCACAAATTTTAATCAGCTGCACACAGCAGCTGAGGCGATGATGCAGAAAATTGGTCTGAGGCGGAGTCTCTCGAGCTTACTCTCGAGAACTAAATAAACAATTTCAAATTGTAAGAAATTGTCTTTGGATTGAATATCTTTATCTGAGATTTTGAGAAGTAAATAATTTTACGTTACATGAACTCTTGTTATCAAGAATTTCATTGATTCATTTATAAAGTACTGGCTTGTTTGACTATAAGTTTCGGGCTTAGCATGATGCAGTTCGCCCGCGATTCGTCCGTGCTTGATGTGTTGGAGGGAAAGTTGAAAGTTTTGTTGGTAAAAAATTAATCCGATTCTTGTGAACTTTTAAAGTTGATGCAAATCTACCCAAATACGCTATTGGTACTATAATATTAATTCACCTTTTTTTTATTTTCCGCGTGTCGATGTAGGTTTCGTGTACGACCCACAGAAATAGAAATTCGATGAAAAATATTTCCTCACGAAGTAGAAGCGGGATTTAGCGCGTGAGGGTCGGTTAGGGCTCAGGTTAGGCGTCGTGAGGGTCGGTTAGGGTTAGTTTTAGGGTTAGTGCAGTCATTCTGCTGGATTGATGAAGAATAATTTTCAATGTAAAACTGATGAAAAAGATATACTGACAAAATAGAAACGGGATTTATCGAACAAATTCTTGTCTAAGCAGAAGCTGGATCGATTAAAATGGTTCTGGACAAACTAGAAGTTGGCGAAATTAAATCGAAAAAAAGGTGAATTAAAATTATAGTAGAGCGTAAGAAACTGTTGTTCTAAGAGAAATATTTAAACAGGTTATTATGGATTTTATTTTGAATCATTTTTGCGGTCACCACCGTCAATTTCATGTTTGTTTTTCAAACGTTCTATCGATTCTTGTAGCGCCAGATTTTAAATGGGTAGTTGAAAATCCTGTATGTCGCAACGGTAAACGTGTATTTTGGCGTCGTAAACTATTCGCCGCTGCATGAAAACAGGTTGGATTGACGAAAGTAATTGAAGTTCTAGGCCTATTGATGAAAAATTATTGTTGCCTATATAGAAGCGGGATTGCTGAAATGAGTTCTTGCTTAGACTGAAGCTGGACCGATGAGAAGGATTCTTGCCATATTAGAAGTTGGATTTATTAACAAGAATAATAATGCAACGAACGAAAAATTTACTAAGCTATATTTACCGCCAATACTAAAGTTGTGAGTATGGTATCGCCCGCGACACACTTTTGACGGATTTTATCATATGACAGCAGTATTAGGAGCTGACATGCGAAGTTTATTTATTTATTATTATTATTAAATAAATTTGTAACCCGTGCAAGGTAACACCGAAATGTGAATCTGAGGCACGGATAGTCAGCCTCCAGAGGAAGTGGGAAGTTCAAAGAACTAGCAGTTATATGCATATGTTAAATGATGTTTGATCAACAAACTGTAATTGAGTTATCAGGGTTGAACTGATTTTTTGAACAATCAGATTATGACTTCATTTATAAAAGACGACTTTTGTAGTGCAGGTAATCTAGACAGTTTGTTGCTGAGACAGTTTGTTTGTGCAAGATAGATGAAGACTTTTGCTTCAGCAGAATTAACATTTTTAGTCTAAGACTTGCGGTCATGACCAGGACATTATGCCAAGAACCAAGACATGACATCAAAACTGAGACTAAGTAGTAGGTTCCAAAGATAGAATGAAACCAGGACATCATTCAGGACAACGACCTAATCTTGAGACCATGCAACCCTGCAAATGAACAATACAAAACTAATTTTGGTTTTAGCATAATGTGTTTTTTAACATTTGACTGCCTTTACAAATTCTATAAATTATTTATGCTTGTTAACATGTCTGACATTGTCCGTACATCAAAAATGCGGATATCAATTTTTAAAATAAAGAATATTCTTTTCTTAAACAAATGTTTCAGCTCAAAGTTTCCAACAAGATGGCCGCTTGGGATGAAGTTGTCTCCGATTTCGGTGGCAACGAAACCATCAACTTCGGACCGCGTCTCGAACTGGGGACCGCCCTATACCAGCTTGAGACTCACACGACCATCTCGCCCAGGGGAACGGTTACCGGGCTGCCCCACGTATCGGCCTGCGCTGCCGGAGAGATGGTCTTAGTCTCAGGGGACCGCCAGTTGAACGTCTACGCCGAGAATTGTCGTAAATACCTGGTGACGCTCGATTTCGAGTCGAGCATCTGCGGAATGAGCGTGACAGACGACGGGAAATATCTGGCGGTCGGAGAACAGTCCGGAGTTCTCCACCTTTTCGACGTCACCAACTGCGCGAAGTTGTTTTCCACTAAACTGGAGGAGGCGGAAGCAGGATTGGGACGCACCTTTGTCGAGATCACTCTGCAGTATCGGCCGCAAGAGAAGAATCATATTTTGCTCGTTGTGACAGGTTCCGGGCGGTTGCACGTGTTCGGTATGGACGTGGTGAGTCATTGCGAGGCGGTTCTCTTGAAGGATGAGGATCGGATGAGGTTGCTTCAAGAGCGAGCCAATCATCAGATAATTGCGGCCAGCGAGTTCGATTGCGGCAGTGTGACTTACGCGACGGTTCTGCCTTTCTCGGGGGATGTGGTTACCGTTGGATCGGGAGATCAGAGCGCCATCTGTCTTTGGAGACAGGAAAATGCAAGGTCTTTTTCGTATTTTGTTTTCGTTGTTTAAGTTTTGAAAGGGAGTTTTGCATTCAATCACAGATATTTTCTGTGAAATTTTTACAAGTTTTTAACTGGCTTTGCACACAGTTTTGAGCTGATTACGTAGGCTATGATTTAGTTTTCACATCTTGAAAATAGTGTGCAATAACATTTTTTATAGGTCTAAGTACTTTAATTGGAGTATATATTTACGTACTTTACTTGGAGTAAATATGTATGTACTGTATTTGGAGTAAATGTTTACGTACTCTGTTTTGACTTTGTAGTAAAGTTTTGCCTACTGTATTTGAAGTAAATATTTACGTACTGTATTTAGAGTAGATATTTACATACTGTATAAATTTTATAGTACATTTTTTTATTTGCTTGAACAACATTCGAAATTCTTGTCTGTTGTTGTTTTCAAAAAGGTTTCTTCCGTTCTGCATCTCCGTTTATCCATCAAACGAAACGCTTGGAAAATGCGTCGTCACCAACTGCGAACAATTCCTTCTGACGTTGAATAGCAACCATCATCTGAGTCTGTGGTCCGTTGATAACTTCACGATCGTCTGGCACTGCGACTCCGTTGCCATCAAGGACTTTGCCGTGCTCAACGACGAAACGAGCAAGACCGTGAGCGTGCTCGCTTTAACGGTCGAGTCGGACGGACATTGCGAGGCAGCGATCTACACCATACCCGGAATGGAGCGTCTCTACAGCGTTCGACTCGAGTCTTTTGTGACGCTGGCGTGCTGTTCCCGAGATATCGACGGATTCTACCTGGTTGAGGGAGACGGAAGCGGGAAGAACGGATCGGTGGAAAAGCTGCGGGTTCGGAGCCTGACCGAGGCGCTTCCGGAAAGCCGACTCCAACGGATGCTCGGGAGGAAGTGCTTCGACGAGGCGGTGGAGTTTGCCCGGAAGTACGAGCTGGACGTTCAGCTTGTCTACCAGGCGAAGGCCGATCACCTGCTGGGGCTCTTGTCCCCGAACAGCAGGGCAATTCTCGACGAGGCCGTGGCGGTCGCACACGTCCTGGCGCTGAAGGAATGTCTTGGAGCGATCACGGACGATGGGTTTGTCGTCGACGAATGTATCTCCGCGGCGCTTCCGAGTTTGGAGATGATGCACGACTTGCTGGAGCACGTCAAGACGCGGGTAAGGGAGAGGAGGATGAGCGGCGGTCCGGAGCGTGATCAGATGATGCGGGAGGTGACGGAGACCGCCCACCGCCTTGGAACGTTCCAGATGGTGTTTGCCGACGGTGACGACTACAGCGGTTTCAAGTGGGAAGGCTTCCGGAGCGTGAACATGCTGCGGGAGCTTTTCGGCTACCTGGAACGCGGTCGGATGCATGCAGCGGCGACGATCTGGAAGCGACACTCCTCGGACTTTGAGCAGTGCCTCAGCGGAGACGTTGTGCAGCAGCTACTGCGGAAAGTTCCGGAGGAGACTTCGTCGGAGAAGCTGAGGGACTGGCTGTCGAACGGACTGATTCCGTTTGCCGTTCGGAGTCTTCCAGAGGCGCTGCCGGTGATCGCCGCGTGGATCGCGGAAAAGGCGCGGAACATGGAGATCATGGAGCGATCCGGTTGGCCGAGGAATGCGCTGGAGTTCTGCGAGCTGCTTGCTGCCACGTTTAGGACGATGTCGGCGTCCTGGAATCAAGACGGTCTTTTCACGCCGGATATGTATGCAGCTCAGGTAACTTGATCCTTTACTGACTGAAGGCATAGGATTTCCAATGTCATTTACTACACTTTGGTTGTTAAAGGGTTAACCGGATATCTGCGTAGGTATGGCATTGCAGGTTCAGGTCCCTTCATACCTGTGGGAACTTTGCTGTTATACCCTTTGTTTATCTGCACTGGCTGAGCTTCTTGTCCCTCACTCACAGAATTCCTTAAGGCAGCATCAAGCTTTCTCGGTTATCGGCCCTGTAACCTGGAATAGGCTTTCCTGTGACAATGCCTAGCTCCCAGGGGTCACTCTATGTTCTTCACTGTCCTATTTAGCCAGGTTTGGGTCGGGAGCACATTTGCATTGGTCATCTTTAAGGGATGCTATGGAAATGCTTCTAATAAATTAAAGTTATGAAGAATTGGTATTTTCCCTGCACTTTATGGAGCCCAACTTTGGGTTATTCTACAGAATAATGTACATTACACAATATATTCCATTCTGTGACAAGAGTCGCGAGTAGAGTACCTTTGAGAGGGTCTAAGATGAGTTCCTAAAAATACGTTGATACGTAACGTTGACAATGGAATTTAATCGATTTATCACGATTGGATTTAGGAGATTAATAATCTGTTGAAATTATTTTTATCAATGCCTAATTTTACGGATTTCATTCCAGGCCTGTAACCTTTGGGTCGCACAGTCCAAAAGGACGTCAGCAGACAGTGGAGCAGCAACAGACAGTCCCTTCCTCCAGCTGCAAGTCTTGTGCTCTCAACTAACTGCTCTCTGCGAGCTGCACGAGCAATACAACTGCCGACTTGCGCTCGCCGACTTCCAGCTCGAGTCGGTGGAGTCAATAACTTACCGGATGCTCGACCGAGTTGTTGCTGCGGAGTTGATTCCTGGCGCCATCTGTAAGACGTTGCGACCGTACATGAAGCAACATGGCTTGGATGAGGATCAGATGCTGTTTCAGTATGTCGGCGATTTGTCGAAGAGATGCGGCAAAATGTTTTCGTGCTTGGGTGATGCGCCGTGGGAGTCGAAAGCCATCCAGGTTATTCGGTAAGTTTCAACGCCGGTTCATTGGTTTTTTTGTGTGTGGGATATGTTGTGTGGATGTTAATTAAAAAGTTGTAGGAGTTTTCTACGTTATCGGTTTTAAGCTTGTTTGTCTTCATGATGTCGTTTGTAAATTATGTACTTGTTTTGAATGGGAATGATGCGTTAATTATTGCACCAGTGTTGTTTGGTGTGACTTGAATTACTTGGAACTACTTTAGAACATGTACTTCAAGTTCCATTTATAATTTACTAAAGATTGTGGTTTGAATATCTATAGCAGTATTTTGATTTGCAAACTTTATTTTCGTCAATCTGCTTTCGTAAATGTAATGAATGAAATGCTTTTCTTATGTAGGCAAGATGTGAAATTTTCTGGCACTGCCATTATCGCACACAGCTTTATGCAACGAGTTTCCAGCGCTCGTGAATAAGCTGGCGCTCCGCGCTTGGCTTTCAAGTAGCGCTTTAGATATCTCGAGATTACAATTACGATTACGAGTGTTCTGTATAAACGGTTACTGAATGCGTAGCATGTATAAATTTATATAGCGCCTCTCGCAGTGCACTCTAATTGACAGTGTTCTGGTAGATAACTAGATATATATAATTTATATATTATACTGTATCTTAAAGAGTTTTTGACAGTCATCAATTGGTGTTTTATTGTATTCTTAGATGCATCACAGATCCGGAGCTGAGGTCACAGGCGCTACTCACCGCAATGTCGAGCGCCTACGTCCCTTGGAGCGTCGGCATGGAAACGGTCGTCAAGGAGACGCTGGCAACGCCGGACTGTCCGCGAGCGAAGGAGATCAAGGAGAAGTGTTGCATGGTCGACCTGGAAAAGCTGCTCGTCACGTACGGATTGCGTGACGTTAATCTCGCCGACAGATTCAACGCGGAAAATCTCGCCTACTACATCTTGCGCCAGGACCAAGCGAACGCTCTTCAGGACGCACTTCACGTTGCGTCGTTCTACTCGCACCTTGATGAAATGCACGTTTATCTCTTCCATGCCAAGTTCCTCGTGGAGTGGGGGAGACCGGAAGAGTTGCGGAGGCTGTTTGATGGGCTTGCCGCGCCGACGGCGATTAAACTCGGGGAACGGTTCGTGACTTCTTGCCGGCTGGTCATGGGGAATCGATTTTCGAAGTTGGAGAAGTGCGTGTGTGTGCAGGCGTGCTGCGATGTTATCCGCGTGCTGATGAGGTTGGTGGTCGGTGATGCGGAACGGGTGGATGCGTGTAAGGAGATGCTCGAGGTGATGGAGAATGTCGTCTCGCTTCAGCAGGAGTTCGGAGAGTATCCGTCGGTGGAGGAGTACGGAAGTGGGAAATACCGAACGGAGTGTTTGAAGCGATACGTCGGGAAGCTGTTCGGGGAGCGGGGGAAGGGCGACGTCGGAGGTGGAGGAGACGGGGTGGACGGAAACCGGCGGGAGGAAGAGGGTCCGGTTTGGAATCCGGAGCGAAAGCACCGCAGGTCGAATAGGTCGCCGCACAGTTCGCTCTACCGACTTGCGCAGCTGTTGAGAATCGCTAGAGAGGAAGTCTGTCTCGAGCTTGCGATGGCTGCCATTGACAGAGATGACATTGCGTCGGCGATAAGCATCTGCAAAGATATCCGTGAGACTGTGCCGGATGTGCGCTCTGGACCAGTGCTGTTGGCAGTGGCGCGTAGACTCGGTACCGTTGCTTTAGATGCCGGGCACAGCAAACGGATTCCCAACATGGCCACTGAGGTTCATGCCCTTGCGCAGGCGGCCGCTGCCTCTGTCCCCTCGGAACTTCTACTCGAAAGCCTTGAACTGTGCAGGATCACGCGGATCGCTTCGGCAACGTGGAACCAGTGCGAGAGCGGGGACTACCAGAGCGCTGTTGACGGCGTTGGACGGGCGTCGGACGACACGCTAGCGTCTGACGTTGACGACATCTACGTCGAAGACGGCATTGTTCTCGACTCCGCCAGAGTCCTTCCGTTGGTCGCAGCCATCGACTTTGACAGCATCGTCCATCTCAGGCAATCCTCCTCCAACCATCTGCGCAACTGGCTCCACGCGTCTCCGGAATCACTTTCCGAGACGCTGGCTTCCACGTTCTCCGCCACTTGGAACGTCATCGACCACCTCCGCGACAACGCTCAGGTGGAGCTGGCGCTCGGCGTTGCCATGGAAGCGGTTGCCTTGGCGGTGGAATTCCTCGTGTCTCGTCCGGCCGTGTCGGAGAGGTCGACCGACGACATTCTGGCGTCGACTCTGCTGCGGAATATTGGGAAGCTGGTTAACGGAGTCCAGGAGATGCTGGTTGCTACCGTGCGCAAGGTTTTCCTCTGTCGTCATCCGGATCTGGAGATGTCGATCGCCTGCCTCTGCTCCCTTCCGAAGCAGGTCTCGTTTGACTGCCTCAAGAATCTGACGAAGGCGGCCGGGTTCCAGTATAAACGAGCCGGATATATTGCACAGGTGAGAGGTTTGTTTGTATGTGCACTTGTTATGGCGCCCCTTCAAGATATATCTCTACTCAGAGGCGCTCCCGAATGCAAAGCGGACACTGCATCGGAGTTTCACGCCGAAGCGCTGAGCAATTGTGAGTGAAGAACTTGCCCAAGGCCCTTACGCGGCGAGGTGGATTCGAACCTTCCGGCTTCAAGGCTACGACGCCACCACTACACCAACGCGCCCGGTGGTAGATATATTTCACAGGTGAGAGGTGGATATATTGCACAGGTGAGAGCAGTTCAGTGGTAGGGTCTTTGTAGCAGCTTTCTAAAATATCGACAATGATGTTGTTGCTTAATTAATATAAGTTGGTTAATTGAAGGTTGAATTGAAGCAATTACTGATCAATAATACAAGTTGGATGATGAAAATAATTCTTCACCGCTCCGAATTGTTTGCTACGGAATTGAGAAGTTTACATTCAGAACCTTGTGCTTGACAAGTCATTCATAGTCGCAATGGTTAAAGCCATTACACTGGGTCTGTTGTCTGCCACTTAGTAAGCAATCTGAGTTAATTTAAGGATTTGCCTAATGAGAATTTTGTAAAATTAATTTACTGCGGTTGGAACTCTAGTATCATGTGAATGTACAAGTTATATACATGTAACAGCATTTTTGTGTATGTAACAACATTTGTTTACATGTACATTGTACATTGTGTGGCTACGTTTTGTGAACATGTAGCTGTACATTACAGTGAGTTCATTTTGCATATATTTACTATATAGTTGTGCACAAGAACTGCACATGTATGTTAGAACATTTGTGTACAGTTACAGATTGAATTTTGTGATGTAGTTTAATCTGTACGGAGACTAAAGCATGTGCAATCATTTACTGTAAATTCTCCACATAATAATTTTATAACTTTTACCATGTAAAATGTTGATGGCATCAGAACTTTTCTTCTCGTAGGTGGGACTTGCGTTCATACAGTTGGTTAAGGAGTGGCGAGCTCGTGCGGCTTGTCAGGCGATGGCCGACAGCGCGAGATGGGGCTATCAACTCGCCAAGCTGCAGATATCGTTCCGAGACGCCTTCCGTGGTCACAAAAAGGAGAAGTTCCAGCTTCTGCCGTCTCTCGTCCAGAGCCACCTGGTGACGATCGCCGACATAATCGACTACTGCGTCACGTTCGAGCTGGACGAGGAGAGAGCGTTCCTTGACTGTTTGCGTCATCTTATGGCCGTGGCGGATAAGGATGCGGATGGTGACGTCCGCGTCTGTACAATGCCGGTTGATGAGGCGGTCGCCAGGGCTGGAAGTCTGTGCAGGAACATTGAGACGACCGAGGACTTTGTCAAGGGCCTGGAAAACATCCTTGGGAGACTCGATCCGTGTGATTACGACCGGATCGAGTTCGTTCTGAGGGAGCTGGAAACGGCGAGACCAACGCCGGAGATGAAACGGAACTTTAAGATCCTGACGTTCCTCAAGTTGTACCGGTCGAAGGGGTCGTCCGGCGGAAAGCTTCCGTACCATCCGCTTGTGT
This sequence comes from Lumbricus terrestris, assembly GCA_949752735.1. Classification (NCBI taxonomy): domain Eukaryota; kingdom Metazoa; phylum Annelida; class Clitellata; order Crassiclitellata; family Lumbricidae; genus Lumbricus; species Lumbricus terrestris. The sequence continues at coordinate 3,933,857 of OX457045.1, forward strand.
CCGGCGGTCACTGGAGCATCGTGACGCCTGAGCTGACTGCGGAGACGGTTGATGACTGGTTGCCGATAGCAACGCTGCTTGGGCTTCCGTTGGACGATGTCATGGTAACTGCCGTGCGGAACATCATCGAGAGGTACGTGACGGAGCGGAAACCTGTTCCAGGTTCCGACGGCCTTCTGTCGCGTTGGAAGGAGGACTCCATCAACTGGAAGCTGTATTACGTCACCGGTGAGCTTCTCACGAAGATCGCAAGTTGCGAGCTTGCCGTTGCGTCGGCCGTTTGGATCGTGAAGATGCTTCCGATCGGTGCCGAGAAGCTGCTTGCGCTCAATAGTTGCGTGATGATGGCGAAGAAATGGGAGTCGGCGTGTGTTGAGGGTTCGGAGGACCACACGAAGGCTCGCAAGACGTGGACCGAACACTCTGCGATGTACAAGCGACTTCTGACGGAACAAATCTTGCACAATCATCACCTTGAAGACGTTGATCTTCTGGCGCTGTGCGGGTCGCCAGCGAAACTCATCTTCAAGCTGTACGAACATCCGTGCGTAACGATCGGGAGAGACCCGACGAAGCTGTGCGCTCTATCGCCAGACATACACTCGGTCGTTGACAAGATCGCCGCGGCCAACCGCGTTGACGCGAAGAAGATTCGAGCGGCTCTCGTCAACCAGTGGTTGCCTTCGTCTCTGAAGCGAATGCAAGAGGTTGCCGATGTGACGATGGAGGTTGGTGCGGTTGACCAGGATGTCGATGATTCAACCGATGAAGACGAAATAAATCTCCTACGAGTCATCTACATCCTGCAGTGTAAGCCGACCGAAGAAGCCGTCCTATTCCTCGTCAACTTGGCGTACAGCATTGACACGACCATGACGTACATGTGTCGCGTGCGTGCGCTGCAGTGTCTGTTCGCACTGACGGACGTCGATTCGGTCGAGCGACTCCTCCGGTCGAAGACCGTCTCGCAGATGCGTGACGAGTTGAAGTCTTTCCTCTACCTCGGAAAACTGGAACGCGTCGGAATGCCGCAGACCCCGGAGTCGTTCAACCGGTTGAGCAAGGAGGGACTTGCGCGTACGATCTGGCGCAACCATAACCACGATGCTGCAGCCGTGGCGCTCGTCTCTGACATCTGTCTCGACTACAACGTCGGTGACGAGCAATTGTGGAGCGCAATCGTCCAGCAGTTGCTCGGCTTTCGTTGCGTCGCTCAACTCTGTAATCTTCTCGATCGTTTGTCATCCGCGCCCTCCGTCTGGCGTCTCTCGTTCCTCGAACCGGCGCTCAACCGATTCATGGTGTCGACTCTCGGTGGCGCCACTGCTCCTCTCGCGGGCGACAAACTCTCCGACTGCCTTCGTCTCTGCGGACTTGCGTCTCGTCGTCCGACAGCGTGGACTGCGGAGAATATACTTGCGTGGATGCAGGAGTTTCGGAGACTCGAGTTTCACGTGTGTGTGCTTGGATGGGCGCTTCTGCTGCCAGCTGGTGACGGTAAACAGAAACTGATGAAGGAGTTGATGGAGCCTGTGTTCGTGGCGAGTGTTGTGAAGCAGCTTACCGCGTGGACGAAGGCAGGGTTTGCTGTTCCGCTGGTCGACCTCGTCTCGGAATATGTCGGTGGAACGAGCGGAGAGCTGCAGAATACGACGGTTATGCCGTCCGACAAAAGCCAAATGCCGAGCGCGACTTATTTGGAAACGACTGTTTTTGAATGACGTTTAAGTTAATTTGTCGATGAATTGTTGGTGTACTAGCGAACAATGACAATTGTTTTCCTATGCTTTGTATCGAGTAGGGTAGTTGTATTTTTTAATATTCAATTTAAAGGATGTTTCTGTTTCGTAGTGTTGCGTAGATTGGTGTTTGACGCTTATGTTTACGTTGAGTGTGGTCTTCAAGATGGAACTGCAGAGGGATGAGGTGCTGTGTTGAAATGCCTGTTTTTGAATGTGACGACATTGGAGTTTATTGCAGATTGCCGTTCGAGTGTGTAATGTAAAATTGTGTCTTAATTTGCTACAAATATTGTTTCTTAGTTGTTGAAAGTTAACAAAAAAGTTGTGACATGAATTGCGGAGCAAATCTTTTCTCAGTATTAATATAACAGTAGTATCCATAATTTGGGAATTAAAAGCAACACTGATAACTTGCATGGTGGTACTTGGCACTGACAAGAGAAATTGTGGGGCACTGGGCAGAGCAGTCATGGGCCACAAACTATCTTAAGGTCTTGTGAGAATTTTTCTTTAAACAAACATATTGAAGTGATAAAGTTCAGGTATTACCGAAGAGTTATTTTATTTTGTTGTTGGTTTGAAGTTTAAATTTATTGTAGTTAATGCTGTAATATTATTTTTAAAAGACATAAATCATAAATTTTTATATATGCTACCCTGGCCCATAAAAGTCACTTGGCATATGCCTCCCTCTCCACGACCATTGTGGTACTAGCCTTTGTGGGGTATTGAGTTGACACTCCATTCAGAAAAGGCAGGTGCTGAGATGTGATCAAAACTGAGCATGCAAGAGAACAAATTCATGTTGGGAAAAGTTGTTTTATTTTTGTAAGGTGCCTGAGTGATATCATCTGAGCTGGATTGATTTTTCCACTTTAACCCATTTCTTCACTCGAAAGCACCCCCTGATGATACAAACAATGCACAAAGTGAAACTAAGAAATTTACATTTTTAAACCTCTATGTAAACTACCAATGAACATTGAACATTCTTAATTTCCTACTTTGCATTTTGCCGAACTATTGCTAAAAATAGTTCAGACTTGCCACCGTTGTGTTTTGCCACACCTGCAAAAATTTCTGCAGGTGACCAAGCAGGAATTTCATTCATTCATTAGGAATTTTACCCTCTACCCTGTTGCATCTCGTAGGCCTACATTTTGTAGTGCCCCCCCCTCATGCGTGCATACAAATTATCTTCTCTATTGCTCCTTTTACTAAGTTAATTAGCAAAAGTCATCTATAAAAAAATCCCTAGGCTGGTATTTATTTTTTTAAACATTTGCCAACTAAAATTTGTTAACTGTTATGTTCTACTGTTTAGATTGGAATAGAATTTAATTATAATGTAATCAAATAGCATAACACATAATAGGACAATACCATAGAATAGAGAGTTATAGACTAATGTGGTGGTCATAAATTTATTTTGGGTACATACAATTTAAGACACCTCCCTGCCACCATACGCAAATCGCCTAAATCCGGTTACCCCCCCACCCGTTACACCCTTCCTGCATACGTAATATCTGGACGGCCCCAAAATACTCGTTCATTGCAATGACACATCGCCTGAATGTGGCATGAATAGACTTTTTCTTCAGCCTAATGAGTCGACTAATCAAATCGCTGCACATTAATCATCATCAAGTCAAGCTGCTGTCATCGGCAAACGAATTGCTCGCCGTCTCTATAAAACATCGTCGCCTGCGGATGCTGGCGGACGGGCGGGAAATCAATGACGCCATCAAGAAGATGCTGCTGAAGTGGGACGAGGAAGAAGAGAAGGAGGCACGACGACGCTCACAAAAAAATCATCAAAATACTTTAATACAGAACGAAACAAATTAATTGTTATGTAACAACAAAAGGGTCTTCCAAATACAACAGATGTTTCTGAATTTTTTAAAATTACATTAACCTAATCGTACGTATAGAATTATTATAACAATGTATATACACTTGTCATTGTATATGTATATATATTATGCTGTTGAATATTCATAGCTGCATTTTAATTATATTTACATGTGTTCACGCCCATCTACATTGTATAATATTATGCTCTCAAAGGTTCAGTGCCAAACGCATGAATATATTACGTATGCATTCATGTACACTCTGAAATGTAAACACATTCATACACAAAGTATACATTAATACATGAATATATTACGTATGCATTCATGTACACTCTCTGAAATGTAAGCACATTTATGCACAAAGTATACATTAATACATGAATATATTGCATTCATGTACACTCTGAAATGTAAACACATTCATACACAAAGTATACATGAATATATTACGTATGCATTCATGTACACTCTGAAATGTAAACACATTCATTTCATACACAAAGTATACATTAAGTTCATGTATATGCATTTACACTTTTTAATCAATATTCATACTTGCAAATATCCATGATGGAATTTACATTACATGTATGCATGTATATTATACATGTATAAAGTATCAATAGTCCTGTATCCAGAATTACACTTATGAATATTCATAAATGTATAATTATATATAATGTATATATATATATATAATGTGTGTATGTGTGTGTCTCATGTTCTTTATATGTATAGCTAATAAGTTTAAAAACTACACATAATCAAACATTAATGTTAAAAATCAAGTTCTTCGAAGTAAGCCAAAGCATCAAGTATGTCTGAGGTTTCTCCGTTGTACATACAGACACTTGGGAGGAGCAATACACGTGCCGCCGCATAGCAGGACCACGCTCAAAACCGGTGCCAAGCACGACGACGAACAGCTAGAGACCAAACAATAGTCATTGCGTCACATATTCTCAACGACCTATTGTCCAAAATTGTTCTTCATCCTAAACAATCGTCCTTCAACTACGTCGCATTTACAGACTTGCTACGCAGCAACAGTTTTTTTTAAACGAACCTGCCTTGCTGCTGAAACACGTGCTACAGTTTTTTTTATTACAAAAATCCATGTTGCAGGCTTACAGATTGGATGACACAGATCATAGTTCTACACATTCGTCAACATCGTCCCTCGCGGCGTAATCAATTGCAGACAAAGAGTATGTCAGAACGACTAGAATTGTACAATTGAAAGTTTACACAATGCTTAATATCTACATTATTATTTCTCTGCCGTTCGCACAAAGCTTGGCGTGTTCGCCAAGATGAGAACCAGGGCAGAGTCGCTGCCAGTTTACAACGTCAAGCTATAAAACACCTTGCCACGTTGCAAGCGCAAAGGTAACAATGTCATTCCTGTTGCGACTTTAAAACCAAACTCTGCAAAACTGACGCTCCCCTAAGATTTCCTAGATTCTGCAGTCTGGGCTGTGTAAATGAAACAGTTGGCATCTTGCATAATCCCAGTTTCAGACTACGCACATGGCCTTAGCACTGTGTGCAGCGGTTTTTAAAGACACTTTCCAACGTTTTCCAGAATCTGTACACTGTATTGCAGGCCAAGCCTGCGTCTTTGTAATATCAACTTCAAAAGTGGGACGTCGGTGTTAAAAATTTTCCTAAACAAATTTCCAGCCACGGAATTGAATTTAAATTCCACCTAGCGTAGGAGAAAACAATGCAATTCAACAAAAGTATAAATAATTATCATTACTTCAAACCAATTGTCTTAATAATAGCTGCCGTTTGTGTGCCAGCACAGAAATGAAAAATCTTTTTAGCCTTCAACCGGCTCTTTGAAAAACATTTCCCATGATTTTCCCGTCAAGGTCAAACCTTTAATGAACCACGAGTACCATAACATTCGGTAAAGTGCCACCAACTCCATAACCACAACCTTTCAGTTGCGCAAACCGCACAGACATCAAATTACGGTAATTGTTAGATCTAGATTTCTTCCTCAAAAAGCTGACTAGCACATAATTCGTGAACGTATGACTCAACAACCTTGATGGCCAGACATTTGAAAATAATTCATCACTCCCTCGGGACATTCTCCACGTCTGCAAACAAGGTGACCATCTCCAGCCACGACTGTTAACTCTCACAGACTGGAACTCTCCCATCTCTGCAACATATCCCTCTTCAATGACCTTCGCTACGCACGCCAAAGTCTGGCATCCGCATCTCTCGGGGGCTGCATAAGAATCACCGACATTGGAACATAGCACAGAATAATTTCGTCAAAAAGTCTCAAACGAAATGCATAGGAAGAGTTTCTTCTTAAATCAGACTTCACGATCAAGGCTTGACTAGAGCAACCAATAAAAGGCAATGCCAAAACAGCTAAATAAGTTACAGGCTGATGTATATATATACATTATTGATGAACGTGTATATGTCTACCGCAATCATTTGTGGAGCAAAGAGCTCCGTTAAATTAGACACATTACAAGCGGTATGTACATAAAAGGTGTACATTCAAACGAAAAAAACAGAGGCGATGAACTCCACTAAGTTAAATAATAAGTTACGGGTAGTATTTACATTACAGCTGAATGTATATATAATTAAACCAATCCAACCGACATACGTTACACGTTATGTACACGCGTACACCGTGAACGTACACATTTCAACCAATGGCAGTGGAGCTGACCTCCATTAAAGTGAAACAGATTACGGGCACTGTGTACCTGGTACAACAAGGGAAAACATGCGTACACAATTAGGCCCCCCAGAAATTTGCGCCCGAAAATTGAAAAAATTGCGCACCAAAAACGATAAATTTGCGCGAATTTTGCGCAGGTTAAAAATGATAATGTTCGTTATTTTTTCATTTAATCAGTGTACCAAAGTATCTAACAGTGTTTTTGTCATTTAGTTTAAAGATTTGCCATTCTAGAAATTAGACAATCAAGCCAAATATGCAGTTATAAAGTTCCTATAACCATGAGATTAATGTATTCAGACGATCGCAAATGATTTTTTTTGTGCAAAATTTACGCCCACCGAAATCTACGCTCATTACAAATATAACTGCAAAATAGTATTATACATGCCCTATATTTTATTGAATCACCAAGTTACGCAACGTGCTGAGTACTAGCCTTCCATTTTTGTGTGCACGCCTGACGCCTATATATTAAATGAGTTCGTTCTGTCATAAGTCGAGACAGCACGCGACGCTCCTGTGCGACCGCTTTGAGAAAATTCGTCTAACACATTTTATTGTGTGGCCATGACGTTCTTGAATTTTTTTATACTTTAAGTTTGTGCATTACTACTAAAAATAACGATCTTTAACTAAAAATTCCTCCACAATTTCATCCCAATCGGCGGCCGCCATTTTGATTATCGCACATCGGTCGTCGTTGCGAAGTTGAAGCCTCACGATTTGTAAGTCAATCAAAGCACAATTTAGAAAAATTACCAAGATTTTGTCAAAATTTGCGCTAAAATCAGGCAGATTGCCAATTTTTGCGCTGTTGCGCCAAACCTAGAAATTTGCGCAAAAATTGCGCTGCGCAAGATCGCGAATTTCTGGGGGCCCTACACAATGCAACCTCATTGCAGCTTTAGCAGCCGCACAGCAACTAACGCATTACAACAATGTTTTGCCATAACGCATTCCATACCAAAGCTGAATAAAGTTAACCGTGTTGTCTGTGCTCGTGACATGATGGGATCATACCAGAATTCACAACATAACAGTGCAAGTTCTAGTACGTGGTTCCACCACATGCTCGATAAATTGATAACATAGTCTTCGGCTCAGAGCCTCAGACTAAAAACAAACCGTGCAACAAACAGTTCCGAAAGATCGAACTGCAAGCACGGACTTAGGACTACAACGCCCAAAAACTACATGGGTCATCTATATAGACAAGTCACCCACTGCTGTGGAACACAATATCGGGGCAAATATCGTGCACAGCATTCTAAACAAGTCTGCACTGCAACAAAACAGAGCTGGGTAAAACAGTCCAACGTGAATCTAGCGTTAGATAAAGAAATGACGGCACATATTCCCTGAATCAAAAGACAACTCTGTCCATTGTCCAACAATTGCAAGTATGTTCACCCTTGCAGAAGAAGGCCACTGGTATAAAACTTACCCCAATATTTCCTGGTACGGAGGGGGATGTTTCACGTAATTGATTAATTACTCCCTTTCTTGCCCAATCGAGAAGGGTTTGATAGATGGTGAAAACAATTCAACAAGTTAAATACTCGTCATGCTTAAGTACTGCAATAATTGATGAAAATACATAAAAAATTCATTTTAATTATTATTATTATTAATTAATAAAGCTCTCTATTATGCTAGTGTCCATTGCACAAGGCAACAACACCTTGTGCACCGTAATCAGGTGTACATCTAGAAACCCAGTCCTCTACGATGTTTATGGGTAATAAACACACAAAAACCACCTTAAAATAAAGTCATGTTACAACAAGTTTACTTTCAAAATAGAAGAATTAATCTTGGGGTTCATGTCCTAGCAGAATTGATCCTATAACGCATGTTATGACTTAGGAGCTTCCAGTGTATTGGGGTAGCTCAAACTATGGCAAGCCTGTAACATAATTATTCAAACTGTTCATCCACCACAGGCTGGTTCCCGTCTTATGGAACAATTCTCTGGCGATGTTGACATGATCACACGTTAAGGAGCGCCATCAGATAATGCCTTCTGTTTTAGACATCACTGCAATAACTGCCAATAATTATTTCTCCTACTAACTCAGGCGCCTTTGTAACGGCGTGGTTGTGTTATGGCGCCATATAAATTGTCATCAGTGTTATTATTATGAAGTACTAGCTGCCAAACTGTAGTTTATACAACTATGCACATGTATAAGCCTCACAGACTACATGAATAACTGTCAGAAATTTTTAGCCTAAAACTCAACTCTCGTGATAAACAAAACTCTGGTGAAAAACAGCTACCAATATTTTCCTATAGATATAAACACCTCAAAATCCCTCAGAACCTGCCAAACTTTAAACCCTGGATCCACCCATGTTTTCTCATAAAAACCCACAAGAAACTTTTCGCATATCGTAACTCTTGCAAAAAAATTACAAGTAAATTCTTTGTGGCAAGAAACTCATATAACCTACATAGCGTGAGTACTTCACAAAACTGATAGCCTAACCCAGTTAGCCTTATCTTTGGTAAGAACAGGTTTATTTTCCCACATACAGACCTAACTGTCACGTGGATCTGCATTTAACCCTCTACCGACCAACGTGTAGTAAACGGTATGGGGAATTGCACAACGTTGGTCGGTAAAGGCTTAAGCCGCAACATGGAGCTGATTTCTTACGTGCATGGAAGCTGTGTGACGTGCTACAGACTCGTCGTTCCGCGACAACAGCGCGCAACATGTTGGACGAGCGTGCAACATGTTGGACGAGCGCGCAACATGTTGGACGAGCGTAGGCTGTGAAGAAACGGCCGTTCAACTATCCTGCTTACTTACACCGCAACACGGCGCGGCGCAGACTTTACACCACAGCACACCTGAACGACTTACACCACAGCACACCCGATCAATTTACACCACAGCACACACCCGGTGGATTGACACCACAGTACAACCAGGTCAACCCAGTTCACCTATCAACCAAAACCATCTGCAGGTGAGTGACACATGAAGCTACCAAAACTTGCCAGAAACGCGAGCGAGTCAACCAGCACGATCGTATCGTGTGATCACGCATCGTTTTCACACACAGACACAACTTCAAGTCACCAGTACAAGGTCCACGTCGCTCCACGCGGGCGATATCGCTCAGTAGGGGCGCTCCTCGAGAAAGCCTTTGATCGCGTTTGGCAGCGGCAGCTTTTGTATGTGGTCGACGCGCGTGTACTGGCGGATGAGAAACCTGCAGAGATATTGCAGCGTGCGGACCTGCGCGAAACGCGACACCGGACGTGTAAGTCTCACCGGGAAGGACAGCGAGCCGGGCGTGCGCGCGCGCGAGTAGCAGAAGACGCCCGTCTGCGAGTCGTTGACCGAATGCTCGATGAGGTCGACGATCGAGCTGTAGCCCTCCGACTCGGACTGCGTGTAGAGGCTGAAGATGCCGTTGCAGTGCTCGATTCTCGTGTGCAGGGTGTGGCCGTACGACCGGAAACTCAGGCTCAACAGGTAGCGGTCGTCGGAGCTGTCACGCACGAGGAACGTCCCGTCGATCTGATTCGCCAGCTTCTCCTCGGCCTCCAGTCTCGTGATCGGACCCCAGTACCAGCCGTGCTTCGTCAGCTTCTGCAGCTCCCTCGACAGGCTCCACCCGCTGCCGCACGGGTCCTTCACCTGGTCGTAGACCGGGAGCGGGACCGATAGCACGGTCTGCGGCGACTCGTACGGCTCGTAGATATCGTCGTCGAAGTTCGCCGTTATGTCGCTGCTGCTCGGGCGACTCGAACTCTCGCTCGGCGCCCGCGTGCACTTCTCCGAGTCGGTCTGGACGCTGTCGAACGGCGAAGACGCGTGTCCGTACTCGGCGTGCGCCGGCAGAGTGCGCGTGACGGTCTCGCCCTTGCTTGCGTGAAATATGACCTTCGTCGCTGCAGATCTCACTTCGTTCACGGGCAAATGTTCGTGCGTTTCGCTGTGCGATAAGTCATTTGTTGCGTCCGATATTTCCTGCCCTGCGTCCTCGGCTCTCTGGTAGCTGCAGCGCGGCGACGGCGAATAGTCATTTGAACACCTGCCCATTGACGCGACCTCCATGCTTCGCTTCTTGCACGCGGACGTCTGCTTGAAACTGCAGCACAACCAGCCCGCGCAGATTCCCGAACCGTTCAAGTTTTCGCCGGCTCCGATGCTGTCGCTCGGGTACTCCTTACCACAGAACGAAAACTTACTTCGCAGGTTTGCAAAGAAACCCAGGTTGGCCGTCTTGCGCAGGACGGTGTCACCGTCCTCTGACGAATATTTTGGCATGTCCTGATTTAGGCAGATCGTCTCCTGGCTGCAGATAACGCTCCCGGACAGTCTCGGGCTGATATTAATCGCCATTTTCGAAGTTCCACGCTCAGTAATATCAGTCGCAACGCGAAGCAACTTGCTGATGCAGCACGGTTGCCAAATTTATATGGTACCTCGCTCAGAAGGCTGCACAGTGACGTAAATAGGGTTCGACTAATATCGTATGTCCAGCACGAATTCGGACTAGCATTTTACCATTTTATCACAAAACGACGATTGAACGTTCGAAGGCGACGACAACGTTTGCGAGACGAGAAGGTCATCGAGGTTTCGTTCGTCTTCTTTCGAGCAACTTAGACAATGATGCTTTTGATGAGAAAATTTCAACAAAACTCACAAATCTATAATCCACGGACATGCGCACTGAACGCTCATCGTTAGTCTGTTTCACTTCGTCGACAGGTTCTTGCTTGAGAGACGGCGAAACGTAGGAATTGACACAAGACTAAGAGAAAGCAAGTAAGATGACGAGAGCTTGTGATACGTATAATTTCTATAAATTGTTTACAACATTACCTTCCCATAACCATGCCGTTGAATCGATTTTTTGACCACATTTGTTGAGACAAATTATCAGTCAGCCGATTTTGACTATTATCTCCACTTAGTAGTAGGTCATAATGCAGATCTGAACTCTGAACATCGGGCGTCTCTGACACGCCCAGGCCATGTCCTCCATGATTTGCTCCCCCCAGCGAAGCAAACGGGTCATAATTTACGCCCCAGACACCATGACCGGGTGTTACCAAGAACAGATAATCAGATGAGGAAAACATTTGTAACTAGAATGCTTTTTACATACTAGTTACTTTGTTTTGTCGATAGTCTTTTTTGATGTCGTATGTGAAGTTTCTATATGTGATACTTGTTCACCAGAGTGCTGTTTTGCAACTGGTTGCATTAAAGAATATACTTACTTACTTACTTCTGTCAACGACCTGGTTTCCATTGCGTGTATCTCAGGTTCATCCCACGGCATCTCCTATCACCTCAATTCGTCCTTCGCTTTAATTTTTCTCAAGGATCCATGAGGTTCTTCAGGCGGCGTTTATGCTTTTCTCCTTACGAAGTTACGAACTGGATAATTACTCAATCGATTTTAATCTTATTCTGCTGATCATGCTCCGAAACTCGTCTCACCCTCCGTTCTAGCAATTGGGTTTGAATCTGCAGCCCTCTTCGGCTTACTCGACGCAGCGCTCGATGATAAGTCGTGCCCTCCAAGTATAAGTGTCATTTATACCGTGGTGCCTTGCTTCAGCTTTTAAGATAGCTAAATTTCAAAATTTGCAATTATTGCGATTAGAATTAGATGAAGATTCGTTAAGACAAAACTTTACGGGTCTAGATTAGTTTAATAATTTCGCAAGATAGATGCGAAGATGTTGCTGCGCCCTAACAGACCCTCATAGAAATATATATAGTCCTCCAAAATGTCGAATGGCTGTGTTGTGCTTTCCTACCCGTGATATGTTTAAAGTTTGCATTTTTAAAAATTAAGCAACTGGAATTAATATTTTGGTGCAATAATGAAACGTAATCGAGACGATGAAGATGACGAAAGTGATGACTTCGTAACGATTGGAACACCGCTGCCGTTGTACGATGAAGGTACGTTCATTAGTGCTGTAGGCTACAGTAATATTAGCAAGTAAGAAAGCACGTTTTATCGTAATTAATTCTTAACCTTCAATGCGGACTTTTTAATTTAGAAAAAGCATCACAACCTGATCATAAGTGTAAATATGTTGAAATGTATGAAAAATTTGCTTTGATTTGATTGGATAGATGTGACTGTTGTGTTTTTTATTGAAACTTTACAGACGAGATTCCAGTGCGGAAGCCAGTGACCCTGCAAGATCAGTCTGTGAGGGATGCTCAGGGTCGAATTCGCTTCCATGGCGCCTTCACAGGAGGTTTCTCGGCTGGCTACTTCAACACAGTTGACACTAAAGAAGGTATATCACGCTCCTCATTAAAATATTAAGATTATTCATTTGATTCTGTAATCAATAAATGATGAGTATAAATAAATTTATTAAGAAATTAAGTGATTCATTACCAATGAATAAATGGATTAGTAAATTTTATGTACGCCAGACTTTGAGCATTATATGACTTAACGATATATGTGTTTTAAGATGATGTCTTTATGTCGATATTTTATATGTTTTAGAGAACTATCATTGTTTCGAGTGAGAGGTGCCAAAATATGCTCTGCTTTGTTGTAAAAGCAGAACAAGACTTATATATTTATAAGGCTTATATATTTATAATTCTGTTCGAATGGTGTCCAATGCCCTGTAATTCTGACACCCTGGAATTAAATATCCCAAAACTCTGTAGACACCACTTGTTCACGCGTTTGTGCTGATCCACTTTGACTATTGCGCCTTCATCTTTGCTGGTCTCCCACAGGTTCGGATCAAGAGGGTCCACCGGGCTGCGGCACGATATATTGGCGAATTACTAAGTCTGACTACATATCCAAGTATATGCGCGAGTCCTTGCACTGACTTCTTTTCCTGCAGCGCATCTCATTTACGATTGCATCTTTGGTGTGGCGATGCTTAAATCAGGCTGGGCATATCTGCATGAACTTTGCCGCCCTCATTCCACTTGTTCAGGCCTCTGTACACTGCGCTGTCCAAGGTGACTTAATGGTCCTTTTCGCCTGCTCTGCGACAGTGCAGACTTGTTCCTTCTTTATGGTTGGTCCAACAACCTAGAATTGGTTTTCCTTTACTGCTTTTTTGCTTGGCCTGGGCTGGGAGTACCTCTAAGTAGGATCTTAAAAGGGCGTTATATAAATTCGGATTGATTGATTGACTGATTGATTGATTGATTGATTGACTGATTGATTGATTGACTAATTGATTGACTGATTGATTGTTTGACTGATTGATTGACTGATTGATTGATTGACTAATTGATTGACTGATTGATTGTTTGACTGATTGATTGACTGATTGATTGACTGATTGACTGATTGATTGACTGATTGATTGATTGATTGACTGATTGACTGATTGATTGACTGATTGATTGACTGATTGATTGATTGTTTGATTGATAGTACCTAGAAGTGTTTACACCATGGGAACCATTGATCTGTTCAGGTTGGACGCCACGGACATTCAAGTCATCACGGTCGCAAAAAACTGAAGATTCTCAGATTGGTCAGAAACCAGAAGACTTTATGGACGACGAGGTTTGTTGAAAAATTATGCAACCAACTCATCATCATCGTCATCATCATCATCATCATCATCGTCATCATCGTGAACTCAAAAATTTCTTTTTAAAGTTCTACCCAGAAATGACGCATGAGAGCAAAGTTTTAGTGGGACTGGTACCCAGGGCCAGCCCTATCCTCAATGGCACCCAGTACAAAGTATACATTTGCTGCTTTCTTAACCAACCCCCCATTCCATGACCCACTCCAAGTCACACGTCTCAACCCAATGGGTGAAGAGCTTCAGGAACTAATCAGTACATTACGCTCAACTTACTACGAATTTTCATTAGAGATTTTAATTTTTTTAATGGTAAGAAGTAAAAATACTCCAATTAAGGAAAATTTTCAATTCCTGAAATCCATAGTCATTTAAATTATTGATTTTTTTTCATAAGCGAAAGTTTTGAATCCAATGAAAATAGTAAATTTATGCTATCGGAAAAATGTCTAAGAAAGTTAAAAACATAAACTGTTAAAACTGATGCCCCTTGAGTTTGGCACCACACATAAATTTTGCTCTGTGCCTAAGGCTGGTACTGCTTGTACCGTATTGCTGGTACTATTTGACGCCCATAGCCTAAGCTGTTTGTGCATTTATAAGTAGCTGTGTCACCTATCAGTGTAATTTGCTGCCGACTGAAGTAAACGTCAGGTCCTAGGTTGTACTGGTTCCATATGCAGCATTTACATCATTTTGTGATCCATCCATTACAGATCCACAAAGGTGAAGGGAAGGGTGTACTGGCTCCCTGTCCAGGACTTTTGGATTGGTTCATTATTGGCCTAAGGGGTGTAAGGAAGTGTGTACTATTGGTCTATTACTGGCCCAAGTGGTGAAGGGAAGGAAGCAAACATCTCTAATACATTCGACACTGAATATGAGCGCATTACTACTGCATATCCTCTGATTCAGTGACTGACGTTACACAAATCAGACCAGCGAAAACTGAATCTAGAAAGTTTAACAATTTTATTTTGTCGACTTTTTAAAATTCTTGGTGAATTTGTCGTTGATTAGGATTTCAGTGAGTTTGGAATCGCACCGAAGAAAGTTGCGATGACGAAGAACTTCACGGATTCTGAGAATGTTCGTAAACGAAAAGCTGCGACCGAATCACATCGATCGGATGATTCGCTCTTTGGATCGAGTCATCTGATGGATCTTGTCATGCCGTGCAGGTCGGTTCTGCCATGCGGGATTTCTTGCATTGAACAAATTCTGAATAGTTAGCTTCGCAATCATTTATTTTTTCATACATTCATTTGTTCATTCGTTAGTTCGTTCGTGCATTTATACATCCATCCACAAATTCATTCGTTCATTCATTTATTCAGTCCCTTATTCCTTCCTTCATTTCTTTATTAATTAATTCATTCTTCTGTCCATTCATTCATTCATTCATTCATTCATTCATTCATTCCTTTATCTCTTCATTCATCCTTCCATCCATATGTCCATCCATCCAATTATCCATCCATTCAAAGAATTATATTGCACTTTTTCAAGTGATCTACTCAAAGGTGCTCCAGAGTGACCAGAAAGACCAGAGCTAAAGAACTTGATTCGATATGATTTGATTGGTTGCATGATTTGATTAATCAGAGTTGATTTGATTAAGTTCACGTGGATGGATTTGATTTTGATTAGCAATGATTTTCTTTTCCGTTCAGGTCGTCGATGGGCGTTCGTCTTCTGAGGAAGCTTGGCTGGAGAGACAGTCAGGGCATTGGTCCGAGGGAAAGGAGGAAGAGAAAAAAACCGCGTCAAGGTTGGTTGAGGAAAAGGATCGCACTTCCTTGTTTTAAATTGTTGCACTTGTCATCGATATTACTTTAATTGGTTGACCCTATTTAAAAATTATTATAATTTACTAGGGCTTATTTGTGTTACCCAGTTTACAAGGTCTTATCTGTATGGCCCTATTTTCAAGGCCTTATCTCTATATTACACGACCTTATATGTATGTCCCTTTTTTCAAGACCTTATCAATGTGACGCTATTTACAAGACCTTATATGTGATTCCAATTTGACAGAACTTGTAGCGCTTATCTGTGTGGTGTTATTTACATGACCTTATCTATAAGTTCCCATGCTTATGACCTTATCAATGTGGCCCCATGTACCAATCATTATTCTCTTGGACTATTTACAATAATGTTGCATTATAACTAATAATAATAATAATAGTAATAATAACAATACATTTAATGATGATGATTGATTGTTTGTCGATTGTCCTTGCCATGATAATTGAGTCAATTGTTCTTCTATGCAGGAAAGTTGAAACCTTCTGGATCTGCCGAAAATGAGTCGACACACGAAAGTCAGAAGAAGTATGGCTGCGCCCCTCCTCCAGGTCTACACAGGCCACCAGGTGGAGGCGAATCAGATGTGAGTTTGGAAGAACTGCTCCACTTTTCAGACTTTGTTAGCAGATGGCTCTATAGAAGTCATTAGAGTTGATATCCCATTGGAGTTCCTTGATCTTACAAATCATAAAAGCATGTTCAAATTATCCACAGAAACTATGTTGTTATTTTTTGTTCTTGTGCTAACGGTTGGCTACAATAAAACAATTGATCGATTGATGGGTTGGTTGATTGGTTGACCGCCCTCTTACATGGCAATTGATTGATTGGTTGGTTGATTGATTGTTTGATTGATTGGTTGGTTGGTTGATTGATTGGCTGATTGGTTGGTTGGTTGGTTGGTTGATTGATTGGTTGGTTGATGGGTTGGTTGGTTGGTTGATTGATTGATGGGTTGATTGGTTTGTTGGTTGGTTGATTGATTGACCTGTTGCTGTTGATTTTTTGTGATTTATAAATTTGTCGTCCCTATAGATGCTATATTAGATTCTGGTTATTTTTCCCAGGGCAGATCTAGCGATGAAGACGATGACGACGATGATGATGGGTTGGATGGAATAACCTTTGCCCCTCATGATGTCTGTCCCATCAACTTTGACCCCAAGGCCAACGTGCACGGCCTTGGTTACCGTGGTATCGACCCCACGACCGCCCTCTTCCACGGCAACCGACTGAACCCTCTTCCAGTGAAGACCAAAGGTCGACGACTGGGAATCAGAGGACAGGTAATATATTTATTCTCATTGGAAATTTTTATATAGCGCCACTTTAAGAGTAGCAGGTGGGCGAAATTATTTCCATCACATGTTGGAATTTTTTCTGACCAATATAAAAAAATTTCCTATTTTTATAACTATTGGATTATTCCCACACCTATCAGATTTTCCATGTATTGTCAGATGTAATGGATTTGAGTTATATTGGATTTTTCATCACCTCTTGGAGTTTCCCTGAACTGTCAGATTTTCCTCTGAGCTATACGATGGTTTGAACCTGTTGGGTATTTTTCGAGTTATTTGATTTTTTCTAACATACTAGATTTTATTGTAATTAAAATGTAAGATTATTCTCTCACCTATTGCTTTCCCTGAATTATGCATTTTCCCATTGGCTATCGGATTTCAATAAAGCAGGTTGTGGTTCTCTTTTGATGTTGTAATGGGGAGAAGTTAACGTATTACAAAGTCACAAAAATTTATGTTATTTTTTTTCTATTGTTCGTCTTTCCTCGACTACTAGTGGCTGTCTTTTTCTGAAGGGCTGATTGTGAGTGCTGTTTTAGGTGCTTTGTTATAGCATATTAATTATGTAGCTCTAATTAATTGCTTCTATGGCACCGTTATCATAACACACATAGCTTCAGGTTGTCTTGTAACAAAACTCGTATTTAAAACGAAGTTAAATGGCTGAATTGTTAGTTATGCTTTTTTATGTGTTTGTAAAGAACTCTTGTGACAAATGTAGTCTTGTTTTCAGCCATGCTAAACAATCATGTTACGAACTATGAACATTTTTGAGATGGTTAAAGCAGCGTTTTTGACATCGAAGAATATTCTTTTCAAGTTGTCAATTTGGCGATGTTTTTCCTAGGCGTTTGGAGTTGGAGCTTTTGAAGAAGACGATGATGACATCTATGGCGTAGAGTCAATGACGAACTATGACTTTCAGATTGGAAACGACGACCACAAGGAGAGCAGTACGCATGGATGGACTGCGCCAAAGCATGCGACAGGTGAGTGAGTTGGATCAGTTCTCTTTATTAGCAGATTATGATATCTAATGAGCCATTTTTACGGCCCAATACAATGCAGAGTCTAGAGTTTTGCTGAAACAGATAGGTTTTCTGCTTTTCGTTTTCTTCCTCATGTAACAAGTTGCTGTATGCCAACTTAATTTTCTTGAATAAACTAGAAGTATTTATAGATGTGAGCAGTACTGTATAAATCATAGTTGTAAAAAACGTTTTTTTATCGTTTTTCCTTTTTTCTTGAACTTTATTTATTCATTTACTTTCTGTTACTATTTTCCTTAATTTTAATTTTTACTGATATTCCTTATGTTTTCCACCAAGTCTCAAGGATTCAGCTAACTAAAGTCATTATTTCATCGTTTAACATCATCATTTAAGAGATAGCCTGCGTGTAGTAGGTTCCTAATCAATGTTTAGATGTAGGAAAGTCAAATTATTTTCCGTTTCCGTTTTTTATCGTTTTTTTTCGTTTTTTATTTTGTTTCCATCGTTTTTACATCTATGGTATAAATCCATGGATTCATTACGATATCTTTATCGATTCCAAATAAAAAGTTTGTATATAGAATTTTAGTCATTTTGCATTGATTCCTGTGTTCCTAGAGAAGAGATCTTTTGAAGAGATTCTGAAGAACAAAGATGTATTAGATGGATTCAGATGCGTCTCAACATCCATCCTTCCCAAGACGAACTATCCGCCTCCTCAACTTCCTCGCGACTTCCGACCGTTCCACGTGTTTGAGTCGACTTCGGCGAAGAAAGAGTCGGTCGTGAGAAGTGCAGATGGCGGAGCAAAGCTGAACGCTTTCTCACGAGGGGATCTGCTTGGTGAAAGACCACATCTTCGTTAGTGGCTCTCATCTTTTATCCGTCTGTCAATTTGTTGCTTAACCAGATCTATGACCAGTTATTCAGCTAGTCAATGATTCGGTTTGTTCTGCAAGTGGTTGGTAAACAAACCAGGCATTCCATCACTGAGTTCAATGGTCTTTCAGTTAGCCCATCACTAAGTCAGTTAGTCCATCGGTAAGTCGATCACTAGGTAAATTAGTCCTTCATTTGGTCCCTCATAAAGTCAATTGGTCCATCACTAAGTCAGTTAGTCCTTCAGTAAGTCCATCACCGAGACAATTAGTCTTTTAAGTGGTCCATAATGAACTCCGTTGATCCATCACTAAGTCGATTTGTCCAAAAGGTGAAACTGAGAAATTTAGCTTAAAATTCGCATAAAATAATTTGGCAATGACTATTGTTTTTTGTCCCATTGCAAAACTATCCGCAGGTACCCATATATTCATATAAACTGTTTAAAAATTGATTAATTCAATGGTTTTCTTTGTCCGCTAGGGTCAATCTTTGAGCTCGTATCTGCAGAGGACAGAGCCAAGATGGAGGCAGCCAGGATGCAACTAGACCTCAAGAACGCATCACAGCAGCAGCCAGCAGTAAGCGATGAAGCGCCAAAGGAACCACCTGCCTCCGCAGCGACCAGACTTGATGAAACCGCGGGCAGCAGCAGGGATGCTGAGCCAGACAATAAGGCGCCAGATGAACCAAAAAGATTCAGTGGCTTCGTGCCATTCGCTCGAGATCCATTGAAGCAGAAACGATATGAGTCATACCTGGAAGCGATGAGGCATAACCGACCATGTGAGTCTTGTTCTACTTCGTTGGAAGTTGCACTGAACTGGTGCCTTATAAATATTTGATTACACTATGTTACGTTATGCCTTGACTATGATTTGATGTTTCATTTTCATGAGTTGTTTTTATTTTGCTTTTTTAAATTTTATATTCTTCATTTTTTGTTTTTGCACAACTTTCAAAAGCCATCTGTAATCTACCAAGTGTGATAGCTTACAGAATCACTTGAGTTTTCATTATCTCAAGGTCTTGAGTCCAACTGGCTTTATTTTGAACGTTCACAAAGAAGTTGCATGTACAATGTACATTGTACAAAGAAGATGCGTGTGCAATGTACATAAAGTAATTCTTACAATACATTCTGATTGGTTCAGCTACTAAAATGTTCTCTACAATGTCCAATCATAACAGTCTGCTCTATTACAATCTAGTATTATTTCAAATGAATTCAATTTTTAACTGCAATTCAATTCAATTTACACATACATAAAATCAACACATCATTAATATTTAAAGATCAGTCAATGAGTATACATCTATGAATACGACAACCTCCTGCGATTATATTTAACAGTAAAAATATATATACGGTATTGGAAAAAGTGCGAAAGACAGCAGTCCAAGCTGTTTGACCTCACATGATTAGTTCCCTGTCTTTAAATTCACTGGCTCCATCCGTACCAGAATCTATGTTTTTCTGACAGTGGTAATTGCTATAAAATGTAAGGTAATTTGAATTTGCAATTGAAAGAAAAATTGTCTAACATCCAACACCGCCACAGAATACGAAAAACTGATTTTATTTAAGATGTGCACGATGATGGAGCTGGCAGTCACATGACCGATTGGGAGAAGGAAAGGGAGAAGGAAGAGTTCTCGAAGGCCGCTCATCTCTTCCAACCTCTCTCAAACATGATCGCTTCAAGGTTTACACGAGCAAAACACGATGATAATGACACCAACGTCGAATTGCCAGCTGAGGTACGTTCTCAATTATAGGATTATTATAGGTTTATTATAATTTTGTGTTGTGTTTGGGCTTTTGTAGAAGTGCCTCTAGTAGGGTGAACTGTTCAGAATGTTCCTAGTGCGCAAGGCTCCACGTGAGGAAGAAGGTTTTGAGAAGAGAGAAGGGATCCTCGAAGCTTTGGTTTGTACAAAGCCTGGAGAGGAGCCTGGAATGGAGATTGATTTCTAAGTATTGTAGATATGATAAATGCTTCATAAGAAAGATAGCCAGAGCTGATACATCTATCATTAATAGCTGAGCAATTGAATTTAAGGAATTTGATCCAGGTCCTTACACAAGAACCATCTCAGGGGAGTCTTGAACCCGGTATCTCCACGTTCAAGGTGAGTTGGGCTACAATGTCCCACACCTGGTGTATTAAAGGAAGTCTGTAGCTATTGTTTATGTTGATACCATCAACTGTCTTGCTACAGATGACCTTTAGATGGACATTTTGAAGTTGAGATGTTTAATCTTTAATTAAATTGCAATTTTGAATGATTCTTACAGAAGGAGAAAAGTTCTCAGGCAAAGGCGGCTGAAATGAAAATGTTTGGGAAGCTGACGAGACAGAGTTGCGAGTGGCATCCAGACAAGATGGTCTGTCGCCGGTTCAACATCGCCGATCCATATCCAGAGTTAGTCAATCCACTAGTACCAGTTTTCAGTGTAGTTTTGTTGTTTTATGGTTATCATCGGGAATGAAATTATAATAATAATAATAATAACTATAATAACCTGGGACGAGACCTGATTTCTCGGAGTTTCACTTTTTTTACTCCTAAAATAATTTTTTAATCCTGAGGGATCATTGATACCTCGGGTAAAAAAACCAAAAACAAACTATAATAATAATGGTATTATGTAATAATAATTGATAATAATGGCAATTAATAATAATAATAATAATAGCAATATAATAATGGGGTTCATTTGACTACAATGACTTCATTTTCAGGTCAAAGATCGTGGGGTTGCGGACGGCGAAGAGAGAGAAATGTTCCATCTTCAACTTCCTGGAGTTTCCATCTCAGGCGGAAGAGGACGACAATCAGAATGCGGAAGCAGGTGGAAAAAAGGAGACGGAACTGGAGCAGGTCAAAGGTAAGCCGTCATTTTTCCTGTTATTACATTTTGGACGCAACGAGATATCTGCATATATCTGTGAGAGTTAAATGAGTTGACTCTAAAGATGGAGAAGAGCTGATAGTACGAAAAGACAGAAAGCTCTTCCAGAAATCACAGTGTTTTGGTCACTGCATTCTTGCCACCTTTTTGTGAGGACATGTAATGACTTCGTAAGAGAGGACATCCTTTCAATTGACTTCACAGGGCAGCAGCTAATGTTCTTGCTGCCATCTGTTAATTCTAAATTGTTTAAAAAACAGTTTTGCAAGTCAATGCTTCGTTATTTATATTTAGATGTGCGTGTGTGACTTCATAATCTTATGCTGTTATAGTTAATTTTTTAAAGTGCACAATGCATGTAATCGTTCTATGCAATGTAACGCATGTGCGCTTGTTGGATGCACATAAAGATTACTTCAATCAATCAGTCAATCATTTATTTTGAAACCAATCATAAATTTCTCAAGAAATCAAGAAATTTCTTTTACAGTTATACAATTGCAATCACATATTTATAGGGGAACTTACTTACTTCAATTGCACCACTACATTATATTACTGCAATTCATCGTTGGTTGCTTTTGTGTAGAATCGGACGCAAGACCCATGAAACCGTTGGCCATTCTGGCGACTGTTGACCTTCGACCGAAAGTCGGAAACTCCAGAGCC
This sequence comes from Lumbricus terrestris, assembly GCA_949752735.1. NCBI lineage: Eukaryota > Metazoa > Annelida > Clitellata > Crassiclitellata > Lumbricidae > Lumbricus > Lumbricus terrestris. The sequence continues at coordinate 3,956,323 of OX457045.1, forward strand.
GACGCTGTCTTGAATGCGGAGAAGAAACGAGAAACATCATCGACTACAGTGGCGCCATCGGCAGAAACGAATGAGGTGTGTAACTGAATGGATGGTCGGTTTTGACACATTCAGGTCTTGGGTTAAGGCCTATATTTTTAGATTTGTATCTGCGACTGTTGTTGATTTATTTGATCCAATCGGGATTGACCAGTGCTATATAAATTGCTTTATTTATTATCGTGGATGTGCAGTGTAAATTGCTTTAATTTCTCAGAGCTGCCAATAAGCTGCATCAAGGAAGATGGTGAGCGCATGAGTGTGAGTGGGTGAGTGAACAGGTTTGTAATGAGTGAGTGATTGAAGTTTTTTGTGATGATTGTGAATGAGTTTGTTTGTGAGTTGGGTGACTTAATGAGTTTGTGAGTGGTTTTTGTGAGTGTATATGAATGCACCTGAGTAATTGTTGTATAGCACCTCTGGAGAGGCTTTTCAAGATGAGTGACAGATGTATTCTGGTATTATGTTTTGTCTAATTTCAGTCTTTGGCTGACCAGTTCTGTTTGTCTAAGCAAGTGCATGCAATTGTCTAATGGCTTTGCTGACTGTTGAACCAGGTGTGATGGGTTCAAACCATAGCCTTGGTGGAAAGATGTTTTCAGGTTTCTGTTCCATGTACAATCACATCTACTTGTGAACTTGGCAGTAATGAGGACACTGTTGATGGGGGATCTGGCAGAGACGGAGAGGTCTGGCTGCACGCTTACTGTTCAGTACGCCGAGACCATGAAAACTGAGGGAGTTTCTGATGCTTCAATCCCATGGTATTTGTGGGGCACGGTGGTGTAGTGGGTATGTTTGTTGCCTTGCAGCCACCTCAGACCGCCTCGTGGGGACCTTGGGCAAATCCTTCACTCGCAATTGCTCAGGCACTTTGGCATGAAACTCCGATGCAGTGTCCGCGCTGTAGTCAGTAGCGCCTCTGAGTAGAGAGCTAGAAATGGTGAAACAAATAAATGGAACTGCCTCTAAAGTATAGCTAAAGGGACTGCTTTTTCTCTTCATGCTATGCCATCTGTTTGCAGGACGCAGCAGAGGACGAGGATCGAAGGCCACCCATCGACCTCTTCAAGGCAATATTCGAAGACACTGACTCAGATGAATCGTCGGTCAATGAAAGTCCCGACAAGATGGCAGTGGTGGAGACTTCATCAGTTCCAGTCATTCCGATAGAGTCCATGAAACCATTCCAGGAAGACCAAGAGACGGAGATTCCACCTCAGCTGACTGCATCCAACGAAGCTAAGACAGGTTGGACACTTGTATGTGTCCATGTTAATATCTAGACATTTAGTGTGGAGGCTTTACAGGGTGGCTGATTGGTCAGAGCAGTGCTTGCCTTGTAGTGCGGGGAGTTTGTGTATCCTCCTCTGAGATGGTTATGCTGTGTGGGAACCATGACTTTTGCTCCACAGTTGTTTTGTGCCATCGATTGGTTAGATACTGATATTTAATAAATGAGATGATGATTATGATGACGACGATGATGATGATGATGAGGACGACGACGATGATGATGATGATGGTGATGATGAGGACGACGACGATGATGATGATGGTGATGAGGACAACGACGGCGGTGGTGGTGACGATGGCGATGAAGATGGCGATGTTGATGAAGAAACTAGTATGAAATTGTTTTTCATTGTAGAAACTGCAGAGCTTCCACTATCCAATGAAGCGTCACCACCATTGGCCGCTGTCACTGAGGATGTGGTGATGCTAGAATCAGCTGATGTATCCGAAGCGTTTGGACCTGCCCTGCCACCACCACCATCCAGTGTTAACAAACCTGGTCAGTTTTCCACTTTCACATCTGAAAATGAAGAAGAGCCGTCCATTAAGCAACCCAAGTATGGAATGTTAGCAACTCCATTTTCTCAGTCTCTGCGTATGACAGCAGGTGGCCAGTGTTCTTGCTCGCTGTTTGATCTTGCTACCAATATTGTGTGTGGTCAATGTACTCATTATGGTTGAGTTGGTTAGGGCATAGTTGGAGCATAGATCTAGGCCTTGGTGGGAGTTCAAATCCTGACCTCTCTGTATCTCCGCTTAAAACCTGTTCGGTGTAATTATTGGTCATTTTGTCAGATTCGTTTTCTAAATTGCTTAAATGCAATGCTTGATCTCATCTGATCTCCAAACTTCTGTAGCACTACATTATATCAAAGGATTGTAATGTAATGCCTTTGTAACGTAATATAACAATCGCATTTTTTGTCTCGATTGCTCAAACTGAATTTAATTTATAAATTATTTTGAGTAAATAAATTAAAGCTATGAGTGAAATCTTTTTTGTTTCTTCAGGTGATCAGAACGCGAGCGATCGTCGATCGAATTCGAAAAGCAGCAAGGTCAAAGGTCATCACAAATCATCCAAACACAAACATAAGCACAAAACGGTGAGAAATATTCAAATTAATACATTTTCACAGTTAATGTAAATGTAGGACCTATAGGTTTTAATTATAGTGACAGAGAGTGGTCTTGACCCTGCTCGTATCTCAGTGAATTGATTGCAGATTCGGATATTTCAATGAAAATTACTTGATCCACTATGCCATTCTTTCAGACAAATAATCAGCCTGCAAAATTGTTTGCGCCAAATTGTCCGGCTTCTAATTGCCCGGTAATACTGAGGAAACAGCCTGTCTGCTTCTCTGACCTTGAACCTCTTCCTACATGTCCCACCCAGCAGTGAAAGAACTTCTAAGTCCACCACTGCTCGTATTCTGGAGGTAGTGCCAGTCCCAGACCTGGATAAAGGAGGAGGGTGACAAACGATCTTTGCTATCAATGTGTTGTTAAATTGAAAGTTCTACTACTTTTGAAGGGCACACTGTGCTAGCCAAAGTGCAGCTATGTTTTTATGTACCATTGCTTGTACTCTCTATAATTCACTTATCAATAAACGCTCATGTAACCCTGGAACTATCCCTTTTTGTAACTGAGTTGTGATTTTGTCAACATGTTTTCACATTAAATGAATATATAAATATGTATTTTTGCTTGTATTGTTGTATGTGCCTTTGCAATTTGCATGTGCAGTTGTATGTACCTTTGCATGTTCATTTGCATGTACCATTGTATGTACCTTTGTTTGTACCTTTGCATGTTTATTTGCATGTACCATTGTATGTACCTTTGTATGTACCTTTGCATGTTCATTTGTATTTACTCTTGACTGCTCGCTGACATTCTCAACACATGTAACCAACCTTACGCGCTCCTCTTACTTTCACCTCCGTCGTCTCAGGTCCATTCGCAGATCTGTCTCCCTTTCAACCATGACATCAATAGTCCATGCTTTTGTCTGTTCCAGAATTGATTACTGTAACTCCCTTCTTATTGGTCTTCCAAAGGTCCGCCTATCTCCCATTCAATCTGTCCTTAATGCTGCTGCTCGATTAATTGCGCGCCTTCCTAAGTACTCTCATATATCATCGTTCATGATTAACCAACTACACTGGCTTCCTCTCTCTGTCCGCATACAATATAAAGTCCTTTCTCTGGTACTCAAATCCAAACTGGGTCTTGCACCGATGTATCTCAGTGATCTCATTCATTCTCCTCTATCAGCATCTTCTCATCGACCTCTCCGTTCTCTGGACAGGGCTGACTTGTTTGTTCCACGAGCTAGGACCACTATTGCTCAAATTCGATCCTTCACCATCATTGGGCCCTCCTTGTGGAATTCTCTTCCCTCCACTCTGCGTGGGACTCTACTTTCAGGATCGTTATCTACATCTCTCTCTCTTCTTAAGACCTATTTTTTCTTTAGGGGTTATCGCACTGGGAGCGCTACTGAATGGCCTTGGTTGTGAGCGGCGCTATATAAATTACTAATTACATTACATTACATGTACCTTTGCATGTTCATTTGTATGTACCGTTGTATGTATGTTTGTATGTATTCTGGGTTGCACAGCACAAGAGCACGAGCAAGAAGCACAAGCAGAAGAAAAAGAAGCGGAAGAAGAAGACGATGAAAGCGACTTCGTCTCAGTCGAGTGGCAGTGACGCAGACTACGACACAGACAGTGAATCGCCATCCGACATCGACCAGCGACTTATGTCAAAGTCAGTTTTGACCGATATTCTATACAAATGCACGTACAGACTCAGTGTATAGCACAGGATAGGAAAGTGGGGAGGCACATGCAAAGAGTTTCAAACTTGTTTGTTGTTGGACACTGGTACTGACGTATCTTTTGGATGTACGTAAAAGGTTTTACGTGAATATTTGGATACCTTGGTTGGGTTATCGCTTGCCACACTATATAAATCATTATTATTAAGTGTTATTATTGCTATTATTATTGCTATTGTTATTATTTGATGTACATGAGATCAAGTCACTGTTCACTGTTTTGAGTTCATAGTTTCTCATTTGCATTGCTTGCTGAGCAGGCAGCAAGCACCTTTGAGAGCCATGTTGATTTGTAGCTTGTGACCCTGAAGCTTATAATTAAACTGGCCATGGCACCGAACAATACTGAATTAAGCCGGTTAAAGACCACTTAAGAACTCAACTGCAGAATTTATTAAGTTTTATTGTTAAATTTAAAATGTTTATTTATAAGTAATTGGTGACTGAACAAATTTAGCCGATGAAGTTGAGTTTTAATCAGGCAGAATTAAGTCAGAAATCCGTTGTAATTGTTTACTATTATTAGTCTATTAGAACATCATCTGTTTTTTAATGATGTGGTTTCTTACGACATTCTTGACGTATTACGTCATTTAAAATTATTTGGTTCGATCGCTGTTTTGACGTTTTGCTGATTTCAGATTAAAAGGATACGTTGAAAAAGACAAAGATAAAGAATCGACTGTGAAGCGAAAGAAATGAACAGCTTTTAAGAGATTCATGGCCAACAACGTCACTGGACTGTTTCTGAACTGTGAACAGAACACTACTTAAGACTTGAAAATATACAATTAGTATATTCTGCAGGTTGTTACTTTCCCACGGAAGGACTACCTACATGTACATGTTTTTAGATGCTTGACCAATAGTGCACACACTTGTGACAAACGAAACCAAAATGTTGTCAATGCGCAAGATTGAGCGTCAATTTCTTGTCCGTTTTGTTAATACATTTCCACAGTTAATGTAAATGTAGGACCTATAGGTTTTAAATATAGTGAAGAAGAAGAAGAGAAGAAGAGTGGCCTTGACTCTGCTCGTATCTCAGTGAATTGATTGCAGATTCGAATATTTCAATGAAAATTACTTGACCCACTGTGCAATTCTTTGGTCAATAATTTATATAGACAATAATTTAACACGACAGATAAGCCTAAGCCGAGACCTGTCGTCACAGATAAGTGGTTTGCACATGCATTTAAATTACACGAATGTTGCTCAAAAGCATTTACAAGGCTATATCCGCTGATCTCTTAGCATTTTTCAACTGTCACGTTATGACAACCAGGCGCGGATTTAGAGGGGGGCGGAGCCGGCGTACGCCCCCCCTAAATCTGCAGCAAATGTTCTCAAACTAAATATTTATCTTCCATTTCTGGACAGTCTACTTCAGCAGTTTAGCCTACGATTTGGAGATCTTGCAAAACAAGCAATTCGTGGTCTAAGTCTCATTCCATCTAATGTTTCAAACATCGACGCACTCACTGCTGATGGTCAGTGTTTAATCTAGACGTCTCGGGGGGGGAAGTTCCCCCCAGGATTGACATTTCCCCCCCAGAAAAATTTGACGAAATGACATTGGTTTTTGGTTACTGTTTTCATCATTGTTTTGCATGAAGTGTTATACATGTAATATACCGTGATATTATTTATTATTATATGATTATCATAACATTATTTACTACTATAATATATGATACTATCAAGTTAAGATGACGCTTTAAAATGCAGCCCATTGCAATGTGGAAATTCAAAAAGTTTCTAATGGGCTACTGAAAAAGTACAGCTATTTTGTTACGACGACACCTTAAAATGCTGCCATTGCAATGTGGAAATTCAAAAAAGTTTCTAATGGGTCACTGAAAGAGTACAGCTATTTTGTTAAGATGACACCTTAAAATGCTGCCATTGCAATGTGGAAATTCAAAAAGTTTCTGGTGGGGAGGGGTACATCCCCTCCCCATACCCCTCCCCTCCCAGTCTTGGTGCGCATCACGAGCCAACTCCCCCCCAGAAACCTCAATTTCCCCCCCCAGAGGAAGGGGACTAGATTAAACACTGGCTGATGGTATACTTCATTACTATCATGATGCCCTGCCTTCGCCGGATTCTTTTCATCAAGAGTTAAAGCTTTGGCAGCAGATATGGAGAAACGCTGACAGCACACCAAGCACCTTGTCGGACACCCTCGCTGACAGCCGCTCCTGTCGTATTATGTATCCAAATATTACCACAATAATTCACATTTTGGTGCTCACTTCTGTCACGGCTTGCAGTGTTGAACGAGCAAATTCTAGTCTGCGATTTGTGAAGTCGTGTTTCCGAAGTACAATGAACGAGGACATATTTAATGCACTCATTTTTATTGTTTGTCCACAAGGACATCAAGTTAGACATTGATGACAATATCAATGCCTACGCCAGAAAGCATACAAGGAGAATGACACTGCTTAATCCACTGGCATGTGACACTTAATTATTTCCTTTTTGGATCATGGGTTGCATGATCAAAACCGATAACTAATTTATAATCGTTTCACTGTTAACCTTCAGTTTAGACCAGTGGTTTTATATGAGAAACTAGGCCTATATATTTTTTTAAAGTTCCATAACATTTTCTATAAAAAGGATCATTATAGTTTTGCGTGATCTAATTTCATATATATATATATATATATATATATATATACGGGATTGGATTGGTAGTATTTACGCCCCCCCTAACCAGAAATCCTGGATCCGCCTCTGACAACCGGTTATTTTATCAATAAAACGATATATATATATATATATATATATATATATATTTATCCTAGGCGGTGGTGGGGGGAAACAGTAAACACGTAAGCTATCGGCCGGACCGGCTACCCAACCAGAAACACCAGAGGAGTACGCGACTGGAGCTCACCCAGTGCTTGTGCAGCGGAGTTGCGATTGCTGCCGGGTCTTGGTTCATACAGGGTGAGAATTGGGAAGCGTGGGTTTTTAAACCCTGTCTTTCTTAGGGCCCATAGTAAGTCTGTTTTTACACCCCAATTCCAAGCGGATCATAGTCCAACCCCAATGTTGTTTTTATAAAATTCTCACACTGGGTTCATACAATCATTTTACCAAGATTCCTCCACTAACAGGTTTGTCTGCTAGCTTGTACTTGGAGGCTCATTAAGTCGGGGCGTTTTTGACGTCACCAGGTCACTCGGGGCAGTAGCTTTGCACAATCCATGTTAGGACTCTAGTGTATACATACAGCTATAGTGTCTCGCATATGGTTGTAAGACATTTTAGAAACGTTGAAACTATAGACAGTAGCCAGTTAATAATACATGGGGTAGGCCCCACTGAAGCTAGGAAAAGTCTATCATTCCACAGATTTTTAGTGATGACGGATTAGCCAAATTTTGGTTATCACGATTCTGATGACAAGCTCACATTCAAAAACTATCAGAAAGCTTCCATATAAAACCTTCCCAGACTAAACTCTACCACTGCTTTAAAAAAAGGAGAAAAGTCACTCAGTAGGCCACATAAGTTCAATTTGAAAAATGCACATGAGTTATTTTCCTTATTTTTCGTTGTATCTGGGACTAACATTGATACAGGACTGCTTTAAAGGAATTTTTAGAACTGCACAACTCCTTTCCTTTCCCGTCATCTATGGCGATTTACTTCCAATCGGAGGACAATGGCCTTTTTACTAGTCTTAACTGTACAGAAGTGCTTCTACAACTGCACAAACCCATTTAGAACTGCACATTTTGTGTGCAACTGCATGTTAAAAAGTCCTGCGTTGATAGGCACTAGTCCAAGGTTGTACTGTGTTCCTATAATTTAATCATAGGCCTAGCTATGGTTTACTGGATTATTCTGATGTCACTGACTTCTTGTAACTTGTTCATTTTGTTTCAGTCGTTTCTAGAAGTACTGTGGACTGTGTGGAGGATTCAGATGATAAAATAGCTGTAAAATCAATGATAAATTTGACGATCAGTTGATTGCTACAACATAAACAGATGTCATAGCACTGGTTTAGTGGAGCATTCTTACGTAACTCTTTGTCCCTTCATAGCAGAGCGCAGAGCCCGACGCGTTTCATCGTCAGAGACAGAGAGATCGCATAGGTAAGATGGCGCACATCAAATATGTAGGCCTAGGTAAAAACCATCAGAGCAGCAACCAGATACGAAATACATTGTACTACAGGTAACCAGCGCAACACATCACGTGTTCGGCAGCGTGAAATTTAGGAACGCCCATACCAGCACAGCCAGCATCCGAGGCTCGTTGCATCCAAGCGCGGAAGCCGATGTTGTGGACCCCACGGCTCTGGTTGACCCACTAGGCCTAGAGAAACGGATGGAGAGGCAAATGTATTTGAATAGGCAGTAGGCAACTCACCCAACGTCTGATGATCGTTTACTGCTTATAACAGGCGCAAGTAGGCCTATTTGCAACATCAGAGTTGGTCACTTAGGTCTATCTTATGAGGCCTACTCACATTATGGATTTAGCTGCTTTAGCACCGATTTTGATTGCTCTTTTGATTTCAGTGGCAGGTTTGTTCTAAGACAAATGCGACAATTACTTATGATTTTAGAGAAAACTTATTAGGCCTACGACATAGGTCACATAGCATGTTTATATAGGCTATTGGCCATATACCTAGTAGCCTAGTTAAAGTCTTAATTAATGTGTTAAACTGGTTCAGGGCACGGCTTCTGGCTCTATGTCCTGTAAAACGGAATCTAACAAACTAATCAATTAGCCTACAATTACCGAATTAATTATAAATTGTGACATGAAATGCTTCACTGAATTTGTCTAAATTTAAATGCTGCAGTCGATTTTGAGATGGTTTCAAACGAGCTAATCCAAAGTTTTATTGGGTTGGAACTGGACTGTCGAGTCCGTTATCTGGATTGATCCAATATGGCGATTTAATTGATGCGCCATTTTGTTCTTCAAACATTCATTATGTCCTGCATGTTATTTAAATTACTTGAGAAGATCAACCGCCAATCCATATGATTAATGGCGGTATTATATTGAAAGATGCTGTGCCGTAGAATCTGGTGCCTTAGAATTTGATGAACAGGATGTAGCCTACCGCATAGGCTAGGCCTACTGCAGCCCAAAAGCTCCGAATATGTATCATATGACCGCGATCTTCACTCTGGCAGTTATGCTTTGCTGTGCTATGCTACCGTATGCTACGCTATGCTATGCTATGATATAGCCTACCATAGCCTACCGTATACGCTCCGCCCCACACCACACTATGCAGCGCTATGGTAGCCAACATCCTGCTGAGCTCCCAAGTTCAACCGCTAATGAATGGTGCTTGTAATATCATCCCTAGTCAGAGGGGTAACACAGGTCAAGAGGTAGGCTTATCCAGGTAGAACCTGGTAGATGGTCCAACCACTGAGGCGATGAGGACGGTGTCAACGTGGCAACTTGGAAGTTTCTTGTATTCATAATTATCTTAAGGCTTTTTCATTTGAATGCTTTCAATGTCATTTGGCTGCACTCTCACTGGACCCATGTGCCCGCTCTGTGACAATGCAGAACCGTGCCTTCTTTGTGGTTGGTCCAGCGACTTGGAATGGGCTTCCCTTGACTATATAATATGACATCAGTTCTGCCAAACTGTTCTGAGTTTCGCCAGCTGTTCAAGACTGGCATTTTTGCTTGACTTGGGTAACGAGTGCTTGTGAGTAGGGATCTTGAATGTGTGCTCTACAAATCGTGCCCCTAGAACTACATAGTTCTATGTCCACTTTTTGCGAAACTGAGAAAAACGAATTTTAAGATTTGGTGACGAAAATGTTTTTCCTTGTTTCATTGATGGCGATTAAATTTACATTTTCGGACAACACTGTTTTTTCATAGTATGATCATAATATTTATTTTGATCATAATTTAAATTAAATATGAGTAATTTTTATATAAATATGGCAGGGGTGACAATTTTTGGACATAGAGCAGTATAGCATTAGTAATGGACACACAAAAACTATACGATTGCGTACTATGTCCACTAGCAACTCTGTTACGCAACAATTTTGAAGCCACGTCGTACTGTCATATTTCCGTTTGGCTTGAACTTTTTCACAGAATACTATTATATTTCTTAAAAGCTATCGTTTTAACCTTAGATTCGCACTGCCGGTTAAAACAATCGTCTACATTTCGGTTTTTTTGCAAGTTGCCTAAGCGTCACCATTACTTAAATCAACAACACATGACCCTGTTCGGGTCACGTGTTCTAATCTCTCACTGCTATTGGCCATGAACATAACGCTGTATAGAAATATTTCACACATCCATAAATCGCTGCTATTTTTGAGGACATAGCCCATGTCACCTAACAACCACGTGACACAAATTACACTTTCTATTGGTTGTGGACATGTGCCTCTATAGACTTGAAAAACCTTCCAAATTTGTGGACATAGAACTATTTTGAACTGGCATATGAGCTTTACAAAGCGTTTCCAGTTAAGCTAGACGGCCGAGGACATAGCCCATGTCACCGCCATAACGGATATAGCGTTAGGTTGATTTTTCAAAAAAGTGGACATAGAACTATATAATTCTAAGGGCGCGAAATGTTGATTGATTATTATTTTATTATTATTATTTTATTATTATTATTATTTTTTTAAATTATTATTATCATTATTATCATCATCATCATCATCATCATCATCATCATCATCATCATCATCATCATCATCATCATCATCATCATCAGCAGCAGCAGCAGCAGCAGCAGCATCATGTTATTTTTGCAATAATGAATTAATGATAATACTAATAATGATTGTAATAATAATAATAATAATAAATATTATTTATTACCGCTGCTTCTGCTGCCGTCGTCATTGTCATCATCATCATCGTCATCATCACTATAGTTTTTTTAGTTATTATTACTATTTTAAAAAAATATTATTATTTTGACATTATTATTATTATTATTGCTAGTATTATTATGAAACTTAGCATGAACAAAGTCTCACAAAATTATCGGGGTGGTTTATGTGCCTTTTTGAACATTTGTTTCCTTTTTTAGCTGTGCGGTCACAAATAACAAGAGGACCGATGAATGCTCTGAAAAAAGTCAATGATAGTGTTACGCTGGATTGTGTCACGAGCAGTAAAAACTGCGACCAGGTCGAGTGGGTGAAGATGGAAGTAGCACAGTCAGCAAGAACAGTGTACACGAATGGCGTATTACTTAACGGCTTCCGTGGACGATTCAGTGTTAGCAGTACTGGTGGTTGCAGCCTAATTATTGTGCAGCTGCAAATTAGCGACTCTGGAGGATTCACTTGTACGCAGTTAGTGAATGAGATTGAAGAGAAAAAAAGCTGCGTACTGGTTGTTATTAGTAAGTCAAATCTAATCATCTAATCTCAGCGGCGCCCCCAGGATTTTTTTCTTGTACGCACAGCAATGGAAAATTTTCGTCAGGGTCGCCGAAAAAACTGATGACCTTTTTTAAAAGTCATCAGCCACGAATTTCCCAAAAAATAATACCTTTTCCATACGCCGAAAAAACTGATGACGTTTTTTTAGTCATCAGCAGTTATTTTTTAGCCTTTCCGCGCTGTACGCACTTGCGTACATGTATGTGCGTACGCCTGCGGGCACCGCTGTCTAATCTTATCTAATCTAATGACGTCCATAGAATTGTAATTATGATGCCAATAACATAAATTGAGGGTTACTTCAAGCAAAGACCTTTAAGTTACACTTTAAGTTAAGTGTGGAAGATTAGAGACACGAGAACCCAGGCTACAGTAGGATATGAAGTTCATAGAGTCTTACCATTGTACCTGCATGACCCTAAAGAAATTAGCAGAGTGAAGTGAAGACTGAGCATTGAATTGCAATTTTGGATTATCCCCCAAGAAAGCTCGAGGGACTCTGGGTTCTGACTATTGCACATTGAGCCACAAATAATACCTACCAGGGAATGTAATACTGGACCATGGGCGCCCGCACATAGGGGCAAGGGGGGGCACTTGCCCCCCCTGGAAAATTGACACATATATGTTTTTAACTACTACTTTTGGGTTTTTAACAAATTTCCTTGCCTTAATGCACCAATGATATGAATCATACAGTCAGAAATCTACATTCAGATATAGAAATAAACATGCTCATATAACTTTCTGCCTTGCATTTTCAAGCTCTTTCTAAAAACTGTAACAATGACCATTGGCTTTCAACCCTCCTGCGGGCGTCCATGCAATCAGCAGGTCTATCGATTACGGCCTACTTGAGTGGAATCCAGTTGTAGTGCAAATAATCACAACTGCAAAAAATTAAATACTAATGCAAAAATTTGAAAATTTCTCAAAGTACACTGAAATTACATCAAGGAGAGCTGCTTATTCACCTGAGCATTGTAATTATATAAACCAAGTCTGCTATAAGCCAGGCTCCATTTTGTCCATTTTGCAAGCTGCCAGTATAGAATCCAGGGAGGTCAAACTGTAGATAAACTTGTCTCTGGTTATCACGCCTCGCGATTTAGCCTACACCCAAAACTGACAAAGAGATCTGTTCAAAAGAATTGATACCCACAGTCATCTGATCCTCGGATCCTTTACTTTCCTAAATGACACCCGCATTAACAGTTACTCTGGCCCTCTGGCTACCAGACTCGGAACTCTTTCTGACTGCTCTTTGGAATAGGCTTCTGACTCGATGCAGCACATGTGAAAACGCTGGCGCCCTGCGATTGACTTTCGAGTGGTGCTTACGAAGCAGCTAGAGGAGCACTTGTCCCTTGAAAACAGACACCTATTTTTCGTTCATTTATTCATTCTATGGACTTATATAGCGCACCTTTAGGAAACTACTTTTCAACATCTGCTTTTTGATTTTTAGCAAATTTCTAAGGAAACTATTCATATTAAAAATTATACACAAAATGAAACTGAGAAATTTGCATAAGAAACCTCTTTGAAAAATACCCGCAGGCCTGTCTTCCAGTAGGCCTATTACATTTTTCAAGCTCTTGCTACTAAAAAATTTGGTAACTATCGTAAAAATTTTGCCCCCCCCTGCAAAAATTTCTGCGGGCGCCCATGTACTGGACATTTGCTTAATCCCGGGATTATAAATGAGTCAATCCCGGGATCCAGGAATTGGCTTATGATGGCAATTTAAAATATTCTTAGACCTAGTATAGCAGTAGGTCAAGTACGGTGAAGCTTACTTTGTCTTCGTTTCTTCAGCTCCGATCAATTATGACTTACGACAAGGGCTTTAGTCGGTGGTCCTTGGCAGCAGGGAGGTTTGTTTGAAATTTGATAGTGATAGGCCTACGACCAGTGACTTCTATCCCCCCATTAAACAACCAAGTTAGATCCATCCTTCCCCGCCATGGCCTGCCTTCCTGTGTCTCTCATTTGACCTAGATTGCCATCTATTTAGTTGAGCTCATTTCAGATACCCCGTATTTAACTGGGCTTAAGTTGCCCTCGATCTGAATAGGATAATAGCCATCTGCATACGACGACCCTGAATTAGGTCAGACGACACGAGGTGACCAATGCACCGACTGACCACAGCGCGAGGAACAATGGTATGCTGTCCAGGTCATTCCACTCACAAGTCGGCTCAATTATAGGGGCGAAGGGTGTCATGAGCACGCGTGAATCGGTTAAGCACTATGACGTCGCCAGCCTAGTCGGCCAGCGCTGACGTCTCCGCAGTCAGCCCCGTCTTCTCCCAGCTAAGCCGTTGACTGTGTCTGTACTTCTTCTTTTAAAGGCTAGCAGCAAGGCGGGCTGAGTAAATGATTGTGTGGCAAGCCAGGTGTGGCAGGCCGAGAGGTGTGGCAAGCCGAGTGTGGCAGGCCGAACGAGTAGATGAGTTAGTGGCAAGCCGAGTGTGGCAGGCCAAACGAGTAGATGAGTGTGTGGCAGGCCGAGTGTGGCAGGCCAAGTGTGGCAGGCCGAGTGAGTAAACAAGAGTGTGGCAAGCCAAGTGCTGCAGCGGGGCAAAGCGCGGCAAACGTGGCAGCGTGTGGCAGAACGTGGGAAGGCGTGGCAAGCAAACGTGGCAGAACTTAGCAAAGTGTGGCAGCGCGTGGCAACGCATTGCAGGCAAGCGTGGCAAACGAGGCAGCGTGTGGCAGAACGTGGCAAGGCGTGGCAAGCAAACGTGACAAGCGTGACAGAGCGTAGCAAAGCGTGGCAATGCGTTGCAGGCAAACGTGGCAGAACGTAGCCAAGCGCAAATAAAAAAAATCACAGAGGCAAAATCGCCACACTTCAATGCTGCGCAGTCCAATTCTTCTTTCTTCTAGGCTACTTCTGACTGGGAAACTTTGACATATCTCCACGTAATTTGTTTGGCGGGGGAATGGTGCATAGGCCTATATATACAAGTGAACAATATCTCTCCATATTTTTTCTAATGGGGAAGATTGTCATCCTGGGTGGGGAACTTGAACTTCTCCCCACCCCGAGACGTCTAGATAAAAAAACTGATTTAATGGCAATAATTAATAATTTAATATAATAATTTAGCTGGAGTTGATCCGTTTTGATTTGTAAATTCAGGTGTGTCAGTATCATGTCAGTCGAATTTGCTGGGTAACACATTGAAGGAAACCGATGGCTACAGCTTTACGACTGCTATCAACGTACCAGCTAAATCCGTGGAGCAATCGTATATCACTCTGTCTTATCTAAATAAGTCTGATTATGAAAGGCTGGGAAATGATGAGAGTTGGCAAAAAATTGTTAAGACATCACTCGTTGGACTCGCAAGAAAGGAGAATATCGGGCCACGTGTTTGTAGAGCGTCCCTTCTCCCAAATAGAGCGGATGGCTTTGACAGATCCACTGCTACCCTGGACGTTTGCACCACAAAACAACTGTTTGTGTCGTGTGAGTTCATTTCCTTTATTTCATAAATTTTTAACTGCAATTTAAAGGATTTTCTCATTGCCCAAAGAAAGCGACCTGTACTTACTACTTAGTAAATACTCACCTCCGGCAGATTTTTTAGCGCAGTCTATAAATTAGTGTGAACATTTCATGCAACAGATTAACATTTCATGTGTGACGATAAGCGCGTTTCAAGTTTAATTAATCATTGTTTTCATTTTAACCGGAAGTGGTGATCGCCTACATAGATTTGTAATAACATTTTCAGTTGGTTGTAGCCAGTGGTGTAGTCCTAAAAAATGAAGTGGGGAGACGCCTGGAAAATTGAAGTAGAAACTGTAGCAAAAAGTGCAATCTTGCAAGAATTTTGCAAAAAGTGGGGGGACGGCGTCCCCCCGCGTCCCCGCCCCACTACTCCACTGCCAGTTTCTTGTATGTCTTGTTATCTTAACAATTTACGGTTTACCATAGGCCTACATACGTGCACAGCAAAATAACCATAAACCTCAAGTGTTGAAACGGAAAATATGCAAAAAATGCTGTCCACATAGAGATTATAGAAGCCTTAAGTACGCCAAATTTTTTATGTAACTCTTATGGTACAGTCTGACTTTCAGAGGTGGAGTGGGGCAACTATATAATTGGACCCTATAAATAGCCTATTGTGGAACAGTTAATGTATTTGTCTAAGGATCAAACCAAGAATTTAATAGAAATAATAAGTCCTTGGGACCTAACCTCTGAAAGTTCAAGCCTCCGTCCGTCTGTCGATCCATCCATCCGTCGATCCATCTAGGCCTATCCATCCATCCATCCATCCATCCATCCATCCATCCATCCATCCATCCATCCATCCATCCATCCATCCATCCATCCATCCATCCATCCATCCATCCATCCATCCATCCATCCATCCATCAATCCATCCATCCATCCATCCATCCATCCATATCCGTCTTGTGTTTCTGTCTCTCTTTTTCTCTGTCTATCTCTGTATGTTTTTTCCTCTCCGTTTTTAATCTCTTCCTCTCCAGCTCTCTTCCTTCCTCTGTGTGTGTGTGTGTGTCAGCGTATATGCATGTCACCTGATGTCGCCTCTGCATTTTGCTCATGCTTTGTTGGAGCAGATCCTGTTGAAAATATCGCTGTTTCGCCGTCTGGTCCTTATTACAACGGAGCCACGGTCCGTTGCACAGCCGACGGATATCCGAATCCATCATTCAAGTGGATACATTTGATGAGTGGAAAAGTTGTAGCAGATGGTGATACTCTGGTGATTAATGGTGAAACTGGAGACGAGTACACTTGCACAGCCACGAACACAGTCGATGGAAAAGCAACATCTCTGAATATGACGATTGAAGTTGTCTTTTCTCCTGAGCCAGATCCGAATACTACAATTACAGTTGTCTCTCCAGATCCAGGTAAACGTGAATCGCCTTGTGTTTCATGATCAGATAGAGTTCGAGAGCAGCGGAGAATTCATTTGAAGCATACTGAACACAAGTTTGTCCTGTTTGAAGAAACCACTTTGAGCTCCTTATAAAGATTTGTCACGGCTTGGCTTATTTTGTTGCCTGTACCAGTTGTTAATCTAATGATCTAATCGTATCTTGGCATTCTATGGCTTCTTTATCGTTATGCGCAATGTCATTATTCTTATGCATAAAACTTCGACTGATGTCAGTTCTAACAAAATTAAATTACGAAAAAACACCTCTGGACAGAGCCATGCGGATATATATGTCAGACTTCTGATACGGGAAGACAGAAAATGTGGATAGCAGAGGATAAGCAGTTTGAATGCAGAATCTCTCGTTTGAAATGCAGTATTAGGCTCAGTAGTTGGAGTTTTGAAGAACAGTTTGTGTATACTTTTTCATTAGGGTACTTTATATAGCACCATTAAATACCTCACAAGAACTGCCTGTGTGAGTTTCAGTGGCTGATTACGATTATTTATATTGTTATATTTAATATTATTAATATTAATATTTATTATATCTCTGGTCATCTGATAGTTTTATATGAAAGATGTGGTGATGTTTTTTTTTGTAGACTGTGGTCCAATTTGTATTGGTGTCATCGTAGTTGGTGTCGTTGTAGCCATCGTTGTTATCGTGGCCACTGTGTATATTGTCTCCAAAAGAAAAACAGACAAGTAATGTAGGTACAACATACGAACTCTTTGCTTTGTATCGATATATGTATATATATATATTCTTCCTTTATTCGAGAAAATTAAGTTGGCAGACCGCTATGTTGTGTGATGTTGGTGGGTGTAGAAGGCATATCTCTGGTTATCAGATAGTAACTGTCATATGAAAGATGTGGTGATGTGTTTTTGTAGGTTGTGGGCCAATTTGTATTGGTGTCATCGTAGGTGGTGTCGTTGTAGCAATCGTTGCTACCGTGTCCACTGTGTTTATTGTCTCCAAACGAACAACTCCACAACAAATCAACTCTGCTTTGTACTGAGCATTTCTGATCAGGAGCCATTGGGCGACCCTGTGTCAACTTCTTTTCCATCGAACACAGGAGAGACTCTATAAATTCGGTCCAACACTAAACATCGGACGAGAAACTGTCGACTGGACTCATAATAATAATATTATTATTATGAGTCCAGTCCATATTATGTGTGCACAGAGGAGCGGAAGAAGAATCTCCACCAACTCCTGCAACAACGATGTTGGGAGGGTGTCAAGTTCACAGGATTTAGGAGGCGAGAATTATTCGACGTAGATCAACAGAGTTGACTGGAGTCATAGTGTATAGGTTGAATAATATTGGTGTGATAGGCCCTATTTGTGTTATATTCACAGATATTTCATGTAATATTTTTTATTTGTGATATTTGTGAATTTTTTTTATTTTCGCAGAGATTTAATGTCGTGTTTATGCTATTCCTTACTTACACTTATTAATGATGGTCTGTTTTCGCGCATACTTGTTTTGCACTTACTAATCTTTACTCTTTCTTATTTAGTTAAGAGTTTACATTTTTCTTATTTAGTTAAGATATTTGAAGTATAGTTGTAATAATTGTAATCATTCACCGCTTATTAATAACAATTGTCGGCCATTTTTTGTTTCACAAGTACGTAGGTGTCCCTATTAGCGGGGGTCAGTGATCCCTTCAGGGTCCATCCTTGTGGTCATTCCCATTTGAATATGTGACTTGTAATTTTTTGGCTGTAAAAAGTGATTGGTTACAAAAATAAAATGATTTGATTTGATTATGATGCCAGTAGGTCTACTAACAGTTCAATTTGCAGGTCACTATTGACGGAAGATTATCTCTGAGTTCCCAGCAGAGTTCGGACCCATGTAGACAATGCATCTATTTTGTATCGTATGTTGATTTTTTTTATGCTGTTGTGGAATTTTTTTGGAATAACGCATACTCCCAGCACAGGTTTTTGGAGATCGTGGATCCATTTGCACTAGAGCTACGCGGTTTGCACAGAATGCGAACCATGGCCAGTTGAGTATCTGGCCAAAGTTAGTTTTTTGCATGGTGTGTGTGTGGACAGGTGTTTGTCATGGGTTCCCGGTGTAAACAAATGCTAGCAGTGTGCGTCATGGTTTTCCTCGACTACGACAATGGTGTGTGTCGTCAGTATCCCGTGTAAAACGCGAACAATGTGTTCTACCACAGTGGTATTTTACAGTAACACCGTGTGTGGGTGTGTGTCGTATTTTGCCATGTAGGCCTGTTAGTAGGCCATGTAGGCACAGCAGCAGGTTTGTCATGTTTTTCTATGTACATGTATTTTATTCAGCGCTGTGTGTGCCATGATTTTGCATGCATTTTATAGCAACACTGTGTGTTTTATACTGTTCCTTGCATTTAATAGCAGCAGCACCAGCAGAAATGTCATGCTTTTCCATATATTTTATTCAGTGACGTATGTCATGTTTTGCAGTAACAGCGAGCGTGTCATGCTTTCCCTGTATTTTATTCAGCGGTGTGAATTTAGTCAGCAGTGTGTGTCATGCATTTTCATGAATTTTACAGCACCACCATGTGTGTGTCACAATGTTTCTTGCATTTAATATCAGCAACAGAAGTGTCATGCTTATTATGTATCTTATTCAGCGCGGTGTGTGTCATAATTTTGCCTGTGTTTTACAGTGACGCCGTATGTGTCGGTAACGTCCCGCTATTCCGAGGGTCCACTATTCCGAGGGTTCACTATTCCGAAGGGCCACTATTCCGAATATCCGCCATATTTTGTTCGTTATCCTTGGTGGTTAGGGTTACAGTGGGTTAGGGTTAGGGTTGGGGCAGGGTGGGTTAGGGTTGGTTGGGTTAGGATTAAGTTTAGGCTTATGGTTAGGGTTGGGGAGGGTTAGGGTTATGGTTATGTTTGGGGTGGGTTAGGTTTAAGGTTACGGTTACGGTTGGGGTGAGTTAGGGTTAGGGTTATAATTTGGTTTAGGGTTAGGTTCAGGGTTAGGGTTCGGAATAGTGGACCTTCGGAATAGTGGACCCTCGGAATAGTGGACCCAAACCGTATGTGTCATACTGTTCCTTGCGTTTAATAGCAACATGGCAGAAGTGTCATGCTTTTTCATATATTTTAAACAGCAGTGTGTGTTGTGCGTTCCCATGTATTTGGTAGTATTGCTTAACTCTTCCATGTTAATGTTCAAAGCAAATCTGAAGGAAGTTGTAGACGAGCTGTTACCAATCCTGGTTCAGCTCTGCAATGCCTCATTGTCGGAAGGATGCCTGTGCCGGAGATTCAGAAGCGTGCCATCATACGGCCATTGATAAAAAAAAGCCAGGACTCGATCCGGATAACATTAATCACTACCGTCCTATTCATGTGGGTACCCAATGCCCATGAGCCCATTTTGCACCCACCCTAATGTTTAAAATTAAAGAGGGCTCTTCAAGTCAATCTAAGATGGGCTTCATGCGGGCAGCCCATGCCCATGAGCCCATTTATTGCCCACCAAAATGTTGATTTTTAAACAGGTCGGTTAATGGGCTTCGCACGTCAATTTTAGATGGGCTTCGTGTGGGCAGCCCATGCCCATGAGCCCACTTGTTGCCCATTGAAACATCTGACGTCTCAAATTTTTGTTAATGGGCTTTTGATTTCAGGCCCGAGTGGGCTCGATGTGGGCAGCCCAAGCCCACCAGCCCATCTATTTCCCACCTCAAATCCGGATATTGGAAAAGTGAGTTTTTACTTTCTGGCCTCAATATTATATGGGTTCGATGCGAGCAGCTGAAATGCTTGAGCTAGTTTGTCACCCAAATCGAATAATTGTTATTCTGACAATGGGCTCCTCATGTCTTGCCCAGTTGGGGCGGATATGGGCTAGCCCATGCCCATGACCCCACATAATTTTGAGATGGGCTCTGTATGTGAATGTTGGCAGGGATAGGCTGTCCACTGTAGGCCTAGTAGCCTTAAAAATGGCACCGTAGTCGTAATCTCGAGACTCCTACAGCGCCCACAAAAGCGAAGTCTCGGGAACCAGCTTATTCACAGGCGCTTAATCAAAACAAATCGTCAGCGGGTCATATCGAGTTAGCCTATAGACATTCAATGCACTGCCTGCTGAGTTCCGATCCTTTTCAGTTCCTCCTCCATCATTACTAATCACACACCATCACCTTCCTCAGGCTCCTCTATCCATCACACCTCGGGCCTTTCACTCGAAACTAAAGACACTCCTGTTCAAGAACTCTTATCCTGTTTTATCTGATCCCCCACCCTCCTGTTCCCGGCACAGACGACACCCACCTTAGTAGCTGTTCCACACCTCTGATCCTACGGTACCTCGACCCGGACCACCATGGACTACTCTTACGGACAACCCTTTTGACTCAACGCATTTGATCCTAATCCTATGGTAACTCGACCCTGACCACCACGGACTACTCTCACGGACAACCCTTCTAACTCAACGCAGCGCTCGTGAATAAGCCGGTGCCCCGCGCTTGGCTTTCCAGTGGCGCTTTAGAAATTAGGAGATTACGATTACGATTCATAGGCCCATGCGGACGCACGGGATCTCCAAAACAAAAGTTGGTAGGCGTAACTTTTTGTCCCTTCATAGCAGAGCGAAGAGCCCGACGCGCTTCAACGTCAGAGATCGCATATGTATGATGGCGCACATCAAATATGTAGGTAAAACCAGAGCAGAAACCAGATACGAAATGCATTGGACTACAGGTAACCAGCGCAAACATCACGTGTTTGGCAGTTTGGAATTTAGGAACGCCCATACCAGCACAGCCTAGCAGCATCCGAGCTCAGAAGCCGATAGACTGTCTCAGGATCCAATGGATATATATATATATATATATATATATATATATATATATATATATATATATATATAGTTATATGCAACGACCTCATATATATTACGGTTATATGAATATGCATTAGGTAAATACACTCAACGTCTGATGGCTTAATAGGCCTATGCGTCAGGATTTGCGGCATCAAATTGGTCACTTATCCCATCACTAGAATGATGGATTTAGCTGCTTTAGCACCGATTTTGCTTGTTCTCTTGATTTCAGTGACAGGTTTGTTCTAAGACAACTGCAACAATTACTTATGATTTTAGTGAAACTTTTATACGACATAGCATGCTTATATTGTGTACCGAGTTATAAAGTCAGATCTGATTAAACTTGTTTAGCATGCACGGCTTAGGGCTTATGGCTGTATGCCTCTATGTTCTGTAAAACTTAATCGAGCAAACTGATCAATTACAATAATACCGAATTAATTCTAAATTATGACAAAATTCTTCACTGAATTTGTCTGATGCTGTAGTCGATTTTGAGTTTCAAACAACATTTTTACTGAGTTGGAACCGGATTGCCAGGTCTGGTATCTGGATTGATCCAAGATGGCGATTTAATTGATGTGCCGATATTTTGTTCTTAGGTCATTCAAAATGCCCTGCATGTTACTTAAATTTCGTGAGAATATCAACAGCCAATCTAAATGATTTATGACGGACGTAGGTTATTATATTAAAAGTGTGCCTTAGGATTTACCAATTTGTTGCCTTAGAATTTGGAGAACACGTTGAAAGATGCAGGCTGCACCCCATAGGTTACTGCTGCCCAAAAGCTCCGAATATGTATCATCATATGACCGCAATCTTCACGCTGATAGTGTAGTGTAGTATAGTACCGGGTATAGTATGGCATGGCATGGTAATGTGGTATAGCATAGTATAGTCACTATAGTGTGGTATAATATATACTATGCCATGCTATGCCATACTATACCATAAAATACTAGACCATACCATACCATGGCATAGCATAATATACTATATTATACTATACTATCCTTTACTATGCTGTGCTACACTGCACTACACTACGCTGCACTGCACTACACTATACTATACAATACTATACTATACTATAGAAAGCTATGGTACATCCTGCTGAGCTCTTATAAGTACAACCGCTGATGATGGGTGCTTGTAATATCCCTGGTCAGAGGTGCAACACAGGTTCAGAGGGAGACTTATCCAGGTAGATGGTCTAACCACTGAGGTGATGAGACGACGTTGCAGTGTCGACGTAGCAACTGAAAGTTTCTTGTATTCATATCTTAAGGCTTTGTCATTTGGCTGCACTCTCACTGGATCCATTCGCCTTCTCTTCTCGCATATATGACCTGGAATGGGCTTTCCTTGACTATAATGTGACATCAGTTCAGTCTTTTCAGTTTTGCAAACTTTTGAAGACTGCTTTTTTGCTTGGCTTGGGTATCGAGTGCTTCGGAGTAGACAACTTCAATGCTTGCTCTACACATTCTGATTGATTGATTGATTATTATTATTATCATTTATTATTATTATTGTTATATTGTTATTATTACTATTATTATTATTACTATTATTACTATTATTGTTATTATTATTAGTGTTATATTGTTATTGGACTCCTGTGTGCCTTTCTGAGCATTTGCTTCCATTTTCTTGTAGATGTGCAGTCACAGATAACAAAAGGACCGGCAAATGCTCTGAAAAAAGTTGGTGATAACGTTACGCTGGAATGCGTCACGAACAGTAAGAACTGTGACAATGTCGAGTGGTCGAAGATGGAAGGAGCACAGTCACCGCGAACAGTATTCAAGAATGGCATAATACTTAACGGTTTTCCTACTCAACGATACAGCGTTAGCAGTACTGGTGGTTGCAACCTAACTATAACACGACTGGAAATTAGCGACTCCGGAAGATTCACTTGTTCACAACTGATAGGTGATAAGCAACCTACAAAGGGCTCCATTCTGGTTGTCATCAGTAAGCCATCCAATATTATATAATCTTATCTGACGATTTCCAGTGTGCTGTTATCATTCTACCATGGACATAGATTATTGAAGGTTGCTTCTAGTGAATTTGCAGCAAAAGTCATAATCCTTAGGAAAATCAAGGTTGAGCTCTGGAGCCAGAGGCCATGATATGGAGTGTTGAATCTAGACGTCTTTGGGGGCGGGGGCGGAACTTCTCCCAGGACTAACATTCCCCAGAAAATTTGACAAAATGATTTTAATTTTGTTGTTGTTGCTGTTTACATTATTGTATTATATGATCTGTTATACTATACGTGATAGTTATTATCTACTTTTATATGGTTATAATATTATTATTTACTGAATGATATAATTTACGATACTATCAAATTATAATAATTTACTGTTTATATTTGTACAAAAACTATTTTGTAAACTAAAATGACAGAAGTGACATTCCCCAGAAATTTTTTACAAAATTATAAGTCTTTACTATGCTATTATATGAACTGAACAATATATCGTGACATTATTTACTATTATATGATTATCATGTTATTATTTACTGCTACAAAATACGATACTAACATATTAAAATGAGCATAAAATTTACTGTTAATATTTGGACAAATAATAAATTGCTTTTCTACAATTAAAATTACAAACTGTCAAATTTAAAACTGTTTTGTTCCTTGAACACCTGGTAAAACAACATTATTACTACATGGCCTCCCAACTTTCATAGTTTAGTAATTCTTGCTTGGTTTGTGTATCATTTGTTATCATTTCTAATTCTGTCCTGGTCAGCAAGTCAGGGCTGTCTTGGGCAACATGGATTAGCTGATTCCAGTGCTACAAAGTAAGCTTATATACTTATACTCACACCTGCAGTTATTCATTATAATAGTCCAGCAGCAGAACTGAGTTGGTGAACTTGATACATAAAGAAACCAGTATTGTAATAATAATTCTGTTTATTGAAATCTTAAACCACACTTTTTATCAGTACTAAAATCATAGAGTAATTTTGGTAAAGTGACATCTTAAAATGGTAGGCTACCATTATAAAGTGGAACTGAAAAAGTAATTGTTATTATTGTAAGTACGGTAAATTTAATTAAGTCTTACACCTCTCTTTTTGGTACTGAAACCACATCCCCCTACCCACGCCGGACGATCGTTTCTCTCACCCCCCCAGAAACCTGGATTTTACACCCCCAGACGAGGGGGAACTAGATTGAGCACTGCATGGTGGGATGTGCAAGTTGGTGGAGTTCTAATATTATATCTGAATTACATGAAATAGCATTTAATCTAGTCCCTCTGGGTTTTTGGTGGGGGATTTGGGTGTCTGGGATGAGAGGGTGCGGGAAAAACTTCCGTTTTGGGCGGATGGTAACCGCCCGCTGAGCCACCGAGGACACTTTTGACACCGGCCATTTTTTCTGACAACTTTTTGTCTTCAGTCACAATTTTCGAAAAATATGCCATTTTCGCTACTCTAAAAACTTATGACTTTTTAGTCTTCCTGTGAAATTTTTATACACCTATATATAATTTTCTGGGGTGGGGAATGCCATTCTGGGGGTAACTTCCCGCCCCCAGAGACGTCTAGATTAAACATTGGACAGGAAAGTAATGAACAGAATGTACTGAACACAATCAGTGAATTGCACAGATTTGATTGACCTAGCCTCCAGGAAAGCTCAAGGACTAACTAAGCAAGCGTCTCGGTGTCAATTGATCTGTCGTATGTCTAGTTGTGCCCATCTTTTACCAAGATTGATGACGACTCTATTTCTTAGGTTACCAACATATGTGCTTTGCTCCACGTATTCCAGTATCTTCTCTGCCCTTCGGTCATTGTAACGTGTTTGTCTAGAGGGTGCGTACATCTAACTCCCGAATCCATAAGTCTAGTAGTTCAACTATTTGTGGTCATCTCTGTAGCTGGAACCGGTTTCCTCAGTCTCTCATGGTCCATCTTTTTTTCTCTTTCGTTTGATCACTTCCGCAAGTCCTGAATACCTCTCTTCTATCATTTTACCAATGACGACACTGGTCGAGCCGGGAGCGCCACTGATGATATTTAAACGCACGATTACGATTTCGATTATGCACTTTTTATAGAATGGTATCCGTGGATACCACAGATAGAATGGTTGGTTACTGG
Organism: Lumbricus terrestris; assembly: GCA_949752735.1. Lineage (NCBI taxonomy): Eukaryota > Metazoa > Annelida > Clitellata > Crassiclitellata > Lumbricidae > Lumbricus > Lumbricus terrestris. Next base: position 3,981,898 of record OX457045.1, read on the forward strand.
ATGAATTAAGCAAGTGTTCAGTAGCTGAGTTTATCAGGCATCAGTTGTGACTGCATGCTTAATTGATTTTTGAACCGGGCTGTCAAGTTGTTAAGAACAAAGACGTTAATTGATGAACTAATCTAAATTCCTTAATACAATGTAATCCCTCTCACTGAATCTGATCAGTTTTACTGTGTTTACACTGTCAACTCGTTGCCTTCTGCTCCTAGACATTTGAGACATTCCAGTAGACATGACCTATTGATGTTTGTTATTTTAGCATAAATATAATAGCAATCTGATGGCTTGTTGCAACATGCTGCATTATAGCAAGGGTTCGGACTATAACATGTTGAGTCACAGATAGCTTAGAATAACATGTTTTCATTATGAGTTGGTTTTTGATGTTCCAAACACAGCATTATAACTAGGGCATAGCCGGGTGCCGTTTTTCAACCGGGTACCGGGTCCGGGTAGTTTGAATAAAATCTGCCGGGTCCGGGTACCGGGTCCGGGTATTAAAAGCAATCATTAAAGCTGCCCAAGCTCGGAAATCGGCAGTTTCTCCGTAAACCAGACACGTGACCTTCAGTAGGCGCGTCTATATAGAGACATGCTAGCCAATCAGCCTCTGCTACAAGTTTGCCGGACAGGCTAGTGCCCGAGATCATTCAACTCCCTAAACATGCCGAGCTGCCCGGTTCCTTGAGGTTATTTATATGCAAATTAGCTATACCTTGTTTATCCTCCAGATCTCCCCACTCACCTGTGTCTTCACCTCAGCCTAGGTCATGCAAGCAATATTCCAACTCCCCTGTGTCTTTACCTCAATCTAGGTCGTACAAGTGTTCCTTTGTTTATATAATACATGTAAATAATCACCATATCATCCCTCCTAATGGGACCCTCCAACCTACTCCAACCCTCTCTGACCTGCGCCATCCTCTTGGTATCTCAATAGGTGATGGAAATGTCAGTTGTTTGTTTTATATTCAAAAATGTCCAAGCCTTGCAACTATAGAGCTTTGCACCCCTACTCCACCAATCAATCAACTGGTCATTGCAATGAAGGTGCACATTATGCCTAGAATAGAACCCTGGAGTTTGTCTTTGTTGGTTGACAGTGAACAAGCAGAGGCCATACTGGCCTTTTTTGCTCATAACAATAATAGTTCTTAAAGAATGAGCATACATGTATCTTCTGCACACAGTAGCTAGCTATTGCCCAAGTTTAGAATACATGCAAACATACATAGCTGTGTGTGTGTGCGCGCGCGCGCGTGTGTGTGTATTCTTTCTGAATATTTATTTAATATAGTATATTAATGCAAGACATGATAATATCGTGTAGCATATTATACCTTGCATGGTAGCATATTATGCTACCATGCAAGGAACTATTATATGTATAGCTGACCATTTGATATACTCAAATATAATGGGCCCTGGCCCATTAGGAGGGAGGATATAATGTTTATTTACGTGTATTATATATGCAAAGGAACACTTGCACGGCCTATAGGCTGAGGTGAAGGCTGAGTTCACCTCAGCCTTCACCTCAGCCTATAGGCCGTAGGTTAGTGAGTGAGACACTGTAGGTGAGTGGGAAGATCACTTGTACTAAGCAGAGTCTTCTATTACTGTAATAGAAGGCCCTGGTCTGAGGTAAAGACTGCACAGGGGAGTTGGAATATTACTTGCACGACCTAAACTGAGGTGAAGACACAGGTGAGTGGGAAGATCTGGAAGACTAACGAGGTATAGGTAATTTGCATATAAATAACCTCGGAGGAACCGGGCAGCTCGGCATGTTTAGGGAGTTGAATGATCTTGGGTACTTGCCTACAGGTAAACTTGAGCCAGAGGCTGATTGACAAGCACTCTTTATTCAGACAAGCCTACTGAAGGTCACAAGTCTGGTTTACGGAGAAACTGCCGATTTCCGAGCTTGGGCTCTAATCTCTAAACTGAATAGTATGTCCACACTTTGAATGCTGTCAAATGAACACCACTCAGTTTGTTAGCTACCTTTGGTGGAATTGAGTAAAACTCTTCCCTGTCAGAATTTTACTACAGTTGAGTTCTGTCAGGGGTTATTGATTGAGAGGTGCCAGTAATATCTGTTCATGAACTCTGTTGATAGAATCATTCTATAGAATAGAAATGCTGATCTGTCCATGTCCAGTCAGGCAAGAGGAGGTCAGATGTCAGAGGCCCATTTGATAAACAGTCCTGTTTCTGTGGTTCATGCAGTCCAAGTAGATATATTTCAAAGTGCACCATCCCTTCATCTGTGAGATGTATCCATGGTCAAATCAGAGAGGGGCCTATTAAGCTTGGCTGCATAGAATCACATCAACAGGTGGAAGGTCTCCCTTCTGACAAACAGGCTTTAAAGATAAGGGATTAATGACAGATGACCACTGGCCACCTATATAGCTATGGTCGTGAGCAGCACTTGCATATGTGTATATACATATATATATATATATATATATATATACATTCTTTCCCCTTATACTCCACCTTCTACCACTGTTCCTCCCCTTCCTCTTTCATCATCTCCTTTCTCTTCCCTGTTAGATATTTCAAACAGCCAAGCAGCAGGAGGAAGAGGAAGGGGTAATAGAAGGGAAAGACGACCAAGGAAGAAGGGGAGGGGAGAAAGCATGGGAGAGGGTGCCACTCTTCTAATATATATATAAATTATATATATATATATATATACTATTCCCCTTCCTCTTCTCCTTCACAGGGTCTACCACTGTTCCTCTCAGGAAGGGGTAGTAAAAGAGAAAGATGAGAAGAAGGAGGAAAGACAGCATGGAAGAGGGTGATAGAAACTATCCTCCTCCTCTTTCCTCATCCTGGTGCTGGTAGGCTGTTTGAAATAGGATAGTCTAATAAAGCAACCATCAGCAGGCTGTTTGTTCTGTGATTGTCTGTTCATTGTATTATAATGCAGTTGGGAGATTTTGCAGGTTAGTTGTTAAGCCCTTTGATGTGTGGTATGCTATTCATAATTACCACCCGGCCCCGGAACACCTTTCATCACCAAGTCCGGTTATCTGCCGGGTGTCAAATACTCGGCATATCCGGGTATCCGGGTCAGCACCCGGCTATGCCCTAATTATAACGAGTTTCTGTGGTATTTGTTTGGCTATTGCTATTAGGTACTTGCTTATAGTTAACTAGTGACTACTAAGGGAACTGCTAGCATTATGCTAATGAAATGAACTAATGGTGATATTGAATGTAATTGTTTAGCTGGAGTTGATCCGTGTTGCTTTGTTATTCAGATGTGACAGAATCATGTCTGTCGAATGTGACGAATAATGCATTGAATGATACTGATGGCTATATGTTTTGGACTTCCATCAACGTACCGGCTAAATCCGTGGAACCAACGATTGTGACTCTGTCTTTTGAAAATAAAACTGCTAATGAAACAGAGACAACGGACGACAGTCAGTCACAAACTGTTACGACAACACTCGAAGGGAAAGCAGGGAAGGCGAATATCACGTCACGTATGTGCCGAGCGTCTCTTCCACCAAATACAGTGGCTGACTTTGACAGATCCTCTGCCACCCTGGATGTTTGCACCACACCAGAACTGTTTGTGTCGTGTGAGTTCATTTCCTTTATTTCATAATTTTTTATTGCAATTTAAAAGATTTTCTCATTGCCCAAAGAAAGCGACCAGTACTTACTGGTTAGTGAATACTCACCTCCTGGCAGATTTTTTAGTGCAGTCAAGAAATTAATGTGAACATTCCACACAACATATTCACATTATTTTAGTTGTGACGATCAGCGTGTTTCAAGTTTAATTAATCATTGTTTAAATTGTTTTCCTTTTAAACGGAAGTGGTGATACACAGATTTGTAATGCCAAATGTTTTCAATTGGTTGTAACCAGTTTATTTAATGTTTGTCTTGTTATCTTAACAATTTACGGTTTACTGTGGGCAGCAATACTTGCACAGCAAAAAATAACCATAAACCTCAAGTGGTGAAACGGAAAATATGAAAAAAATGCTGTCCACCTAGAGACTACAGACCTTAAGTAGGCTATGCCAATTTGTGAGGTAACTCTTATGGAACTGTCTGACTTTCAGAGGTGGAGTGTGAGACTATAAAGTTGGACCCTATAAATGGCCTAACGTGGAACAGTTAATGTAGGCCTATTTGTATAAGGATCAAACCAAGAATTTAATAGAAGTAATAAGTCCTTGGGACCTAACCCCTGAAAGTTCAAACCTGCCTACATAATGCCATGCAATAAGCTAATTCGCATGAAATAGCATGGTATTTGAATCGAATGCTCCAAGTTTGATGTATGAATACAGGTGATTATGTGGGTGTTTGTTTCTTAGTATAATTTGCATGTGTCATGATGTGTGCAGCACTTATTATGCCTAGCAATGTTTTATCATACGCAGCAGTGTGTCCAAACTACACACCCTCTCCCTGCCTATCATCCAGCAGCTTTATTGGTAGCTGACGAATAAGAGGTTATCCATTATGTATGAGCATAATATTGTACATACGCATAGGAAATGGTGAACGTCGATTATAATTTGCATACATTTATTAGCCTTCAAATGAATCACAGCTAAGTTTTTTAGAATTCTGACAAGTATTACTGCGAGACAGTGGGAGAGGCAGAACTGATGTCAGGCTACTTCTGACTGCTATTAGTCAACACATTACATAATTATAATTATAGCTAAGCACCCAGCAGCCAGTCCAACTCAGTCTGACGCCCTGCCTTCAATCTGGCCTGAGCTGCAGACTGCCATGCACTGGCCAAAGATTTCAGCTATTAATGTCCACAGACCGGTATAAATATGCATGTATATTTATTTTTATATATAGCCAAAAGCTAAGTGCGGGGCACCAGCTTACTCGTGAGCGCTGTGTTTGAGTCAGAAGGGTTGTTCATAAGAGTAGGTAGTCCAAAATGAGGTCCGAGTCCAGTTGCATAGGATCAGAGGGACGGAACAGCTGCTAAGGCGGGTCTTGTCTGAGTCGGGAAGGGGCAATTTTTTAAAATGTCTGCGCTCCTATGCGATAAGAGCAACCGAGGACAGGAGAGGATGGAAAAGAATTGTCTACAATGCAACCAACCCTCGTGACGAGGACGGTTGAAGGCAAGGCAAGACGATGGAAATGGAAGGACTGCTGTTTTGAATTTAGACTTCTTGGAGGATGTGTTTGTGTGTGTGTGTGTGTGTTTGTGTGCTTGTGCATGTGACCTTATATGTCTGTCTCTGTGTTGTGTGCATGTATATTACACATCTGATTTGAATTGTTTTTGTTTTTTGCATATCGCTGCTTCGATATCTGGTCCTTCGACATCTGGTCCTTCGACATCTGGTCCTTCGACATCTGGTCCTTCGACATCTGGTCCTTCGGCATCTGGTCCTTCGACATCTGGTCCTTCGACATCTGGTCCTTCGACATCTGGTCCTTCACGTGCAGATGACAAGGCAAGCAGCGTTGGAGATGGACGTCCGTTTCTAGCATTATTGTTACTGTTATTCTGTGCACATAAAACTACTTCACTATTTATTGGTGCAAGTTAGTAATTTCCAGTTTATTTTGCACAAGCTTGATGCTGGTCGCACCTTTTATTAACCATGTTTATTTCTTGCTTTAAATCCTGCGCTTACATTGAGCAACCCAATGGTGATATTATAGACCTACCCTGAATTCATGGGTGCAAAGACCGTTAATTATGATGTTTAGCTGATAACAGATCAACGGCAGTATTTAAGACTTAACTGAAATTTATCATGTATCATGTTTACAGTAACTTAGGGCCCATCCATGTAAATTATTACGTACGCAAACGTCCTATTTTTGACCACTCCCGTTGTAACTCGCACATTTGGTGTAACCCAGGTCGTTGGTGGCACTCATGTGCACGTACTGACGTACATATAGGCCTCAGCTCTATACCCACTCCCTTACAAAAGTTATTTAGCTAAAGTCATCTATAAAACATATATATTTTACCGTAGACTACTATTTGTCTTTGTTTATAACATCATAATAATTAATTGCTAGGTAAAATTTGTTAACTGTGGTGATCTACTGTTTAGATCTGAACAGAATTTAGTTCTTCTAATGTAATCAATTGCCATCCGACCACTAAGCTTAGGGCCCATCGGCAGGGGCGGATCCAGGGGGGGCCAATCCGGCCATGGCCCCCCATTTAGAAATTTCTTTATTTTTGACCAGCTATTTTGCTCGAAAAGTAGACATGCCCCCCCCATGAGTAGTTTCGTAGGACTTTGGCCCCCCTTCGAAAATTTCTGTATCCGCCCTTGCCCATAGGATAATAGAGAGTTATAAATAGGCTTATGCGTCACAGTGTAAGTCATAACTAGAAATTTATCTTGCTTACGGGATACGTGCGTTTTGTTGAATCCTCTCCATGCCGTATTGACCCGTAGCCTGCGCAAATCGCCTAAATCCGACGGTGACCCCCTGTGTATGCTATTTATGGACAGCTCCTTAGTGCTGTTTATTATTCAATAAAATGTAGCCAGTGATGTCATTTTTTATATAAGAATCAAGTTAGAAATTCATTGCAATTCCTCACTGTATCGGAGCATAATCTATGTAATGATGATGTGGTTTCTTATGATGTATCAAAACATGATCTGTTTTTATGATGATGTGATTTCTTATGCCGTTCTGGGATAATCATGTCATTCCCATTTAGTTAATTTAACCATTTTGATATTTTGCTTTATTTTGTACTAAAAGCATGCATGCAGGTTCCAAAAGATTCATGGTCAACATCTCTGTACTATTTCTGAACTGCAAGCTTTGACTCAGAGTAGAAACCATAGAAGTAGCATTTTTCCAAAGGTTATTTCTCTTCCACACCTGTTTGCTAACATTAAAGAAACCAACCGAAATGTTGTCAAAACATCAAATACCTGTCTATTATTAATATAATATAAAATAAATCAATTTGTACAGCCTACAGGTTTTACATAGTGTTGTATTGTCTTGACCCGTCACTTTTTCAATGCATTGATCGGGTGAGATCTTTCACCACCACCACTCGTTTGAATGGGTGTCACGGCGTCACGCCATTTAACCCTCGGGCTGCCAAGGGGTTGGTATCCACCCCCAGGTTTTCCACAAATCAAACTTGTTTCGTATGTAATCAAATTTTGACATTTTAGATAGCTGTAGATTGTAGAGGATTCAGTTGCACACATTTTAAGGTAAAATTTGTGATGGCACCTCATGCTGTTCAAAACTTATACCCGAGGTACCAGAGGGGGTTGGATACCACCCCCTTAGATTATCGACTATATCTTATCCGTCATTTATTATGAAAAGAAACACGGCATTCTATAGAGGGAATGTGGGACTACATTTTCATGCTAAAACATTTAAGTTTTGATAACCGGAAGTGCTCATAATAAATTAAAATGTGTGAAAATCGGTGACTTCATACAATGTGCATGTTTTTCGACTATTACGTATCCAACAATTATTTTTGAGGAGCAATAAATTATGCCATTGCGTAGAGGGAATTTAGGGTTATTTTCCATGCTGATTCGTTTCTCTTTTAATAACAGGAAGTAGGCCTACTAAAAATAAATAAAAACGTGTGTGAAAGCTTATTTTTAGTACAGCTCAAACCGATAATTTCTGCGTAAACGTTTGTCAGCAACTAATGAACTTATATAAAATATTAGCTGAAACAGATATTGAAATTGAAGATGAATATTATTATGAAATGCTAATTAGGCTATAGGAGTATAGGTAAAGATGGGAGGGGAGGGAGGGAAGGGAGGAAACGGGAGGCAAAGGAAGGGAAGGGATCGCAATCGCAATCATGAATTTATATAGCGCCCCTTCATGAGAACTCCTTAGAGGCACTGAAACAAAACATTTTGAAATTGGACAGTCTGAAATTTGAAAGATAGCACTGGAGAGAAGCCATTTTTAACAAAAATAGTCATCACATAATAGGCTGTCCACTGTAGGCCTACAGTGCTGTTAACATAGTAGCCCTAAAAATCGTAATCGTAATCTCGAGACTTCTACAGCGCCCACAAATGCGAAGTCGCGGAACCAGCTTAGGCCTATACACATGCGCTTAAATCAAAACAAATTGACAGGCAGCGGGTCATATCGAGTTAGCCTATACAATGTAGGCATAGGCGTAGGCCCATGCGGACGTACGCCTACCGGATTTCCAAAATCATAAGTTTGTAGGCCTAATAGCAAAACTTCTCGCGCTTGGCGTTCTATCAGGAAGTGAATCGAAGGATGTAGAACTATTGTAAATTCTTGATAACATATTATTAAGATTAAAACAAATCTGTAGGACCAAATTGAATCTCCGCTCGAACTACAGATTTAAACTACAGCAGACAAATAATATTGCATGGTTAATTAAACGAATTTTAGCGTCGAGCTTTCTACCCATGCACGGTCAACTAAATAACGATGGACGTAGTATCAGCACCAATTGTCTTTATTCTGATGGTTTCAACAACAGGTTCGTGCTTTAAGAAACTGTGATAATTACTTAGGCCTAAACTTTAGAAATAGCTGATCTGTTTGATTTAGAAAATAGCGCATGATGCTGATGATGATGATGCTGCTGATGATGATGGTGGTGGTGGTGGTGGTGGTGATGATGATGATGATGATGATGATGATGATGATGATGATGATGATGATGATGATGATGATGATGATGATGATGATGATGATGATGATGATGCTGTCCATCCTCATTCCTGAGGGTCGGAGACCAGGCATGATGCTACAGGATTTGAAATCAGTAAAAAGTGCCGATAGACTAATCAATTTAGGCCTAATTGCCGTCATATTAGGCTAGACTACATATTATTTTGAAAATCGTTTTTGCTCTGGCTGGTTAGGCCAATAATGCTGCTATAGATTATTTTAAAGAAAGTTGCAGACGAGTTTAAATTTCACCCATGGGCGGAGTTTATCAGGGCTAGAGGGGCTTCCCCAAGAAGACCCAGACACCCAGACACCAGTCACAGGAAACACCGGATGTTGTGCGAGAGCAGTCCTATTCCTGGGAACCAAAGTTCAAGACGATAAGATGATTGAAAAGGGCGAGATGACGATCGATCGATTCGGTTAACTGTAGGCCTACGGTATATACGAACACTGTTGACTTCCTTCAAATCAAATCAAAATCAAGTTTATTGCTCCCAGAAAAGAAAAAGTACAACAATTACACATTTTGACTTGCTATAGTATAGATAAGAAAATTAGGTATAATTACAGGTACAAACGAGTAGTATTTCAGGGAAGCAATAGGAGCCCCAGAAGGGAAGATCCCGCTAGTTAGGGGCCCTAGATAAATGATTATCCATGACAAAGATGATGAATAAATGACGCTTGTCGGGTTAGTAGCACAAGTGGGAGATTATCCCTCAATGAGAACTGATGGTCCAATCTGGTATGAATAATGTCAATATTTCTCGTTATTAATTAGACCTAAAGCTGACAAGAAAGCCTACGCAGGATGAATACAAATCACAGATGAAGTTGTCATAGGATTGAAATTTAACTGTTGCGACTGTCCGAGTGTCCGGGCTATGAGCATCGCCACGAAAGCCTTGGGGACTTGGATGTCGTCCAATCGACTCTGCCTCAACTCTTTAAAAACTTAATCATCTGGCTTAATTGGCACTCGCCAGCAGTTGACAAAGCCAGATTTGACAACCATTGCTGATACCTTTCCTGATTTTGTATTCTCAACCAGAGTCCGTGACCTTGGTGTTACTCTGGACCAAGAGCTCACTTTTGCTCCACACATTCACTCACTCAGCCGTGGCTGTGATTATCAACTGCGTCAACTACGCACTGTTGCTCGCTCGATTACTCCTACTGCTGCAGCAATCCTTGTCCATTCTTTTGTTACCACCAGACTTGACTACTGCTGCTCTCTCTCTACACTGGCCTACCAATTGCCCGTCTGAATTGCCTTGATCGCGTCCTGCGCTCTGCAACCCGCCTTATTGGCCGCATACCCAAATTCAGCCACATCTCCAGCTATATGCGTGACGTTCTCCACTGGCTCCCACTCAAGTAGCGAATTGAGTATAGGATCTAGTCTGGCGCTGCATGCTAGGCCTTGCTCCTGCCTACCGTTGTGAGCTCTGTAGCCCTACTCTTAGTTCTCACCATTTCCGCTCCCTTCGTTTGACTGAAAAAGTCTCCTTTCAGTCCATTTTGCTCGTACTTCCACTATGCAGAACCGTGCTTTCTCGGTGGTAGGACCCTCAACCTGGAATGGTCTTCCTCTTACACTCCGCTCTCTTTCTAACAATCCTTCTAAGGCTTTCCTCTCTCATCTTAAGACAGTTTTATTTGGCCGTACTGACGTTGGGAGCGCCTCTGCGAAACCCACGTGAAGAGGCTAAAATGAATGAATCTACATGGAAGTCATGCAATTGACCATTAATTAGACCTATGTACCAATATTAATCCTTTCAACGCTACCTAGCGAATGACATGCTCAGTGGCGGCGCCAGACACTTTTTGTAGCCAGGGCATAGCCAGGGCAGGCACACAAGTAACCAGGGCAGAGGGCGAGTCGCATGTCCGGTAGTACGGGCTCACATAGGCCTATAATTTTGCGCTTCCATGCATGCCATAAATCACCCACCCTACACTATTAGGGTTGGCTTGTCAGAGGATCAAATGGACGAAGCCATGAAACCGAACACTTTGACATTTGAAAAGCAAATCTTAGATTCATTATATAGGGTGGGCCATAAAAAGGCCCCCTAAGGTTTTTGCCAATAGCCAGAAGTTAAAAAATTAATCAAATTTTACAGGTTTAAAGACAATTCATAACTATTTGCGCAGAGTGGCCAGATTTCACCGCAATTTTTCAAACAGAACAAGAGTTATATCACTTTTAGTGAGACAACCGACTTTTTGACGATTCAAAAGCAATGCAACAAAAAAAGTAGCAACAAACGATTTTTTATATAAGTCTCATCTCAAATAATAATATTATTGTTATCAAATGAACGTGATAGTACACCACATCTTGTGTTAAATGCGTCCATCAACAATGCCCACACTTGTTTTGAGTCTTTTGCACAGTTTTTAATGGACTTAGTGATGTGCTCCAGAGGTAAATCTTCCCAAGCAGCTCCAATGTGACCATCAATTTTCATTCTCTTATCGTTCTTAATTGGTTTTGGCTGCAGATTGAGGTATTTCTCGAGCAATAGCTCTCCACTGTTGATAAAATCATCGGGTTTAAATCCGGATATTTGAAACCATTTATTCTTCTCAATGAAAACAATACAGTAATATTGACGTTGAGCCGATCTTCTTTCATAAATCCTTAATTTCTTAATTCTCTATTTCAATAAATTATTTAGCTCTTCATTTCTCTGCAGTCACTTCATCAGATTAAGCGGCGATTAGCCTATAGCTTTATCTCCAAGGCCTTGCTCAGGAAGTGTATGAATACAAAATTTGCCTGCCATCGACACATTGGGCATTTTAATTTGACAGAAATTTAGATTTTATTATCTTAAAAACAAAATTACTAATCCGGAAAATGCTTTATTTACCAAATTAACAGTCATCTTGCTAAATGATGTCACAGTGACGTGCGTCTATGCTGGTACCTGCTTTAAAAAAATAACGATTTTCTGTCAATAACAAGTTTAGGCCTATTTAATTGACACCAATTATTTGAAATGTTACTTAATAAATTCGTTTTTTGTTACTTTTTGCTGCGTCATGTTTTTGAATCGTCATTTAACAGTGAGTGGTCTCACTAAAAGTGATATAACTTTTGTTCTGTTTGAATATTTTAATTAAAACTGGCCATCATGTGTGAATATGAATTTCCTTTAAGCCTAAAAATTCATTAAAAAACTACTACCTCTGGCCAAGATTATAGGCAAAAAAATTCAGGGTCTTTTTATGGCCCGACCTGTAGGCCTAGACCAATCTCGGTGACTTAGTGAAACATTGCAAATTCTCTTTCGAGTAGCATTTCGAAAGCAAAGCGTTCAGCAAATAAGTAACGGAGTCAGGTATATACGTGTATGTCTATGTCTATGCAAATGCTTACGCTTCATTTGAAAAACAAGAAAGCGACAGCTAGGCCTACGCTGTTAGTTGTATGTGGTAATGTGGATAGACAGCAACAGAATTTTCCCTGCAAGAACTTTTGACCTACCAGAATTTTTGCCCTGCCAGAATTTTTCCCTGTCAAAACTTTTGCCCTGCCATAATTTAACGGTCTTTACCCTGCCAGAATTTTTGCCCTGCCAGAACTTTTGACCTGCCAGAAAATTGCCCTGTCAGATTTTGTTCTCTTGATAAACTTTTGCCCTGCCAGAAATTTGCCCTGCCAGAACTTTTGCCCTGGCCGAGAGCGGACGGATGTGAACAGTAAGAAGCAATGTGCCCGAACAAATTCTCCCAGGGTAAAATTTCTGGCAGGGCAACGACCAGGGCAACAGCCAGGGCAAAGGCTTTTTTGCCAGGGCATTTGCCCTGCCATGCCCTGGCGTAGCGCCGCCACTGGACATGCTGAGGCAATCTTTCGGAGGGTATCCGGAATCGATCCCTAGATCTTCCTGCTGGACGTTCAGATCTTCACGCCAGTGATGTTATGATTCATCCATCGTATACGTTAACATCATTGTCCAGGATTCGAACGGGCGTGGTACATGTAAACTTTATAGCGTAAATAATTATTATAAAAGCTGCAAACAGCTCACACACTAGCTAACTGTTTAGGCCTAGGCCTAAGTCTATAGGCTTAGCTAAATAGGCCTAAGCAGACAATTAATTAATAGCTATAATTACACTGGTTTAAGCCTACCCTCATCAATAACTCACAGCAGAGGCGGATGTACGCGATCGAATGTCACAGTTAAGCAGCTGCTTCCTGTATGCTCAAACTAAACTAAACGAAAAATATGAAACAGTGATTAGGCCTACTCAACTGAAAGGGGGGAGGGGGCAGAGCGCCACAGAATCTTCAATATCAATTCTAGATTGACAAGCCTATAGGCTATAGCGTCTGAGGCTCGAATGTTGACCAATAGGATATTACGTTTACAGAAGCCCTGCGAACCATGCATAACCAGATTTTGCTGTCATGGTCCACCCATATATTACGTTTCCCACTTCCCCTCTGCTGCGACTCGTGCATTTTGCGAACTCCGTAGGCTACTATTTATAGCTAACTCACCAAAACTCCACCTCTCGCTATCTCCCCACAGGTCTTTCACTCAAAACTGAAAACATTGCTCTTTCAAAAATCCTATCCTGATTCTTCCTCTTCTCCTCACATCCCCCGCCACTTCAACTCTAAACATCACCCACCTTAGCCGTCCATCTATCTGCCTGCCTGACTCTCCGGACTTGACCCGCTGTCTATCGATTTTGTTTTGATTGAGCGCCTGTGAATAAGCTGGTTCCCGCGACTTGGCTTTTGTGGGCTCTGTTGAAGTCTCGAGATTACGATTACGATTACTATTTATTATTGTTAAATACTGGTGCGCTGACAAAACGGCGCCGACAAAACGGCGCGGTAACAAAACGGCGCGGTAGCAAAACGGCGCCGACATAACGGCGCAAACTGAACTAAAAAAACAATGGTTTTTCGTAGTTTAATAGCAGAAGCAGCAAAAATATATTCTAAATATCAATCCAACTTCCATTTAAATTACTATTATTTTTCATCAATCCAGCTCTAATTTAAGCCAGGATATTTTCTTCAATCCAGCTTCCATTTAAGCAAGAATATTTTCTTCAATCCAGCTTCCATTTAAGCAAGAATATTTTCTTCAATCCAGCTTCCATCTAAGCAAGAATATTTTCTTCACTCCAGCTTCCGACATTTAAGCAAGAATATTTTTTCAATCCAGCTTCCAGTTAAGCAAGACTATTTTCTTCAATTCAGCTTCCTTTTAAGCAAGACTATTTTCTTCAATCCAGCTTCCATTTAAGCCAGACTGTTTCCATTCATCCAGCTTCCATTTAAGCAAGATTATTTTCATCAATCCAGCTCCAATTTAAGCCAGAATATTTTCTTCAATCCAGCTTCCATTTAAGCTAGAATAGTTTCTTCAATCCAGCTTCCATCTAAGCAAGAATATTTTCTTCACTCCAGCTTCCATTTAAGCAAGAATATTTTCTTCAATTCAGCTTCCAGTTAAGCAAGACTATTTTCTTCAATCCAGCTTCCTTTTAAGCTAGAATATTTTATTCAATCCAGCTTCCACTTAAGCCAGACTGTTTCCATTCATCCAGGTTCCATTTTAGGAAGATTACTATCTTCAATCCAGCTTCGATTCAAGCGAAATATTTTCCATCAATCCCGATTCTATTTAAGAAAAAATATTTTGTATCAATCCGACTTGTATTGTAAACGCATAGATGTATTCTGACTTGGGTGTGCCCTAGTTGCCAGAATCCGGAACGATATCTCATAATCTTGAATTCGTAGTGAGTTTGTTCTTGAATAAGCAAACAATCACTAGACGGGTATCATAATCTTTGTACTGCGCCGTTTTGTCGGCGCCGTTTTGTCGGGGTACTTTGAATTGCGCCGTTATGTCGGCGCCGTTATGTCGGCGCCGTTTTGTCGGCGCCGTTATGTCGGCGCCGTTTTGTCCTGCGCCGTTTTGTCACGGCGCCTTAAATACTATATCTGATAGCTAAATATTTTAGCTGTTATCAAGGTCGTAGCTAGAGGGATGTTTTGGGTGTTTGGACAGACCCGAAATGAGATAATGTAAAAATGAAATAATGCATTTAGTAGCACTTGATGTAAGAACTGCAATCTGTGATGTAGGCCTATAATATTATTGTCCGTTGAGAACCCGGTATTAAGAGTTCATGACGTTTTTTCAAACCCATTAGTAGGCTAGTTGATTCGGTTGCTTGTCGGTTTGCTCACGGTGAAGTAAACACTCCCCCACCAAATAAAATCCAGGCTACGGCCTTGACAGCTATAATATAATTATGGTTTACTGTTTCAATCCGAGTATATTTTAATTATAATGTAAAGTAATGCCATCGGACGACTTTATTATAGGATATCACAGAGTTATAAGCAGGCTATAGTGTGGACGTCATGTAGGCCTAATGTAATCAAGACGTCATGTAATGTAATCAAATGCAATCGGATGACTATAGTAGGCCTAATAGCTGAATTCTTAAATGGTTAGCCTCTTTTCCACATGGCCATTGTTTTGTGTGGCGCGCAAAAACTTTATATTAATACTAATATATAACCCTACTAAGAGCAATAGTAATATTATTATCTGTTCTTAACGAGCTCAAGGTCACGCAAAACTGCGATGGTCATTCTATATGCTTATCTGAGCATTTCAATTTCATTTTCTTGCAGCTGTACAGTCACAAATAACAAAAGGACCGACGAATGCTCTGAAAGAAGTCAATGACAGTGTTACGCTGGACTGTTTAACGAGCAGAAGCAACTGTGACCAGGTCGAGTGGTCGAAGATGGAAGGAGCACAGTCGGCAAAAAAAGTGTTCACGACTGGCATAATACTTGACGGCTTTCCCCGTGAACGATACAGCGTTAACAGTACTGGTGGCTGCAGTCTAACCATTACACATCTGAGCATTAGCGACTCTGGAAGATTCAGTTGTGTGGTGCTAGTGAATGGTAGGGAAGAGACAAGAAGCTCCATTCTGGTTGTCATCAGTAAGTCATCGGATCTATTTTTATCCTATCTGATGATTTCCATTGTTCTGCTATCATAATACCACTGGTAATACTTGCCTGTTCACGATGTTCCGAATCTTCTTAATGAATGACTTTACTGCATTCTCTTCGAATGGTTCTTGATGATTATCGATAGAGTTTTGGTTGTTCACACGATACACTAACGATGATGAGATATACATGTATCTACGAATATTGCAACGCTGCAAGACCTTATATTCTAAACTTCTCAAGCTAGGTAAACCTAGTGTCTACTGAACAAGGGCGGATACGGAAATTTTCGAAGGGGGGCCAAAATTTTCGGTCTTGTTGGTGGGACAGGGAAAAAATTTCGTGTTATTCGTCACCGAAAACAGATGACTTTTTTTAGTCATTCGTCCAATTTTTCAGGAAAAAGATACCAATTCAGCCGCCAAAAAAGTTGACGACCTTTTTTTAAAATTTTTGGTCGTCGGTCATCATAGTCGGGAGTATGGTAAATAAAATGGGGGTCACGTCCCATGCGATTTCTTTAATGGGGGGCCTGGTATCCTGTTTTTTCTGCCGCTGCATTTATTTAATGGCTTGTTGAAACCCAATGGGGACCACGTCCCATGCAATTCTTAAATGGGGGCTATGGCCATTTTGGCCCCCTGGATCCGCCCCTGCTGCTGAATACTAGACCTAATAGTCTAATACAGAATTATATATCCTGTCTGCTCTATTGACTGCACATCGACTGCTCCTCGACTACTCTTCTGTTGACTTGCTTATCTTATAAGTCATTGTAAGCTATATCTGGTATAGGTGCTTTTCTAGTAATTCGTCCAATATTGAATCCTAAAATTGACATCACAAGAATAATACCAAATTTTGTATAACATCAGTCACACCTTATGCTAACCTATGAATATGAAGTTTCTTAAAATGGGAGGCGAACCTTTCCAGAAGATTCTAGAATTACTGTAACATCTGGGGATCATGATCATCCATTCCCTTATCTTCCTCGAGTGGTTTGATATAGGCTGATCGTTGAAGACCGATGATCTCTGGAGTGGATGTACATGTAGGACATCACGTTTTTCCTCTTTCAGATCATAACCCGGGAGGCGCCATGACCTGCTGCTTATATATTACTGGTCTCTGTCTCCGTCTGTCTGTCTGTCTGTCTGTCTGTCTGTCTGTCTCTCTCTGTCTCTCTCTCTCTCTCTCTCTCTCTCTCTCTCTCTCTCTCTCTCTCTCTCTCTCTCTCTCTCTCTCTCTCTCTCTCTCTCTCTCTCACTCTCTCTCGGACAGCCTTCTACTGGTTGATATAGGTCTGTATTCAGATGTCAGAATCATAAAACTGATATATAATGGGCTCTGTAAGGATAAGTTACTTTCCATTACAATTCCATGAGCTACATTAAAATTAGCTCTCTGATAATACCATGAATACCAATTATTGGTATGCGGACGATTCGTCGTCATGGACTGTTCGTCAAATGGACGATTTGTCAGAGGACGTGTACGATTAGTCACGGGACTGTGTGTCAATCCGTCAAACGGGCAAAGTAAGCAGCATATTAATAATGAAGTAAAAAATACAATAATGAAGTAAAAATACATTCTTGCAATGAAGAATTTTCTTTGGAGAAGGTCAGAACGTAGAATTACAAGGTTGTGTAAGGGCAAGAAGCCCTGCTTTGAAAGTTTTCATATAATAGAAATCTGCGTTTTTACAGTCCGCGCTTCTGCTTTTGTCCTTTGAGTTGGAAAGAATTTGGTGCATCGAATCGATCAATTCAAAGATGTAAAAACCGATAAAAATAAAATAGAAAACAGGAAAAACGTCGTCTTTTCGAAAAATAAAAAAACGCCAAAAACGGAAAATAATTTGCCTTTGTTACATCTGAAACTTCATTTTAAGCTTAAAAACCTTGCTTATATGCAATTGTATCTTAATCTTCAAATAACACAACTTCATTATTAGGTAAAAATTATAATATATAGTTACATTAATCTACCATAGTTATTCTTTCTTATAACTTTGGTCTAATAAGAAATTAAGAAAACGATGCGTAAAATAAAAAACGAAAAACGACGTTTTTTGGGAGAGAATAAAAAACCAAAACACGTTTTTTCAACTATGAATCAATTCATGTCAATACTGAAAGTCAAAGAGCTCCCAAACTAACACCGGAAAGGGTAGAAACTTAATATGGAATGTAAATATAGAGCAAAGTGTCGTCCAGTTCACTCTGAACATTATTATAAAGATGTTTGTGTCTGCATATATCACAGTATTGTTTTCCAGCATTTAAAAGCCCATCATTCTTAACTGACGAACAGTCCATGACGAATCGTCCGTTGACGAAACCTCCCAAAATCCAATTATTGACGGTCGCTTAAGGTGAAATCGTTATTCATGCGAGAATGTATGGGTTGAAGTCTGGAAGATGAGAGAATCTTGCACTAGTGGGATATGCATTTTGACGCAGTCTTAATAGGCCTATTCTACTTCAGTGATATGAAAGAAATTAGCAGAACGAACTGATGACTGGACAGTGAATTGCAGTTATTGGACTAGCGCCCTTATCCCCAGGGAAGTTCGAGCGACTAACTAACCATACGTCTAAGCGTCCATGTCTTTTGCATACTTAGTCGTGCCAAGGGCTGTAATCAAGGGTTTACGCGGGTACACGGCGTATGCTTAGCCTACCTCCGGGAAAAAAGCATCTTATATTCACCGCCGAAAACCATGGCACCCACGGGTATACAGCGTATAGGTTACTCAACTCACAAAGAGCGTGTGGGTATACGCATGGAAGAGGCAAAAAATATTTAGGTGTATTTTATACGTAATTCGGAGCGAAAGACTATAAAAAAGAGGTCATCAGATTTTTCTAACGGGAAAAATGGGAAATTTTGGGGGGGGCGGATGACTAAAAAAGTCATCAGAAATTCTGCACACAAAAAATCGATTTTTCTCCCGGTCAGCGTGTGCTCACCTCAAAAATTTACCAGTACAGACCTGGTCGTGCCCAGCTTATACCAGGATTGATGTTGACACTCTTTGTCTTGTATTTTTAACGTGCAGTAAAGACAATAAGATAGATTAATGGTAATAATGAATATAATCACTTAAAATAGAATTTATAAATTTCACTTTGTTATTCAGATGTGAAAGAATCATGTCTGTCGAATGTGACGAGTAACGCATTGAATCAAAACGATGTCTACAGCTTCTCGACTGCCATCAACGTACCGGCTAAATCCGTGGAGCCATCGAATGTGATTCTGTCTTTTCAAAATAAGACTGATGATGAAACAGAGACAATGGACGACAGACAGCCATTAACTGTTACCACAACACTCACTGGAATTGCAAGAAAGGAGAATATCAAGCAGCGTGTGTGTTGGGCGTCAGTCCCCCCAAATAGAGCGGAAAACTTTGACGACACCAATGCTACCCTACATATTTGCAATACAACACAATTGATGGTGTCATGTGAGTACATTGCTGGTAATTCATTGCTCATTTCATAATTATTTTGTAATCCTAATCTCAAGTGTTTCCAGGCTGCTGAGAGAAAGCGGCCTGTAGGCCTACATATATAGGTCTAGTGTCAACTATCTCCTTTACAGACTTTTTCATTTGATGTAGAAACTGTTGTAGGCCTATATTTTGCTTTTTACTTTCATTTTGAAGTGGCCCTATGCATTTTCTGATCGAAATGATATTGGCTGGAAACAGTTCATTTAGTTTGTTGGGTTACGTGTAAAAATTATGTTTTTTGCCGATTAAACACAAAATATGATAAAGAAAGAGCTTTGAAAACCAGGTGCATCCGGAATATCCTTTCCATGAAGAATCCTCAGATGCTCATCTGCGCAAAGTTTAGGAGAACACTAACGCACTGATGGAGCTGTTTTACTTTCAGAGTTGGGGTGAGACAATTGGGAAGTGAGCCCACGATGGCCAACTGGAGCGTTATCGCCTTATCAACATTTACACATTATACTCAACATAAACCCTGTTTTAAGTTGTTCACCAAATTGTATAGGTATACACAGGGTGGGCCAAAACCTACTTTTTTGCCAATATCTTAACCAAAAGTAGGAATTTCTAAATAATATTTTACAGTCTTATAGACAATGTATATGTACACATCATGGCAAGATTTAATCAAAATATTTCAAACAGAACAAAAGTTATATCACTTTTAGTGAGGCCACCCACCGTTTATTGACGATTCAAAAACGTAACGCAACAAAAAATAGCAAAAACACGATTTTATTAAGTCTCATCTCAAATATTTTTTTATCAAATAGCCATGATATTGATAGATGATCATTATTATTAGTATTTTAAAAAGAAACACAGTACCAGCGTAGCTGCACGTCACTGTGATGTCACTTAGCAAGATGACAATCACGTTGGCAAATAAGGAATCTGTCAGATTAATAATTTGCTATTAAAGCAATGAAATTCAAATTGCTAAAAAATTAAAACGGCCAAAGTGTCAATGACAGACACAATGTGTATTCAGACACCTCTTGAGCAAGATCCTTGAGATAAAAGGCTATGAGCAACTCTGATAAACAGCGAGAGCTGAAAAATTAAGAGTTAAACTGAGGGTTAATTAAGAGATTTGCCGTAAAATGAAAGGAGATCGGCTCAATGTTGATTGTTCTGGTCTCATTGAGAAAGCCAATGGTTAGGTCCCAAATCTTCGAATTTCAACCGCATGGATTGATAATCAATTGCGGAGAGCTATGCTGGGGAAATATCACAATATGCAACCAAAACCAGAGCGGTAAGAGAGTTGATGAGCGCATTGGAGTTGATATGGAAAGATTTGCCTTTTGAACGCATCAACAGAGCCATCAAGAACTTTTCAAAGAGACTCAAAGGAAGTTTTGGCACTGGTCGTGGGCACATTGAACGCAAGTTGTGAAGCACTATCAAGTTCATTTCATACAACAGTTATTTAGATGTGACTTACCAAAATCGTGTTTTTATTTTATTACTTTTTGTTGCGTTACGTTTTTGAATCGTCAAAAAACGGTGGGTGGCCTCACTAAAGATGATATAACTTTTGTTCTGTTTGAAATATTTTGATGAAATCTGGCCATGATGTGTAAATATGAATTGTTTATAAGCCTGCAAAACTTCATTTCGAAATACTTTTGGTCAAGATATTGACAAAAAAAGAAGTTTTTTGGCCCACCCTGTATATATATATATATATACGTATATTGTGTGTGAAAGTGCTGAGTGTGCAGGTGTGTGTAGGGGTGTGTGTGGATGTTTGTTTGTATGCGTACTTGTTATAGCGCCCATTCAAGCTCGCTACTCAGAGGCGCTCCAGACTGCTGTGCGGACACTGCATCGGAGTTTCACGCCGGAGCGCTGAGCAATTGCGAGTAAAGGACTTGCCCACGGTCTGTACGCGGCAACTTGAGGTGGATTCGAACCTGCAACTCTTCCGCTGCATGGAGTGGGTGTGTGTAGGTTTATGTGAAGGTGTGAGTGTGTGTGCAATGCATGTTTGCGTGAGATTATGTGTTTATTTAATTGTGTGGAGAGCTTCCCATTTAAAAAATAGCGAGCAGGTTGAAAAGTGAATACCGTACCCTGGCTTGAGTAGACCAAGTCCACCGATGCGCTGTTATCTCGGAACGTTTGCGTGCAGCGCATTTTGTGTATACATGCCTAACGTAGGCTATCAGTAAACCATATTCATATAGGCTAGGAGCAATTTTAGTACGGTAATAAGCTAGTGGACCTATCTCAGTTTAGTTCATTCATTCATTCATTCATTCATTCATTCATTCATTCATTCATTCATTCATTCATTCGATCATTCGTTCATTCATTCATTCGTTCGTTCATTCGTTCATTCGTTCATTCATTCACATTCATTCACATTAATTATTTAATTAATTCATACATTCATTCATTCGCTCATTCGTTCATTCGTTCGTTCGTTCGTTCATTCATTCATTCATTCATTCATTCATTCGTTCATTCATTCATTCGTTCAATCATTCGTTCGTTCGCTCGTTCGTTCATTCATTCATTCGTTCATTCATTCATTCGTTCGTTCGTTCGTTCATTCGTTCATTCATTCATTCATTGATATATTTATGTTACGCCTGTTCAGGGGCTAACGGTATTCGCTGGTGTTCCCGACTTCAGCACGGTATAAAAGACACATAAAATTATTATCCATCTCACACTATCACATAATAATGATAATAATGTGGAACTTAAGCAACCCCTTTCGGTAGTTCAAGTAGTTGTCTACTGATATGAGGATTGCGGTTCCAGACCTGACTATTAAACTGGACACAATGCCGTGCTAGAAGGCAGTGGCCTATCTCAATTTAGTTCATTATTCATTCATTCATTCATTCATTCATTCATTCATTCATTCATTCATTCATATATCTATGTTTCGCCTCTTTAAGGGACTAACGGTATTCGCTGGTGTTCCCGACTTCAGCACAGTATAAAAGGCACATAAAATTATTAGCCATCCAACACTATCACATAGTTACGGTAATGATGATAATATGAAACTTAAGCAATCCCTTTCGATGTTCATGCATTTGTCTACTGATCTGATGATTGAGAGTCCAGACCTGAATATTAAACTTGACATAATGATCTGCTATAAGTTGACTACAAAATTATATCATGGGGCAAGGTAGTATAGGCTACTCCAAGTTTACAGCATAGGCTAAATACATAATAGGGGTTGTGCGTGCATTATGTGTGTGCCTATGTATAAGTCCGTCCGTCCGTCCATCCATCCATCCATCCATCCATCCATCCATCCATCCATCCATCCATCCATCCATCCATCCATCCATCCATCCATCCATCCATCCATCCATCCATCCATCCATCCATCCATCCATCCATCCATCCATCCATCCATCCATCCATCTATCTTTTTCTGTCTGTGTTTCTGTCTCTCTTTCTTTCTCTTTGTCTCTCTGTATGTTTTTCTTCTACCTCTCCGTTTTTAGTCTCTTCATCTCCATCTATCTTCTCTCTTCCTCCCTCCCTCTGTTGTGTGTGCGTATGTGTGTGTATCTGCGTATATGTCACTGATTTATTCTCTGCATTTTATTCATGCTTTGTTGGAGCAGACCCTGTTGAAAATATCGCTGTTTCATCCTCATCTGGTCCTTATTATAAAGAAGCTACGGTTCGTTGGACAGCACATGGACATCCTGGTCCAACAGTTGTTTCGCCCTCACCTGGTCCTTATTGTAAAGGAGACACGGTCCGTTGCACAGCTGATGGACATCCGTATCCAACATTTAAGTGGACCCATTTGAAGAGTGGAAAAGTTGTAGCAAATGGCGATACACTGGTGATTAATGGTGAGGTTGGAGACAAATACAACTGCACAGCAGCGAACACAGTCAAAGGAAAGACAACATATCTGAATAAAACGATTGAAGTTGTCTGTCCTCATGAATCAGATTTGAATACTACAATTACAGTTGTCTCTCCAGATTCAGGTACGTGAATCGCCCTGTGTTTCATATCAGCTAGAGTTTAAGAGCAGTGGAGAACTCATTTGAGGCATATTGAACATAATTATTTTATCCTGTTGAAGAAACGACTTTGAACCCCTTTTAATGAATTGTCAGCTTATTCGTTGCCTTTAGTTAATCTAATCTTATCTTGAACCATAACCATAACCACAGTTTTTATTGCTCAACGTGACAATTGACAAAACATCTTTATTACATATAATAACGGATATAGAAACTAACAAAAAGCAAAAGGAGAGAACCCCTGAGGGACTATTGTCTCACTGACAGGGTTTCCCAAATACAAGTTCAAATAAACAGCAACAGGTTATGCAAATTACAAAGTACAAAGGTATAAAGATTAATTATTATCTTAACTATTTAACTACATCATGGGAAAACGTAAGAAGGTGATGTTGAGTGAGTCAATTTAGAAAAGTCTTTAAAGATAAAAGAATATAAGTAGTAACATAGATGGTGATCGGTAGATTTATCAGGAGACAGCGTAAAGTAAATGACTTTTAAGTTTACGTTTAAACAAGGTGAAGCAGATGGAATTCTGAATAGACAAGGGTAAGTTGTTCTAGGTCCTAGGACCCGCACTTTTAATTGAGCATAAGCGAGTATTAGTTCTAGTGAGAATCCTTCTATAATTAGAAGGCACTTCTATAGCTTCGTTATCGTTATGCGTAATGCCATTATTCTTATGCACGAGGATTCGACTGATGCCAATTGAAAAAAAATTGAATTTCGAAATCACACCTCTGGTCTCTGGACAGAGCCATGCAGATAATTATATTTATATGTCAGACTTCTGATACTGGAAGACCCAATGATGGTGCCAGTGAGGGTGGCGTGAACTCGTATGCTCTGACTACTCGGCTGCCGTGTCCCATAGTTGAGTGCTTTATTTTGGTGGGCGGGGATGACCTGACTCTGGTCATCTGATAGCTTTATGAAAAATGTGGTGACGTTGTGTTCTTTAGGTTGTGGGCCAGGCTGTATTGGTATCATCGTAGGTTGTGTCGTTGCAATCAGCGTTGGTATGGTGGTTGCTTTGTTGGCTTGCTTTTGTGTTCCTGGATGTCCTCTCTTCAGACTACTCAACTCGAGCACAGACAAGAATGGTAAGTACAACATGCTAACTATTTGCGCTGTGCTGGGCATTTCTGATCAGGAGCCAATGGGCGACCCTGATTCACCTTCTTACCCAATGAACACAGGATTAGCCTGAGAGTACAAACGTGTAACTTTCTTTGGGAATTGATACCAGCTTTCATGGCAGGATTAACTAATGTGGGGCCCCTGTTCGGCAGAACTGTGGTGGGCCCAACCTTACATCACCATAGTCATTATACGATCATCCCTGAATTCTACTACTGTGCAATATTTCATTTTTTTGCAGTGGGATTGAATGTCTCCGATGATTAATTATTGAGGCGAGATTTCATGGGTTCTAATCTCAGCCAGGCAAACAGGTGCAATCATAGGCGTAGGGGAGATTTCAGCAGTGGGGGGGACAAAATTTTACTTCTGCCCGAAAAATAAATCCGGAAAAAATGACGCCGTGCACTTACAAAGGCCTATGAAGTGATGGATCCAGCAAGTTTTGAGGGGGAGGGCAAATGGGAGGGGAATCAGGGTATGGCTTTGACCGGACATTTCTCTGACGACCTATTTTAGCCTTTGATCGAACATTAAAAAAACACGTGCCAACTGCGTAACGTTAAAACCTGAAAACCTTTTTTAAAAATTCACATTCAATAATTTGGGGCAGCGTTCCATAGGTGTAGGAGGCTGGGGTCCAGAGGGGCAAATGCTCCCAAATTTAGGGTAAATGTGTTTTTCGGGCAAAGCAGGCATGGACGGACAAATTTTTGTGTATTTTTTCGGCAAACAGGCACGGGAGGATTTTTTCGGGCACACAACGGTGAAGAGCTATATTTTCAGACGATTCATACGAGAGGCACGGGAGGATTTTTTCGGGCACACAACGGTGAAGAGCTATATTTTCAGACGATTCATACGAGATGACTAAAAAAAGGTCGTCAGAAAATTTGGCCGAAGAACAAAATAATGTAAAAACTAAAACTCGCGGTCCGCCAAAAATTTTCAAAGTATATTGTAGCGGAACTAGGGCTGGGCAAATGACCACCAGGATCCGAACCCCGAACCCTAGTCCTCAAGGCGTCGTCCGTCACTGTAGTCCGGCGTCAACTGAAGATTGACGACTAGCCAGTCAGGCTTGAAACACATTTATTCGACAATCAAAGAAGAACTTCGCAAAGCAGTCCTCGGCCAACTTCTATAGCGCCAGTGTTCGGAGCAAGTTCGGAGCAATGTTCGGAGCAAGTTCGTGTAGCGCCACTGTCTAAACCACTGCACCACTGTTCACAGCAATTGTCAATGCAGAACGCCGAATCGTCGCCGTGTAGATCGCCGCTGCCTCGCCAGCGTCCGCAGAGAGTCTGTGTAGCGGGTCAGGTTTCGAACCCCGCTCGTCGTCGTCGAAGACAGGAACTGAACCACTGCGCTCACCCGGTCGGAAGCGTAGGCAGGTCCGGCGTTGAATCCTGTTCGTCGTGGCACAGCGACGATCACCAGTCCTTCCGTCGTCTGTAGGCGTCGGATTCCAAAGGAGCACGACCGCGGGTCAAGAATCGAACCCCAGTCGACAGCGTTGCACAGCAAAGGCCTCCAAACCTTTCGTCGTCGACAGCGTCGGATCCCAATCGAATCCTCCAAACCTTTCGTCGTCGACAGCGTCGGATCCCAATCGAATACGTAAGCATCAGGGCCGGATTTACATGTAAGCCAACTAAGCACCGGCTTAGGGCCTCCGGAATCTGGGGGGCCTCCAAAAGTGAACTAAATAAAAAAAAAACTCAGTGGCTTATAAATTATGAGGCCCCACTTAAGGACAAAAACAGACAAAATGCATATTGCTTGATCTAAGTATATTCCTAATGCATGTTGCGCCAGTGATCCATGTTTGATCAACTACTGCTAGTCTTTAAAACGAGTCGAATTGTAATTGATACACTCGTTTTATTCCAGTTTTTGTTATGGAAGGCCTATAGGCCTACATACTAAAAAATCACTGATTTTTTTGATTTTTTTTAGTTCACGATTGATTATGATCATTCATTTTATTTTATCTTACTTTTTAGTAGGAATTGATGTGGCTAATGCGTAAGATCGAGCACACTTGCTCTTAGTCTCATTCTTTAATATTAAGTAGGCCTATTTTATTTCGTCTGGTAAGAACCTGCGACAACCGATACATTATTGTTAAATGCGGAAAGTGAGGAAGAACACGTTTTTTTTCAATGTTTGATCGATGGTAAAAGTGCATTTTAGCGTATTTAGATCTAATTATTCGCCATTGCATGGGTTTCACGGTATTCACAGTTTCAGTGTTTATCAGATACAAGTCGCAAAATATATGTCGTGTTCATCCCCGGTCCACAGTTCGATATCCGATAATGTCGTGCTCCTCCCCGGTCCACAGTTCGATGTCCGTTCAGCCCCCAGAAACCCTCCGCGACCGTCCTCTTCAAAATCCAATCCAGAAGTGCCCCCAGTCCATCCGTCGTCGGCCGGCCCCAGCGCCGATTGGTCGATTGGTGCCACCACCTTCCGACGCCTGGCCAATCGTCTTCCTCGCGGGCCTTCGTTGGCCCGCCCGCCCGCCAAAGACACTGTAGGGTCCGCTGGATGTGGTGGCCTGGTTTACAACCGAGGGTGTCAGGGTATCCCGGGTGAGTTCTCCCTGGACCCCTGAGTTGGGTGGAGGGCGACGATGGGCGTCAGATGACAAAGGCCAGCTCCTCCATTAGTACGGGCGTAATGCGATCTTAATGCGCCTCGGCCCGATCGGTTCGGCGCCCCCTCGCCGGGCTTCAGTCGCCATTTCGTTGATTTATTACAGGGCGCCCCGCTATGAAATCCGATCGGACCTGGCGGAGCAGAGTTCTTATCAGCAGGCCGGTTGCCATCTGCCTCAACGGTTCGTCGACCCTCCACCCTCCACCGGCTGCACTCCGATGACCTCTAGCGCCGCTTCTGTAGCGCCGTAGTATAGGCAGATCGTCGTGAATCATTTTCTGCCGAGCTCCACCGTGACAATATAGAAGTCGGATTCATAAAAATAATTTTTACTTAAATAGAAATGGGATTAATTAAAACAATCTCGCTGAAATCGAAGTTGGATTCTTAAATAATTATTTCTAATCAAACAGATATGATATTCATGAAAAATAATTCCTGCTAAACAAAAGCTTCCAATCCAACTGGAAAATGGTGAATATAAGGAAATACAGTCATCAGGATTTGTATGACATCATTGTCAGGGACGACATCAAAAGCGCTTTTCCTAACCTTGAAGTGGTGATCGTTCTCGCAAAAAAGCGAACCTCGCTCCACGATGCACCAGAATAAACTAGATCTGCTCATTGAGCTTGCTTTTCATCGAATACAAACAACTACGCAAAATTCCTTTTGATAACATTATCGCAGATCATGCGATGCAGAAATGCAAGAAAGTTGATGTAAAACTTAATTGTGATTTTTTAGTATGTAGGCCTATAGGCCTTCCATTACAAAAACTGGAATAAAACGAGTGTATCAATTACAATTCGACTCGTTTTAAAGACTAGCAGTAGTTGATCAAACATGGATCACTGGCGCAATATGCATTAGGAATATACTTAGATCTAGCAATATGCATTTTGTCTGTTTTTGTCCTTAAGTGGGGCCTCATAATTGAAATTGCTTAGGGCCTCACTCTGTTCAAATCCGGCCCTGGTCAGCAGCACCGGTGTCGAATCCCCAATCGTCGGCGTTGCACAGCGACGATCACCAGTCCTTCCGTCGTGGGTCAGGCTTCGAACCCAGGCGTCGTAGTCGCACAGCAAAGGTCACCAAACCTTTCGTCGTCGACAGGCGCTGAATTTCGGCAGCGTCGTCGAATCGTCTTCACGCTCTCCAAAGCGTTTTCCTTCGGACGATTTCCTGCTGACTGCACCGCGAGTCGATCCCGCAACCGTCGACCGACGCGTCTTCCCACTGTTCCTCGACGACTCTGTGTTCCTTTTTGACGTGTCTGTTTCGATCGCTGACTCTCTCTCTTCGCTGACTCTCTCTCTTCGCTGACTGTAGTGCCTGCGCGCGCACACATATTTGTGTGTCACGAGGCCACGCCCATGCAGGCCACCGGTAGACACAGGCCAGCGGTAGACACAGGCCAGCGGTAGACATTAGGCCCCGCCCCGTAGGCTAGCGGTAGACACAGGCTAGCGGTAGACACAGGCCAGCGGTAGACATTAGGCCCCGCCCCCGTAGGCTAGCGGTAGACACAGGCTAGCGGTAGACATTAGGCCCCGCCCCCGTAGGCTAGCGGTAGACACAGGTACCCAAGCAGACACGGGGACGGTCACTCAAATAAAAAATTAAACTCCATGACCCTGATTTCCAACAATATTTATTGGGCAAAACTCAAATCTTTGCCCCTCCCCAATGCCAAAATGTTCCCTTTGCCTGTGCAGCGTTCTGTATAAATGTAAAATGGGGCATGGCCAGATTTCCCACCCTGGATCCGCCCTATGTCTTTGTACAAAAGCAGAGTTTCTGTTTTCGTCTGCAACCGGGAGGGGGGAGAATCAGAGGGGTAAACACCCTGGGGCCCGTCTATTTTTATGGACCCAGGCTGGGTAATTTTAGGCCTTCATGCCAACTTGCAAAGTTTATGATGCAGCCTATGCCTTCGCAATAATCAGTTTAAACTTCAGGGCCCGTATGTACATAAGGGAATAACTCTTATATCTGGCTTAAATCTGGCCTATTCCGGAAAACTGGGTTATTTCCGTATGCATGGCTTGAGATTAGCGAATTAAACTAGGTATAACGTTATTCTAACTCCGAGGTAGGAGTAAGCCGGCTACTACCATTGTGAACAATAGACGGCCGACGTCAGCTGGACCGCGTGAACAATAGGCAGCCTTCGATATTTCCCTGTGGCCCGTCTTTAGGTCTGAATCTGTTTACCCCACGCTGGCAGCCACCGCATATGAATATCTTTCACGTATGCGCGCTCAGCTATAACCAGCTCATTCAGTTTTGAGTCAGCAGTATGCTGACGACGTCCAGGCTTACACTCATTGCCTCCCTTCTAATGCTGTCAAAGTGGTTCGGATAATGAGTGGGACTTTGGATGCTCTAGAGGCATGGATGTCATCCAATAGACTACGCCGCTTGAACCCATCTAAGACAAAATTTATTTGGTTGGGC
This sequence comes from Lumbricus terrestris, assembly GCA_949752735.1. Classification (NCBI taxonomy): domain Eukaryota; kingdom Metazoa; phylum Annelida; class Clitellata; order Crassiclitellata; family Lumbricidae; genus Lumbricus; species Lumbricus terrestris. The sequence continues at coordinate 4,011,449 of OX457045.1, forward strand.
ACACGGCAGCAGCTTACCAAGCTTGATCTAGTTTCCCTTGCATCTGAATTTCCTGGCTTTGTCTTTGCAACCACGGTTCAAGACCTCGGTGTCCAACTTGACCAAGAACTCACTTTTGCTCCTCAACTTCACCGTCTTGCTCGAGACTGCTATTATCAGCTGCGCCAGCTTCGCACTGTCATCCGTTCTCTTACGTCTGCTGCTACTCTTACTTTAGTGCATTCTTTCGTTACATCTCGCATCGACTATTGCTCTTCGCTCTACATTGGCCTCCCATCCAGCAGATTGACTTGTCTTGACAGGGTGTTGCGCTCTGCTGCGCGCCTAATTGGGCAAATCCCTAAATATGGTCATGTCTCAAACTACATGCTTAATTGAGGTACTTCACTGGCTCCCTATTCGCCAGCGTATTGAGTTCAGGGTAGCTGCATTGGTATGGCGATGTTGTCAGGGCCTTGCCCCAACTTACTCCGTGAGCTATGCAGCTTTACATTGGGTATCCAAGGACGTCGTCAGTTACGCTCTGCTGATAAGGGAGTCCTCTTAGTTCCTTTTGCTCGTACTACTACCATGAAGAATCGAGCCTTTTCTGTGGTTGGACCAGTGGTCTGGAATGGCCTTCCTTTTGAGCTACGCCTACACCCTGGGACTCTGCCAGGATCCTTTCTTACTAAACTTAAAACTATTCTTTTTGTGCGCGCTGGAGTCGGGGGCGCCTCTGAGTAGTTTTTTCTTGAAGGAGCGCTATATAAAATTATAAATGTCCGAATGAATGAATTTAATTGGGGGAAGAGCAAGCGTCATGCATCGCCGAGGAATGTGTGGATTAGTTATGCTACTTGCTATTTTGTCTTGTGCTTACGTATAAATTCCAATGGCTAAGTCGGGAGTTGTTAAATCGCGTTTAGGCACTATACATGATTACCTTCTGCCTTGTCCTGTGCATACCGGCCCAGATGAACAAGTGATTAAATCATTAATTGTATTTTTTTATGGTCCGTATTTATTATCCACAAAGCACCGCTTGCAGGGTGAACCGTTCATAGTCGTGCCATCTTTTATTATTTCAACTAGTTTCTTGTTTTTCTCTCTTAATTGGATAGTTTAGGGACCCTTGAAAACTCTGACTATAGAGCCAGGAATTTTTCTAATTGACCATGTTTGAGCTAGCACAAATTACCGCGATATTCGGGCAAATTTCGACTCGTGAATTTGCTGCGATTTTAGCCATTATTTGCAAAATGCTGAATTCAGAACTTTTCCAAGAATTTCTTATCTATGGTGGCTGTGAGCTAGAAGGCTATCTAACTCTATTAGGGCAAATTGGAACTGAGAGATATTGTGGTGTAAATGAGCGATGAACTTCTAGTATACCGGTAGTGCTTTAATATTTTCCCTGGTCTGCTTGCCCGAAAAAAAACAGATTCGCCCGAAATTTGGGGAGCATTTGCCCCTCTTGACCCCCGCCTCCTACGCCTATGGGTGCAATGCCATCCAGTATGAAATAACTCGGTATCAGTGAAACGGTCATTATGTTGAAATCACCAACTCTTGATACTGAAAAACTCCTTGTGGCATCGGTATATAGGAGGACTGGCCTGTAGTGCTTAAGTATAAGCTGCTGCTAGTAAAAGCAACTGTTTTGAACTTTTTTATTGCTACACGATGAACTAGTGTGAACTGTGAACTTGATATTTTGTCTGTTTTTTTCAATATAGAAGAAACTTTGTGAGTACTGTGAGTCATGTTGTAATGTTATATATCAATGTTGGTTATTTAGCAAATTCTAATTTTGCTGCAACTTCTGTGTTAGGCGATAAAAGGACGAATGGGAACGAAGAAGATCCTGAATGGAGTCGAATCAATATGAACTGTTCAAATAGTCCGCAGTGCGAACCTCTCAATGTTCTCTTGTCGCACGATTCCGAAGACTTGACAACACCCAGTAAGGTTGATGCTGTTGGACAAAGTCTCTCCAACGGAGCAACTAATGAAGAGTTGACGACACCCAGTAAGGTTGATGCTGTTGGACAAAGTCTCTCCAACGGAGCAACTAATGAAGAGTTGACGACACCCAGTAAGGTTGATGCTGTTGGACAAAGTCTCTCCAACGGAGCAACTAATGAAGAGTTGACGACACCCAGTAAGGCTGATTCTGTTGGACAAAGTCTCTCCAACGGAGCAACTAATGAAGAGTTGACGACACCCAGTAAGGTTGATGCTGTTGGACAAAGTCTCTCCAACAGAGCAACTAATGAGAACATGAGAGAATGAGAATTGAACGAGAACGGATATAGTTTAACCGAATATGAAACTCTTCAACAGAGGGAACTTTCGCCATCAGATGCATATGAGAGCATAAAACCTAAGAAATCGGACACAAACAAGAAATTCTAAGCAATTTTTAGATACCTACTGAATATCTGTCGTATATTTATTGTTTTCCGTTCAAATGAATCTCTTTCTTACATATGTTAGGTATAACCTATCGCAGTACAATGTAAACATAGCACCCTGCTGCAATGTCTAAAACATAATGATAGCCTAGACTTTTGTAAACGGGAAAATTCTGTATCCTAGACCATGTATAACTGGCCTAGTTAGCTGCACCAGTAAGCGAGAGCGGCATTCGTCTGTTGGTCGCAACGGACTGCGGTTCAAGCCCCGGGCTGGGAGTTGACATTAAGAGATTTAGATATCTCGGGCTAGCACGTGTGGGACGCAGGGGCGAAAGCTCCTGCGGAGCGACCTTGGGCAAGTTGCTTACCCATCATTGTCTGTGGGGAAGGCAACGGGAAACCACCTCACTCATCTCATCCCCAGGGGCGTAAAGCCAATGAACCTGCCTTCGGGCAGAGCACCATCATCATCAGCCCATGTATGACAGTTCTTGCATGGTAACTGGACATCCTGCTCTTGCAACATGTTTCTATCTGGTTTGACGAGTTAAAGGGGTTCGTCTGTAAACTTTCGTGTTAATAATATTATGGCCTATGTTTAACGTGAATGGATGGATGTCAATAAAAAAAAATCAGGAAGTAATGGTTTGCGCTAGATATTAGGTTAAGGATTGCATCAATTTTACAGATACGCAACAGCTCTTCACTTGTAAGTTGCAAACCTTTGATGATTTTCGTTAGTGGCTTTTCAAACATAATTAAAACATATTAAACACGGTTTGAAAATGAATGATTAATTAGCCAAATTTTTAGCACCGTCTTACAATAAAAAAATCACTAGAGCCCTTTTAAATAGGCTACGATTAAAACTTGATAATATTATAGTGCCTCCTATGATTGGTTTTCTGATTGACTTCCTGAAACAGACAAGTAGGCTACCTCGATAGTAGGCTATTATTAACAATGAATGGGGCTTGAATGCTTTATTTTGAAGTCTCTTTGAAATGTAGACCTACTTTCCTTACTGTTATGACTCTTCTTGTTTCTTCTTTTTGCTAACGATTATAACTATAAAAGACTGGCATTTATCAAACACTTGCACGTTTGAGTCGAATATAGCTAATTAGTGTGTCATTATTATAAAAAAATATTGGAATGATGTATGAATATAGAATGAATGCGCGACGATCTTATACTAATATATCAAGTAATGCCCTGTATAAAAAAACTGTCTTTAACAATGATTTACATGCTCTGCTAAATTTGTTCCTGCCGAAGTTCAGTGCATGTCCTTAGAGGCAGGAGTAAGATGGACACCATTAGCACTGTTTGATCAATAACGACAATACTTATCAACTTTTCACATGTTTTAAACATGCTGTTGTATGCAAGTATGATGTATGACAGTATTGATAATCAGCTGAAAAAAGTCTTCCATGTTGAGAATAATATTCTTGCAATATAGGCTACATTCGAGTATGACCTCCTCAGGTTATGTCCATCTTACCCGAGTTCGGGCAAGATGGACAGGTGAAATCTGCAGCTTTATACACTATTCTATATTTACCAACATTTTTGTAAGAGAGTGCATAATTATATATTTATATAAATATATATTATTATAATAGGCCTATGTCACTATGTGATGACCGTCATTATTGATAATCAAAAAACCGATCAGAGATCGTGGCATGCGCCTAAGTAAACTAATTAGCCTATACCGTAAAGTCTACAGAACTGTTAAAGTACATGTACGTTGCCCTATCCTGGGATAAAATGGACACCACTTCTGTTTCCAACAAATTGTTAACAGTTACATGGCAGCATGCAATGTGAACTGCCAAAATGAAACGACGGTCCGATCTAGCTTCAATATTAATACCAATCTGTTGGTTTTTCTGTTGTGAATTATAAATTGAGTGATGAACTCTCAAGTAGGATTGTAGGGACGTTGTATGCGACCACAAGGTCTGTTTTAATGTGCTAAATAGCAAGTCGATATACAGATTTATTAAATAAAATACTAGACTAAGTGATAGCCGCTGATGAATAACTGTCCACAAAGTCCCCTAAGCCGTTTGACTGTTATTTATACACTTCTTGAATCTGAGCAAGCCTGTTATTTTACATATTTAATTTTTTTTTAGTCAAAACACACCCTACTTGGACTCTACGTGAAACATACAAGCAGGGGTCATTGATATTCCGTTTGCATCCATCAGTGGTGGAAATGTCAATGAACTTTCTATTCCATTCATTACCTCTCTGCTTTGGACCGTATTCATTCTTCTTTAATTTGCACACAACTTCGAACGGCTCCTTCTTTTGGTATCATTCGGCTTATTTCATGTAGGTCTACACTTCAAGCGACAAGTTTCCATTGATACAAGCCAGGTATACGCCTATAGTTGGGGTTTCTGCTCATCTGCAGTGGTTCCGCCGAGCCCTTCGTTTAGTCACTAGCTAAGAGTTGCTTTTTGGTGGTTAGCTGCATTGTCTTCTATTCGTCTGTTGTCTATTAATTATTTTTTGCCTGATAATCTTTGTGTTCCTGTAATTGTGTGAACTGGCTGTCAAGCGCTACCGGTATTGTGTTTTTATTTTACATGATCACTGGATGGCCGTAAGGCGGGATTGTTTCCCCTTGATAACCAAAATAGTTAAACTGGATGCTCACTGCCATAGTTGTATTATATTGTTGGCTGAGAAATATATATCTATATAAATAAAAATTTAAAACGTTACCGTGCGTAATCGAGAAACTCAGAAAGTTTTTGACCGATTTTTTTAAAATTTTCGCAAAACGTTCCATTCGAACATGAGCGGGTTTATATAATGATTTCTGGGGAAAAGCGCAATCTTTTCGACAAAAAAACACAACTTTAAATTCGAATCGGCCTATTTCGATTCAAATTCCACAAATCCGCCGGTTGATATGCCATCCAATGCGGTCGCGTTTCTTACTACACTTCCGGACGTCTTCTTATAGCGCATATACGTCCGTACGTTGCGGCCGTGTGCGGACGGGTTTTTATCCTCGCGTCTTCTTATAGCGCATATAACTATGTAGCTGTCGGGAAGGGGAGGATGAGGGAGGAAAGGAGAAGGAGGGAGCGGGAGGAAGAGGGAGGGGAGAAAGCGAAGGGGAGGGATGGAGGAAGGAGAGGGACGGAGGAAGGGGAGGGCGTAGGAGAAAGAAGGGACCGGACGGGACGAAACGGGAGGGAGGGATGCAGGGAGTCAGAGGTGGGGGAGGGGAGGAAGGCATTGGAATGGAGGTAGGGAGGGTTGGACGGTCTTTTCAGCCACAGCGACGCGTGGCCGGGTACAGCTAGTATATATATATGGCCACTTGCCTTTTTGAAGATTTGACTGTAATTTCAAGCACGGACGGATCCAGGGGTCGACAAATCCGGTCATGCCCCCCCCATTTAGAAATTTGTACATTTCTCACCAGCTATTCTGGCGAGGAAAATGGAGAGCTGTTCGTGCCATAGCAGTTATTCGTACATGCTTTCAGGCGTTCAACGGGAAAAGGTGACAGAAAAAAATAGAGAAAAAACATCGAGAAAGGCAGCACATGACCAAAAAAGGTCATTAGTTTGTTTGGCGGGTAAAATTTCGGGAAAATGTTTGTTAGACTCAAGACCAAGAATTTTCCCACCCTTTCGAAAATTTCTTTATCCGCCACTGGTTTCAACGACTATTTCAAGTCGCCTGTTGTCTAGATCCTGCATCTTAAGACCAGGGCTTTTTAACGTGCAGTTGTACACAAAATGCGCAGTTCTAAATGGATTTGTGTTGTTGTAGGAGCACTTCTGTAAGTTCTGTAGGCCTACAGTTAAAACTAGCAAAAAAGTCATTGTCCTCCGATTGGAAGTAATTTACCATGGAGGATGAGAATGAAAAGAAGTTGTGCAGTTCTAAAAATTCCTTGAAAACAGCCCTGCTTAAGACTGACCGTTGCCTAGAAACTATGAATATTTTAAAGGCATTGGTCTGACGCAGCATTCATCACATAGACAAACAGTGTTGTGGGAAGTGTGGCCTAAACTAAAATAGATCACATTGAGTGGCAATGAGGATGTAGCCTATCAGATTTGCGAAGCAAAAAGTTGCTAGTCCAAGTTCTCAGTCCTGACGCTTGGCTTTCTAGAGAAGTTAATCGAATAGCGTATAGCCTACAATGTCATGCGCTATTCTATTGTAGGTTCTTGAATCCGAATAGGGCCTATTATTATAAAGTTGTAATCGCTGACGGAACTAACGGAATTTAGGATTTTACCACAAAAGACATAATTATTGGTTAATTATCAGAATATTAACGTAGACCTTTCGGCCCACGTTCAACTGACTAACGATGGACGTAGACTTGGCACCGATTTTCTTTGTTCTGATGATTTCAACAACAGGTTTGTGCTTAAGAATCTGTGATAATGACTTACATTTTAGAAATGACTGATCTGTTTGATCGGCTACAGCAAATAACTGATGATGCTAGGCTACAGGATTTGAATTCTGCGAAACGTGAAACCTATAGACATAAATTGCAATTGCCGACATAGAATTAGCCTACATATTATTTTTAAATCGCTTTTGATCAGTTTGTTTAAAGCCGTGATAGATTTTAAGAAAGTTTCAATATACAGGGTGCGGCCCAAAAAAATAAGCCATTGCGAAAATTGCGATTTCTCGAAAACCGCTGAATATTTTCTTACAAATATTTTTATTCCTATTCGTAACATATTTCTGCATATTATTTGAAAATTTTATGTCAGTATCTTTATATTTATGATCATGACATCAGGCAGAAGAAAGAACTGCATTTTTTCAATTTAACACGGCATTCACGAAATAGGAAATCATAATTTTACATAAAGTAGCATGCAGTGTGCCGTAATAAGTTTTTCTTCACCGATGAAAAGATCTTTTACATCAATCCACCCATTAATACTCAAAACAACTGCGTCTGGGCGAAGGAGAAAAAAGCCGATATCCATCCAAGCCGCATGTTGGTCGAGAGAGCCAAGTTCTCTCCCAACATCATGGTTTCTGCAGGTGTCAGCTATGAGGGCAAAGGACGCTTGCATTTCATTGACAAGAAGGCCAAAGTCAATGCTAAGTACTACGTGGAGAATCTTGGGAAATCAGTTAACTTTTCAGCAAGATGGAGCGCCCGCTCACGGCGCCAAGCTGGCCCAAGATTGGTTAACAAGTCACTGTCCGGACTTCATCGACAAGGATTCATGGCCGCCAAATTCCCCAGATATGAACCCACTCGACTATGCTGTCTGGGGTGCAATGCTTGAGACTTACAACAAACTTCCCACAAAACCAAAGAATATTTCTGAACTGAAAACTACGCTAGCTCGCTGCAAATCTGGAATGAATTGCCACTTGAGACCATTCAGACCTCTGTTCTGGGCTTTCGAAAACGTCTGCAAGCTTGCGTAAAAGCAAACGGTGGTCACCTCGAACATTCATTGCACAAAACTTAGCAGTTTGGCCTAATCTTGTCAATAACAATAAGTAACCTTGCGTTTTGTTACATTTCTGTTTGCGTCGCTACTTTGTTACTTATTGCTGTTATTGCTGTCACTAAATGTCTGTTGAAACGAAAATAACATTGTTCCACTTCAGGGTTGCACCATTTGGTGTTCATGAATTGAATTTCATTAGATTTATCCAAGTTGTAGATAGACATGAATCACATAGACTGGCGAAGTTTCATAACAAAATATTCAGCGGTTTTTGAGAAATCGCGATTTTCGTAATGGGGTATTTTTTCGCCCGCACCCTGTAGTTTCAATATCAAGGCTGTGCACGAGGGTATATATACGTGGAAATAGGCCTACAGCGTGTGCTCACCTCCGTGTTCATATTTTACCGATTTTGAACCTTAGTGTCGAGTTCGATTGTTTTCAGCGATGCGGGATCTTCCTTATATAAGCTATTTCAAATTCAGAATCAGCCTACGGTGCATTCTCTTTTTTCCATTTCCAGGAGGACCTTATCCACCAAATTCAAGTAATTTATAATAATAATATCAAAGATGATGCGATTAGTCTACAGGTTGAAAAGGTGGATTGTACGCCTAGATCTCTATTTGGGTCCTTGCATAGGATAATATAAAATGAATGTCTATGATGTTCTCGCTGTTTGCAGGTTCTGATAAAGCGCTACAGAATTGTCCAGTCACTCTCATTCGTTCGCCTTAACCTTTTTAGTCTTGCATAATGCGGGCAGTGTAGGAGATAATATTATACCAAGAACCTATTAGACCCCTTTCTGATAAAGACAATTGTAATTTCATGTCATGAGCATGCAGTCATACAGAGTCCTGTGAACAGGAAGTCCAAGGCGATCAGCAGAGCGAAAAGAACGAGATGACGATGCGGATAATTGTATGAAAAGATAATTTGTTTCCTCAACGAACACACTATTTGCCCAATATCAGGGCTGTACACGAAGGTATACGCTGGTATACTATATACCAGCATGTACTCACGTCCGGGGGAAAACGGTATCGTGTAGGCATACTCACCTCCGAAAACCAGGGTATACGCGGGTAAACTTATACAGCATAATAATTATACTCAATTCACAAAGAATTCAACGTACAACAATAAAACAAGAGGCGATGACTAAAAGAGGTCGCCAGATATTTCGATGACTAAAAAAAGAAGGATAAAAGTCCTCAGAAATTTCAATGACTAAAAAAGTCGTCAGAAAATTTTCGGCTCCAGTCGAATTTTTTTCGGCCGGTGACACGAAACGGAGTATCCCCCCTGAAAGCTATCCGGGGGAATGAATTAATCTATCCCCCGGATGGAATTAACCGGTCTATACTATCCGGGGGGATAAACCATTCTATCCCCTTTTTTGAAAAATGCGCATAATAAAAACATTTTTGCTGTAATCAAAATTTAAAGTGACTCTAATTGTTTTAAGTGTCCTAAGCAATGCTCAGAAAAAGGCAACTCGAATTTATTTAGTGACTCTGAGTGTTTTTAAGTGTTTTAAATGTTTTAAGTGCTCTAAAAACATGGCAAAACAAATTATCTAGTAGGAATAAACATACCTGTTGGTGTCATTGTTCAAAACAAAGCAGATGAAAATTAATTTGCAAAAGAAAATGCACGCGGAAGCGGTTTTTTCGACTTTTTTCAATTTGGGGGATACAATTAATACGGAGGATACTCTATTTCGTGACACCGGCGCGTACTCACCTAAAAATTGAGTCCAATATGGTTAGAATAATACTAATATTATTCATTTTCTGACCCTTCGAAAATTCCTGACCCTTCAATACACTTATTGACTATAATTATGTTACGCGCGGGAGCGCCAGCTGTCCATAACTATCTCCTGCCCTATTAATGGGTTCCACTGCTGTGCGCTCCCCTAGGCGTTGTTGAGGAAGTCTGGGTCCCAGATCAAGAGTTCCCTGATCGGTAAGGTGCCTCACCCTTCCCTGTAGGGTTTCCTTATTGTCAATGGTAGCCGGTTCAAGTCCTAACCTAGGGTGTGAGCTTCTCTGGTTACCTTCCTCAGGATGGGCCGGTATTGGACATATGTGCGCGGTGTCTGTTGAGAGCACAACAGCCCCTGTGATAGGGTGCTTATCTGGGTTCGATCCCTCAACATTCCCCCTAGCTCCACCACCCACTACACTATCAGTTAGGGACTTAACTCTTGCCTCATATTCTTCTTGGCGAGAATTCAGTCTGCCCTGTTGTACAGAAACCTGGCCTAATTCATCGGTTAAACTGGTTAGAATATCACCCTGGCGCTCCATAAATTGTTCTATAGTTGCCATTTGTCGGTATATCAAAACCAGGTCCGGGTTTGCTGAATGGTCAGTCGTTCCCATATCAACCGTTTCCTCAGGACATCTCTTGTCCTCCTCGTGTCCTGTTTCCGTCTGCAGTACACTGTCTGAGTCACTGTCCGAGTCCATCGGGTTTTAATAGCAATAATTAATACACAGTTTCCTTATTTAAGCGTTATTTATTGTACAATTAATCGGGTGACTGTCCGTCGCTCATTATCAGTTATTTGTACAGTAGTAGAAACAATATCAATAATAATGGATCGCTATCAAGGTCTTCTAAATACTAACTATGCTCCTTTACTAATTTAAGATTTATTCTCCCAGTTCACAGACTGAGTAGATTCAATTAAGCAGCGTCAAGATTAGCAATACAAGTTTTATCGATTTACACTTAATTCTGGTTCGAGCTCAATAGGTTAGCATGGCAATACTTCCCTGTTCCATTGATATGTTCAAGACAGCCGATCCACGTTTCCCGTCTTGTAAAATTTATTGTGTCTTCAGCCAACGTCACAATTTCTCCCATAAAATTTCGATTATTCGTTTAATCGGTGCCCGAAACGATTCACCATCATTTATCGACAAACCAATTACCAAGGAATCTTGTCCTCCTGGTTCTGGAAACTTGCCGGAGCCGGATCTGTATAATTTTACCAGAATTTAAGAAATCGATCGACATAGGTGTCACCCGTTCGGTTTCCGTGGCCAGACTGCCAGTTTGCGCGTTAATTTTGCCTAAGAAGACCGCTTCTTGGCGCCTAAAACATCACCTGATGTCCAACCAATCAGAAATCGCACGTGGCGGAATATTCCATTGGTAGATGAATGGGGAAGCTAAATATAGCGATGACCGCATCGATTTGCGCTAAGCATAGCACCCATGAATTCGCAATAGAAATAGCGGCCTTACTTAAGTAAATAAGTAAGGTAGCTAGTAGCAACCTGGTTCGCTACACCCTCCGCCCACTTACTTTTAAATTGACCAGTACCCTGGGAAATTTAATAAAGCTCCGGAGCTCGAACCTGATACATAGCACTTGCATCTTATCTATCATTTAACATCTTACATTGTCTCAAAAGTTACTTCAACAGGTATAAGACATAGAAATTTGCACAATGGCTGAGTATTAGTCAGTCATAAGGGTTCACATATGCCCAAAACAGTTCTTAACTAACAGAGGTCCTCAAACTGACCAACGAAGTACTACTAATCTTTTCATTCACGGAAACTGTTGCAGTTTTTATCATTAATACCTGCCATCAAATTACATACATCATATAGCAATAATATCTCCACTCGGAAGGGTAAAACATAGCAATGCAGGACATAGCATTTCCAAGGCAACTCAGTAACACAACCACCTGAAATCATATCTTCATCAGCACAATCAGTTCCACATAAAATAACCAACGGAAATATTATCCACAATTCACAACCGGTATAATGCGTTAAATTCCATGATTCAAGATTATAGGGACCGGTTACATCTAAACTTTTACCTCACGGTTTGCAACAACTCAAGCAGCGTCCTTCTTAAACCAAGCAAGGCCAGAACCAAGTGGCTCTCCTAATGGTGAACAGTGTTATAACCATCGTCTCCACTTTCCACCACTCCTGATTTCCGACCCAAGGGCATATACGTTCCAATACATCAACCTTGTCCTCCATCTTAACGGGTCACTTAACCTACAAAAGAAGTTTAACCCCTTCAGCGCAACTCTAGTAATCGCGCCTACCAAAAGAATATAACTAAGTTTTAATACACACTACCATTATCCAAATATGTGCCTTCGCTCGAGCACCATAAGTTTACAGCACACCTTAACTATATTTAGCAAATCATCGACAATCAACACTTATCTACCTTCCTACTTCCAACAATTGCACGGAACCCTAGCGAGAGAAAGTCCTCTTAACACATGTAGTCATGTTCCGGCGCAAAATCCTATATTAATCCGTTATTAAATTTTTATACAGCAGTGGCGCTATACAAAATTTCGCATATAATAATCACAATCAACAAGAATCGCTGTAGAAGAATCCACACGTACTAGGACCTACTTATTACAACAACAGCGCTCTACAAATTTTCAAACACAACACAGGATCTTTAGCAAGAGACGCTACAGAAGCATGAGGCAATACACAATATAAAGCTTATTATCAAAAACCACAAAAATAAAGCATTCATCTTCAAGCACACTCAGTCACTCAATCACTCTCCTTCAACACCATCTTACACTACCTATGGCAATCCAAAACCACAGTTCAGCCATTCACCCAGCCAAACATTACAGCAATTTAGAACTTAAGCTGTGTTTTACAGGCATTCATTCTTTCTACACCAAGCCACTGCTACAGAGCGGTTAAGCAACATTAGATCATAAACCTAGGTCACTAATGTGTACCACATGCATACCATACCTTATTACATCAAGGCTTAGCTACCTGGATCGAAGAAGGAATTACTGCTCAATTAAGCATACCCAAGGCATAAAGGATTTATTCCCATATCCTATAATAGTCTATTACATTACAATCCCTACAGGAAGTAGTCTAAGACTGGACGAATTCATCTTGTCACTAATCCACAGGCACAGCTTCACCATTGCATGCAATTTCCACTGACGGCTAAATAGTGAGTCTACCTGCAAATCTATAATCTAGCTTACTTACCAACTCCCAGGGCGATGCTTACAATTAGGTGCTTTACTCAACTTTACCACACAATCTAACACATACATCACCAGGTTAACCAGTCATTCATCAAGTTACTCAGTCAGTCACACAAGGTTATCATTCAACCTCTGCACAAAATGCTAGTTGCTCTACCATAGCAGATTGTAGTCATTTAACTTGCAATCATTATTATGCAAATAATCTATGAGCTAACATCTACCTTTCTTTTGTCGTGACAAGAAAGCATTCTGAATAGCAAAATAAAACCACAGTCGAGCGGACTATTTCTAACTGTTTAAATCAAGTTTTAGCAACTGGCCATTTTATTCATCCTAAGGGATTGCACTTAAGCCTTATACTTGCTAGAGGATCCTGTAACATCACTTTGCACTACATTACCTTTATATAGCTATTACTAATTGCTAGTAAACACTTAGTCTAACTCATCATATTACACTTCATTACTGTAATCATTTTCACTAACACAACATTTATGCACAAGAAACTAAAACTATGTATCTTCACATAACATATAGCATCAGAAAACAACCAAAACAGAGAAGATTCTATTCTCTTATCCACAACTCCTGTCGCCATTACGCGACCAGGCTACCCTCCCCTATCACATTACATCACATTACTCTTGCCACAGCCTCGCCAGTATTGCGAGTCTGTTTCCTCCGGTGAGCTTGATCCTCTGGTCAACACCAGACTTCGGGCAACGAGTGACCATGTAGAGTGCATCTGACTCTTCCACTCGCATTGATTCGACAGATGGCGTCACTGGAGGAAGGCAAGTTCCACCCCGGGAGGAACTATTGGGAACGACTCGAGGATGCACATCCGGTTGACGTGGGATTCGGGCTGCCACCTCGGTGGGACAGGGATCCGCGAAGCGACTGGATCGAGCAGAAGTCTTTTCGGAAAACGAAGCTTCTGATTCGACGGTTCCTGTTTGCACGGCACCGATTTCTTGTACGATTTCCATCTCTGGTAGCACGGCTCGGGTTTCGACATTCGATTCACTGTTCGGAGAATTGTACCTGTCGCAGAAAGTTCCTTTTGTTCGGTGACACTGTTTCGGACGGTTTTTGCGCAGAACATTTAGCCGAAGATTCCGGACGAGAATCCATCCTCGCCCTACATGCCACCGGACATTTTCCTTCACCATCCAAGAGAGTCCAAGAATCAGTTCGGTAACCTGTTCAGTTACCAGACAAGGGATTTCGAAGGCTTGCCCTTCAATTTTCAGTTTCAGTACAGTTTCTCCCATTACACGAATTGCAGACCCGTTAGCAGCTTGTAATAGTTGACTGGAACCGATAATTGCTTTCGAGTCCACTAACGACGCAGGGCATAATGTCATTTCACTACCCGAGTCTAACAAAGCTAGCAATTTCTTTCCTCTGATTGTTACGGACAAATAAGCGTCACTGTTTCCTTTTACATGTCTAGCGTTACTCACCCCAGGTCCTTCGGATTCATTTTGCTCTCCAGTTGACGAAGAGTTTATTCTGCGAGGACAAACCCGGGCCAAGTGTCCAACCTGGTTGCATTAGAAGCAGCGACGGTTGTCGGTTGTCCTTCGGTAGTTTTCGTTCGGTTTCTGGTTCCATCGTTGATTCATATAGTTTGTGCCTCTCCCTGCTGAAGAGGTATTCTGCGGTTGCCATCGCGGATATTGTCTTTCGGTCGATGAGGTCTTTAGCAAGCAGTCCATTCTGTCACTCAATTGCTTGAGTTGACGAGCAATGTCTTCGCGAAATTCTTTCGTATCGCAATCTCCCGTTTCATCACTTTCCTTTACGATTTTGATTCGGCCTGGACGTCGTTCTTGGCGGTCCATGCCATTTTCATCAGCTCTGCGGTAGCCTTCCAGTCTCATGGCCGTTTTGTATGCACTGTCTAGGGTGACCGGTTCTCGCTCCCTCACTTTTAAGGCTAGCTCTTTATCTCGTAATGCATCAAGGAAAGCCTTGATCGCAATAGTTTCACTGTGTGTAGACCTCGGTCCTGGGAATGCCAGAATCATTAATCTTCTTATGTCTTGGACCAAAGAACCCAGATCTTCTCCTATTTTCTGTCTTCGAGCACTTAGTTGGGTCTGATACAAAACCGTTTGATCAGTGCTCCCATGTCTTAGCCTCAACCTGTCCATCAAGTCTGCACAGGTGGTAATTGTATCAGAGTCAAATTCATAAAGAAGTTGATCTACAGGTTCAACCAGCGCGCAGGTCAGTTGTGCTAGTTTTTCGTCTTCTGTCCAACGATTGTTCTTGGAGCACACCTCAAATTTTTTCAGAACACTTCCACCGACGTTTTCCCATTATAATGACCTAGTTTCATATGCGATCTCACCTTTTCTCTCATTGAGTCGGCAGCTGAGGTCGGAACATTCTCGGTAGCTTCTTCTTTTTCTGTGCTGGATGATGAAGTTACATGACCACCAGTTGATGTCTGTTTTCCAACCGCGGCTCGAATTTCTGTGGAAGGAAGACTGACCATCCTTCCTTCCTTTGTTTTCAGATGATTATCTTGCCCATTCAAACTGGCCGAGCTGAACATTTCTGACGATGTACCCAGTTGCATGACAGGATTTTCCAGAACTGTGCTCGTCGTGGGCCACGGTTGCATCTGGAACGGAAGGGAAACTGCTTCTGCGTAGACAGGGAAGACTGGAACAGGTGGAACCATCTTCCGACTGTAGGACGCATACATGGGCTGACCATTAGCCCAATGTACGTATTCGTAGCTGTGCGTGACTTGGGTTTCCGACGACAGGGAAACCATGGACATAATCGGCCGGCTCGGAGCAGATGTGTACGTGAACATCTGAGGGACCGATGCGACGATGGTAGGGATTCTTTTGGGTTCCGCTTCCGACTCGCAAAAACGGAAGTCAATGGCAGCCGAGGTGACTGAAGCGGTCACAAGTGACAGCGTGTTACTCGGTGACCGGAATTTTTCTGTTTCAGGAACCGACGAGGGGGAAAGGGTGGCAGCCCATGGGGTAGCAGTCGTTGACTGACGAGGATGTGCATCCCATGATACCACGTGGTCGTCACTCCGCCCCGAGGGATCCATCAATTTTCCATCTGAAACTAAAAATCTGGGATTAGTACAAGTTTTACCATCATTCTGCTCTACACCTAACGCTTTTGTTTCCAGTTGAAATTTATGTAGCGCTCGCAGGTCGGTAATTTCTGAAACATCGTTATCAGATTTATATTCAGTTCCATGTTTAGCTAATTTATCTTGTTTTCGACGCATGTAATTTTCAAAGTCAAAATCTCTATACAAAACATTTGTATCATAATAGTCTATTGTTTGACTATGCAACATGTCAGTTGTATTCACTCTTTGACCTTGACCTTGGCCTTGACCTTGACCTTGTAAATCCTTTGGTCTAGCACCAAAGTATTCTATCGGTACTTCTCTTTCTCTTACTTCACCTGGTAAAAAATTTTCTTTCCCACTAAGTCTGCTACCAATTGTTATTGGTACCTCTAGACCTTTGACTAATTCCACACTACTAATTCTTGGGTCAATTGTTTTACCCTTTTCCCTAGGACCTCTTGTACCCTCATCCCACTTCTGGTACCATTTGTTACGCGCGGGGGCGCCAGCTGTCCATAACTATCTCCTGCCCTATTAATGGGTTCCACTGCTGTGCGCTCCCCTAGGCGTTGTTGAGGAAGTCTGGGTCCCAGATCAAGAGTTCCCTGATCGGTAAGGTGCCTCACCCTTCCCTGTAGGGCTTCCTTATTGTCAATGGTAGCCGGTTCAAGTCCTAACCTAGGGTGTGAGCTTCTCTGGTTACCTTCCTCAGGATGGGCCGGTATTGGACATATGTGCGCGGTGTCTGTTGAGAGCACAACAGCCCCTGTGATAGGGTGCTTATCTGGGTTCGATCCCTCAACATTCCCCCTAGCTCCACCACCCACTACACTATCAGTTAGGGACTTAACTCTTGCCTCATATTCTTCTTGGCGAGAATTCAGTCTGCCCTGTTGTACAGAAACCTGGCCTAATTCATCGGTTAAACTGGTTAGAATATCACCCTGGCGCTCCATAAATTGTTCTATAGTTGCCATTTGTCGGTATATCAAAACCAGGTCCGGGTTTGCTGAATGGTCAGTCGTTCCCATATCAACCGTTTCCTCAGGACATCTCTTGTCCTCCTCGTGTCCTGTTTCCGTCTGCAGTACACTGTCTGAGTCACTGTCCGAGTCCATCGGGTTTTAATAGCAATAATTAATACACAGTTTCCTTATTTAAGCGTTATTTATTGTACAATTAATCGGGTGACTGTCCGTCGCTCATTATCAGTTATTTGTACAGTAGTAGAAACAATATCAATAATAATGGATCGCTATCAAGGTCTTCTAAATACTAACTATGCTCCTTTACTAATTTAAGATTTATTCTCCCAGTTCACAGACTGAGTAGATTCAATTAAGCAGCGTCAAGATTAGCAATACAAGTTTTATCGATTTACACTTAATTCTGGTTCGAGCTCAATAGGTTAGCATGGCAATACTTCCCTGTTCCATTGATATGTTCAAGACAGCCGATCCACGTTTCCCGTCTTGTAAAATTTATTGTGTCTTCAGCCAACGTCACAATTTCTCCCATAAAATTTCGATTATTCGTTTAATCGGTGCCCGAAACGATTCACCATCATTTACCGACAAACCAATTACCAAGGAATCTTGTCCTCCTGGTTCTGGAAACTTGCCGGAGCCGGATCTGTATAATTTTACCAGAATTTAAGAAATCGATCGACATAGGTGTCACCCGTTCGGTTTCCGTGGCCAGACTGCCAGTTTGCGCGTTAATTTTGCCTAAGAAGACCGCTTCTTGGCGCCTAAAACATCACCTGATGTCCAACCAATCAGAAATCGCACGTGGCGGAATATTCCATTGGTAGATGAATGGGGAAGCTAAATATAGCGATGACCGCATCGATTTGCGCTAAGCATAGCACCCATGAATTCGCAATAGAAATAGCGGCCTTACTTAAGTAAATAAGTAAGGTAGCTAGTAGCAACCTGGTTCGCTACAATTATAACTCTTCATATCTCTCTTTCCTTTACTTCTGATGCCCCTGTCCGCAAACTTACGTTTGAATCACATCTCTCCTTCTTTAACCACATCTCTAACCTATCGCGCTCCTGTTTCATGCATATTCGAGGTTCGAATCCACCTCGCCGCGTAAGGACCTTGGGCAAGTCCTTCACTCACAATTGCTCAGCGCTTCGGCGTGAAACTCCGATGCAGTGTCCGCTCTGCATTCGGGAGCGCCTCTGAGTAGAGAGTTTGAAGGGGCGCTATAACAAGTGCACATACATACATACATACATATTCGTGACCTCCGTCGCATCCGTCCTGTGCTCGACTTCAAAAACCATTGCTCCGTCCATCGCCCACTCAAAGCTTGATTACTGCAGCTCCCTGTTCTTAAACCTTAAATCGACACAACTTGAGCGCCTCCAACTCATAGAGAATTCATTAGCCACAGCCGTCACCTGAAAACCCAAACCCCATCATCATATCGATAATCGCCCCCAACCTCAAGTCGCTCAAAATTGAAAATCCCAGAGCGAATACACTTCAAGGTTCTCTCCTTAACCCTTAACCTATAACTCCCAGACCAGAAAATTATCGTCGCGAACTCGTCATCATCCAACCAACTCGCTCTACCCGATCATCCGCCTCTGTCTGTCAGTCTGTCTGTCTGTCTATCTCTTTCTCTCACTCGACCGCCCGTCAAAGTAGGGCTGCCAACCGTCCCGGATTCGCCGGGACAGTCCCGGAATCGGCCCTTTGCGTCCCGTGTCCCGGATTGATCCCAAAATTATTGTCCCGGAATTTGATGTTGACCAAAATGTCTACTTCATTAATTATTTTTCTTGTTTTTCCACACACAACAACTCGACGAGTTTAACGATATATTAATTGTGCATTCTATGCTCTTTTCAAACAGAGTCGGATTAACATCGGATGTTGTATTGTGCTGGGTTGAAGTCTTCAAAATTTTACAACCCGCTGACCTGGCATTGTGTTCTAGGCCCGATCATATCCCGTCTGCAGCGCTTTTGCGAGAGAGTGTTCTGCAGGTTATTATGAACGACCTGTGATCTCATAATCGCAACTGTCCAAGTAGGCCTATCGACCTTGTTAATTTAAAGAGGAACCGCTGTGCTGAGTTCTACGACAGAGATATCTGGAACTGTTAAAGACTGCAGCAACTCAGCCTAAGTGCAATAACGTTCATGCAAAGTTCTGCGTTCCGGGCGCAGACCCAATTAATAGCATCAGCGATCTGCCTGCATGCATAGGCTACATATATTCATATTATAGGCTTCGATCGTGCTAGGCCCATAAAACTGGTTATACTGGAAATTTATAACGTTTTCTGGTCGAAATTGATTGTAAATATGGGAAAAAATTTATGTCACTTCTCTTTTGATGATTCGATCAATGTCATAGACTGTATGCATTCATCTGATGAAACATTAGTTGCATGTAGGTCTACACAGTTATGTGGACCGTGTCAATGACTCAATTGGTAATTACAAATCGAGTGACAGCGATTGTCCCGGAATGGCATAATCCAAAGTTGGCAGCCCTACGTCAAAGTCATCTCAAGTTTTCCAATAGAACTATATCCAAAAACAGCACTACGCCTTTGGAATGATCTACCTTCTGAATTCTGCTCATTTTCAGTTTCTCCGCCATCATTACTATAGCCACACACCATCACCTTCCTCAGACTCCTCTATCCATGACACCTCGGGTTTTTCATCCGAAATTGAAGTCACCTCCTAAAGAGCTCTTACCCGGTTCCACGACAACTGGTCTACCGACAACTCGTCTACCGACAACTCGTCTCCGGACATTTGGTCTAACGACAACTGGTCTACAGACGAATAGTATTGATGAAATAGAAGCTGGATGTATGAAATTGGTTTCTTAGCTTAAACGGAAGCTGGATCGATGATTTTATTCATGTATTTCGACATGCATCCAGCTTCTACTTCAGATCTAAAAATACCTTCATCCAGCTTCTATTTCTCACCGGTTATTTTCGTCAATCCAGCTTCCATTTCAGTTATAAAACAATACCCTTATCCAGCTTCCATTACTTAAGCGTTTTTCATCAATCCAGCTTCTATTTCAGATCAAGAAATACTTTCATCCAGCTTTTGTTTCTCATACGTTATTTTCGTCAATCCAGCTTCTATTTCACCTGTAAAAGAGCCATCATCCAGATTTCATTTCTCTTGCGTTTTTTCATCAATCCAACCTCCATTTCACCTGTAAAAACTTTCATCCAGCTTCCATTTCTCAAGCGCTGGATCAGTTGTCTGTAGACCAGTTGTCGTAGACGAATTGTCCGGAGACCACTTGTCGTTAGACGAGTTGTCGGTAGACGAGTTGTCGTGACACCCTCTTACCCTGCATGCCTCATCTGATGCTCCACCTTCCACCTTCCAATACCCGATCCAGACGATACTCGCCTTAGTAGCTGTTCCGCCCCTCTGATCCTATGGTAACCGGACCCGGACCTCTTTTAAACTACTCTTGCGGACAACAATTTTGATGCAGCGCAGCGCTCGTGAATAAGCTGAAGCCCCGCGCTTAGCTTAAAAGTTTGGAGATCACGATTATGATACAATCACGATTACGATTATTTCTCATTGTTAATTAGGGCTGACAAATAAGCAGGATGATTACAAATCATAGTAATGTCATCGATCCCGCTTCCTGCTGGTTATTCAGATCATCACGCCAGTGATGCCGTGATTCATCCATCGATAATAATTATGTCAACATCATTGTCCAGATTTAGAACGGGCGTGGGACCTGTCAACATTATTGCAACAATGATAAAAACTGCAAACATGCAGACGATAGCTATATAGGCATACTGGTTTAAAATTACCATATCTAACTTTGGCAGCAGTTGACAGCGGATGTCAAAATTAAGGCGCTGCATCCTGTAGGCATAATCAAAAACTAAACAAAAACGACAGATATGAAACAGTGATTACTCAACTGAAAGGGCGGATAGAACGCCACAGCATCCCCAATATAAATCCTGCTTGGATTGACAAGTCTAGGATCTGAAACTCGAATGTTGGCCAACAGAAAATTATCTTTACAGAAGCTCGGCGAACCACACACAGATATATCATATAGACAGGGCCGCATTAAGGCTAGTGCGGGCCCGGGTGCTGTGGTAATCTTGCGGGCCCTCCTCTCAGTCTTCTGTCAGCCACTGGTCTACCACGGAGGCACATATATACATGTAATTATACCGTGTTTCCTAATGAGTATACACTATACAGCCAGGAGATTTCCTTTGGAACGCGTGCAATTGTTTCTAAGGAAAAGTTTCCTACACTAGTAGATGTAGGTCTATACGTGACAGAAGGAACGAACGACTAGCTTCTTCAATTGTTATTTATATTTATAAGCCCTATGCTTAGCCTATGTTCCATCCAATTGATTTTCTTCATTGTTCCCCACGTCCACATTTCGAAGACCTCCAGTCTTCTTATGATTATATTGCTTGCTCTCATGGTTCATGTCTCAAATCCAAACAACACCACGTGCACTCAATGCCAATGTTTCAACATCCGTTTCTCTGGATTTCTGTTCTCAGTTTTTCGTAATTCTTAAATTTAAATTTATAAGTTCCTTCTTCCTATTTTCAGGTCTAATAAAATATAGCATCATACTTCTTTCGCAGACTCCAATAATATCCTGGCAAACCGCTCTTTAGAGCGTCATGATCATTAATTACTGGAGAAGAGCAGGCCCTAGACCTATACAGTGAAAGAGATCGAGACAAAGGAAGTGGGTAGGACACAGGTTGTGGGCAGACTCACTCCGAAGAACGGTCATGAAGGAAAAATGAAGGGAAGCGAACAATTAAGATGAGGACCACGACAGGTTATGGATAATAGCAAATGGACAGGCCGCCTATGGAAAGTTTGAGGAAGAGGCATCGGACATTTCAGCCAGCCTCGGAGGCAGAAAACTAGAGAAGAAGATGATAAGCTATAATAGGTCTAAGAAATTAAGAGTACTGTTATACAATAACATGTTTTCTAACGTTATTTCTCTTATTATTTTAAAGAAGCCAGTCAAAATGATTGACCCGCATTGCTTATAATTTAAGATAGCCCATCACTGTTGATACCTCCCAAACAGGGCCGGATTAAGGCATGTTCAACATGTTCGACCGAACAGGGACCCCACACTTTAGGGGGCCCCACACATGCGGGAAAAAATTTCCTATATATAGGCCTAATTTTTAGATTTTTTAGCAAATTTCAACCAAACGACTAAAAAAGGTCATCAAAATTTTTGGCTGAAGATCCGCAAAAATTTCCCGAACAGGGCCCAACATTTCTTAATTCGGCTCTGGTCCAAAGATAAATTTACAATAACAATAAGTTCCTGTGATTTCAACCAATTCATAAGCTGGAGCTAATAAATCGGATGTGTGGGAGAACTTTGCCAAAATTTCGTTGACGATAATTTTTTATTTATTATTGTTGCAATATTCTTGCTAAGAAATTTCATTATTTCCGAAAATGCGGGCCCCAAAACCCGCGGGCCCGGGTGCTGCAGCACCCTTAGCACCTACCTTAATGCGGGCCTGCATATAGATCAAGGGTTCTCAAACTTTATTTTTATTGTGCCGGATAATCGGATAATGGCGTACCCCAGCAAGGTCAGGTCATAAACAAAATGCGAGGTCCCCTTGCAGTGACAACTAAAAGTCCATATGACCATGGGTGACATCGTTTATTAAAGTCGTATATAGGGAGCAAAATTTAGTATGAATCATATATCTTATCAACAAATTTAAAATGGAAAATTTGTCTCTAACCCTTGTAATAAAGAGCCAACCTATATTGCTGTGTACTTCTTTAGACTAGCAAAGTATTAAAATCTGGTTTAATATTTGTCAGTTTCAAACGCAAATTTGCCGCATGATTGTTTTTGATAGCAAAACTAGTTTTAAAACCTGCTTCACCCAGATATGACGTGCTGAAAGGAATCACAAAATTTAGAGCTCGACCAGAAATTAATCCTTAGGCCAATTCAGCTCTCCGCTATTTGAGCTCTATTTAGGCTGAGAATTTCTGGCTTTGTTACTTTCAACCATTTATAGGCCTACATTATTTGTTTCAAATTATAGTAATTGGCCTAAACATAAATATGTTGCATGCACTGTATAGTATTTAAGTCTAAATAATTATAGGCAGTGAAAGAAAGAAATGACGATGCTGTTATAGCCTGTTATATGTTGCAACGTTAAAATCATTGCTGATCAAAAAAAGATGGACACAAAGTCTATAAACTCAAAGAACATTCTGCAATATTTCGCGTACCCCATACTGGCGCATGGCGTACCTCCAGGGTACGCGTACCGCAGTTTGAGAACCCCTGATATAGATCATGCTGTAATTGCCCATCTATATGCCTATATTGCTTTTTAAACCCTCCCTTCTGTTGCAACTCGCCCATTTTGCGGACCCTCTCCCAATTGACACGAACAAATAAGTTTCTCGACCCCCGTACAAAGGTTAATTGACTTAAGTCGTCTACAAAACATTTATTTTCCCGTACGCTACTACCTATTATTGATATATATTATATTTGATAGCTAAATATTTTTAACTGTTATGGTTTACAGTTTGGATTTGAACAGAGTTAAAATTAGGCTAATTTGGAAGTCTTAATATAATGTAACCTGATGAAATGTCATCGGATGATAATAGTAGACTATGGTTGATATTCTTAAATGGATAACCTTCTTTCCACATGACCATTTTTTGTGCGGTCCATAAAACTTCAAAATTATTAGTACTAATAGGCGTACTAATAGCAATAGTGATATTAGAATGGTTCTTAACGTGCTCAAGGTCACGCAAAACTGCAAATGGCCTTCTGTTTGCCTTTCTGAGCATTTGGTTTTCTTTTTATTTGTAGCTGTACAGTCACAAATAACAAAAGGACCGGTGAATGCTCTGAAATCAGTCGGTGATAATGTTACGCTGGAGTGTGTCACGAGCAGTAAGAACTGTGATGGGGTCGAGTGGTCGAAGATGGAAGGAGCACAGTCAGCAAAAAAAGTGTACCAGGAGGGCACAATACTTCACGGCTTTCAGGAACGATACAGCGTCAACAGTACTGGTGGCTGCAACCTAAATATTACGCAGCTGAAGATTAGCGACTCTGGAAGATTCAGTTGTGTGCTGCTAGTGGATGGTAGGGAAGAGACAAAGGGCTCCGTTCTGGTTGTCATCAGTAAGTCCCCTAATCTAATTTTATCAATCCGATGACTTCTACAGCGCTGTTATCATAATACTATTGGATAGGTAATGCTTGCCTATCCACAAAGTTGAGAATCTTCTTAATTAATGACTTTACTGCATTCTCTTCGAATGTCTCTTTATGCGTATAGAGGTTGATGTAGGCCCTATTGTTCAACCTATACACTAACGATAATGAGATAGCTGCAAACATTTCAATACTACAAGAACTCCTATTCTAGACTTCTCACTGTTCTCAGGCTTGGTAAACCTATGTGTGTGCTGAATACTAGACATGAAAGATTTATACATAATGTAGGCCTACAGTCTTCATTGATATGACTTCATGAGAGCCTGTCTGCTAATCTTGACTGTTCATCGTCTGCTCATCGACTCTCTTCGACTCCAGTGGTTATAGTTTAACGTCAATGTGATAACTAAGATCATTAGCGACGCCACCCTCCTTTAACCAGGCTTGGGACTGGCACTGGCAGAGAACAACCAGCGGCGAAGTTTCTTCACTATTGCTCGCCTACTGGCTTGCTTATCATAAGTCATTGCATGCTACCTGCTAAAGGTGTTTCTCTATTGAGTCATGGAATATTGATCCCAAGATTGACATCATTAGAATCCTACCTCAGTAATACCTTACCTACATAATGCTTATGGTTAACGGATGGATTAGGTCCTTAGAATGAGAGGCGAGATCTTTCGAGAAAATTCTGGAATGTAAGATCTGTGGGATCATTCAATATCTTCCTCGAGTGGTTTGACATCCGCTTGTATTTGAAGACCGATGCTCTATAGAAGTCGATGGAGAAATACATTAATATTATAATTATTCATTAATACAATCATGATCATCACGTTTTCTCATCTTTCAGATCCTAACTCGGTTGACGCAATGATCTGCGGCTTTTGTTACTGGTCTCTCGGTCTCTCGGTCTCTCTCTCTCTCTCTCTCTCTCTCTCTCTCTCTCTCTCTCTCTCTCTCTCTCTCTCTCTCTCTCTCTCTCTCTCTCTCTCTCTCTCTCTCTCTCTCTCGTCCCACTCTCCGTCTCTGTCTATCTATCTGTCTGTCTCTCTGTCGGTCAGTCTGTTACTGGTTGATGTAGGCCTGGGCTCAGCTGTCAAAATCTTAAAACTGATTTATAATGAGCTCTGTGAAGCTAAGCTACTTTACATTACAATTTCAAGAGCTATAATTATATTAAAATAAACTCTCTGATAATACCATGAACCTCAATTATTAATGGTCGCTTAAAGTGAAATCGCAGTGAATCTCGTAATTCATGAGAGAATCCAGGTTGAAGTTTGAAAGATGAGAGGAACTTGCTCTGGTGCACGGGATATAGCCTACATTTTGACGGAGTCGTAATATTCTAAATAAAGGATATGAAAGAAATTGACAGAGCGAACTGATGACTGGACAGTGAATTGCAGTTTTTGGACTGGCGTCCCCCCGCCCCTAGAAAGTTTGAGTGACAAACTAAGCATACGTCTCAGCGTCCATATCTTTTGTATACTTAATCGTGTCCAGCTTATACCAGGATTGATGCTGAGACCCTTTGTAGTATATTTACAAACGTGCACTAGTAACAAAAAGATACATTAGTGGTGGGAATAATAGTCACTTTGGCTGGAGTTGATAAATTTCTCTGTAATTCAGGTGTGAGAGAATCATGTCGGTCGAATGTGACGAATTACGCGTTGAATCAAAACGATGGTTATGGCTTTTCGACTGCCATCAACGTACCAGCTAAATCGGTGGAGCCGTCGAATGTGGCTCTGTTTTTCCAAAATAAAGCTGCTAATGAAACAGAGACAACAGATGAGAGTCAGCCGCTAACTGTTAAGACAACACTCACTGGAATTGCAGGAAAGGAGAATATCACGCAACGTGTGTGCAGAGCGTCTTTTCCACCAAATACAGCGGCTAACTTTGACGGTTCCACTGGTACTCTAGATGTTTGCACTACACAGCAGTTGATTGTGTCATGTGAGTTCATTGATGATAGTTCATTGTTCATTTCATAATTCTATTCTCAAGGAAAAAAAGTTTAATAATGTGGCGAAATTGGGGTCCCCTTGCCCCACTCCGCCAGCTATTTTCCCCCGGGTGGTCTCGGTGTCCTCCCCTTGCTTGGCCACGGCCTCCTGGCCTTCCCGCCATGATCGGCCTCTTGGTTTTCCCGCCGTAATCAGCCTACATGCCTCCCGTGATAGCCGCTTGATTGGCCTCCCTGCCTTCGGCGGCAGTGTCCTTTGATGTAGAGAGGCAGCTTCTCAGCCTCCCACGCTCCCCCCGCGGCGGTGTCCTTTGATGTAGTCGGCCTCTTGTAATTGGCCTCCCTGCCTTCGGTGGCAGTGTCCTTTGATGTAGGAAGGCTGCCTCTCGGCCTCCCGCGGCGGCGCCTCTGATGTAGGCAGCCTCTCTGAATTGGCCTCTCAAGTTTAGGCGGCGGCAGCTCTTTGAGCCTCCCGAGATTATCCCACGGCCTCCCGAGATTTGCCCGCGGCCTCTCTAGGCACAGCCTCCCGAGGCTTAGCCCACGGCTTCCCGAGGCTTAGCCCACAGCCTCCCGAGGCTTAGCCCACGGCCTCCCGTGTTTTGGGACCCTGGTTCCCCCTCCCTCTTTTCGGGTATATAAGGGAGCGCGTTAAGCGAGCGAGAGGCAAGCAAGCACGCAGTAGAGAAGAGTGAAGCAGTCAGTCGTCAGGTTTGTTAGCGTGTAAGAGTCGTATGGTCGTGCAGCTGTGTGTAGTGATCGCTTCAATAAACTGTGTTTCTTTCTTCATCGTCGTTGTGTCTGTTGGACTGGGCGAATCGACCGGAAGAACTGCACTACCTTCGAAAGACGACGACGGCGGACTCGCGTTTCCCTCCTGAAACGACACGTGGGCATATTTGGACTGGCACCCGCCCGATCGGTAATCGACCATCCTACGGACCGAGAGAGCAGCCGCTTTGCAGCCGGGGTGTTCCTGCAGTCGAGGGCTTCTTTCCGCCACAATAATAAAACGTTTGTAAAATTAGTTATATGAGTTATATGTAACATGCTGCGTTCTGCCAGCCTGAAGTGTTGATTAAAAGAAAATTGATTGATTGATTGATTTCCACGCTGCTCAAAGAATGCGGCCAGTACATAAGCATGTTGACAACTATATTATGCTATACCTTCTCCACAGACGTTTTTCTTTTGACGTAGAAACTGTCGTATATTTTATTCTGCACTTTCATCTTAAAGTGGCCGTAGGCTATATAAATCTCTGATCGCTAATGCAATTGGCTAGAAATATTTCGTTTAGTTTGCTGGGTTACCTGTAAAATTATGGTTTTTGTTGTTAAACACACTGCAAAATATGACGACGAAAGCGCTTTGAAAACCAGAAACATCTGGAATATCCTTTTCACGAAGAATCCTCAGATGCCCGTCTGCTGAATCAAAATCAAATCAAATCAAAATCAAATCAAAATTTTATTGAATCGATTCAGTATAAACATACTATTATCGCAATGTTTTAGTATCTTAGTACGTGGAATGAAACGAGAAAATAAACAGAAGAGATTAAGTTATGCATAGGGCAGTAGATAATAGAGCAGTGTAGCAAAGAGAATCGACTCGTGGAGAGAAGAAGCTAACGCTTATCTAGTCATCCCCACATCATTAGAAACAAGCAATAATAGCAATAAAAGGTAGGAAGAAAAAAGCAGAAAAAAGCCATAAGAATTATTACCAAATCTCCCTTTAATGCTCACACTAGCCCCCTATACCGTCGTTGAACTTCCTAAAAATATCCTAAATTAAATTCATCCAAGCTGCTACATTTATGTACAAATACGATAATAACCATCTTCCGCTTGCATTCTCGTCCTATTTTAGACCTAACTTGAACACTAAAGGCATTAGAAATAATAGAGCCTACATAAGTGTCTTTGCAAAAACGAACACTAGAAAGTTTTCTATTAAGTATCAGGGTCCTCTTTTATGGAATAACATACCGGAAAGTATTCGTGCATCCAGGAGTCTCGCTCAGTTTAAAATTCAAATCCGTGCATACATGTGGCGGACATGCCACAAGAGAGTTACTTATAAAAGATAATTTTCGGGTAACTCGCGGGAGTAACCCTGACTCTCGTTAGGTAGCCATTTGGCTTGGTAGAAAAGAATCTGAAACCGGATTCGTCTGAATTTAGGTTTCGGTCGTTGTTATACGGAAGACCGATTAGGGCGTTTAAGCCAAAGCATAGAGTGTTGCCGGTGGACTAAAGCCTGCCACACGGTGCGCTGCTTATAACGTGGAGTAGTTGCCGACTACTCCATACGTACTGTGACTTGTTCATAGTGAAATCGGTTGTGTTCGACTGTCTCTACAGGATTGGCATTGGCCATTCGAACATAATTGGGCGATCCTGATATACGCGGTTGTGAGAGCTCAGGTAGTGATCTGTCGGAGTTCGTCACTCTGTCATCGATCTCTCGGGGTTCAATCTTCTGTTTCAGGGGTACGGGTTAACGAGGCCGAAGCATAGAGTGTTGCCGGTGGACTAAAGCCTGCCACACGGTGCGCTGCTTATAACGTGGAGTAGTTGCCGACTACTCCATACGTACTGTGACTTGTTCATAGTGAAATCGGTTGTGTTCGACTGTCTCTACAGGATTGGCATTGGCCATTCGAACATAATTGGGCGATCCTGATATACGCGGTTGTGAGAGCTCAGGTAGTGATCTGTCGGAGTTCGTCACTCTGTCATCGATCTCTCGGGGTTCAATCTTCTGTTTCAGGGGTACGGGTTAACGAGGCCGGAGACGCCGCAGCTCCGTTGGTCTGCGGAAGTGACACTGTTGAGTATAGGGTGAAATCCCCTGGTGAAGTATCCGGTTACCGTTTGGCTACACGTGTTAGTGATTCTGCAGGGCTTGGGTTGGGCTCCTACCTGCCAGGGAATCTACGTGTTGCATTCACGATCCTGCCGTCTTGGCGATCGTTGAGAGTCCTTTGAGCGTAACGTGAAGGTTACGGGTTTTCTGGAGTGGAGAGTGGTGACTCCACGGGTGCGCATGAAGCCGACGTGTCGGTGATATACGTTCGAATTAGTAAAGCAGGGGCACCAAGTTCTTCGAGTTTATTATTGGTACAGTAGAGAGTTGTCGCTCCCCTCGGGTAGAGGATAGTTTGTGGCCTTAGCAAACTAGGAGCGTGGGAAGCAGAGTAAATTTTGAGAGTAAAGACCAAGTGTTATTGAGGGTTTTTTACCTGAGGTCCGTAACTGTTGAGTTAAGGGCGAACGGCGCCAGTAGAATACACGGCAATTAATAAGTCTCTTCGGAGACGGGGCTACCCGATACCTGTTCCCCCAAGACCGCCAGGTCTTTTATTTTTTCCCGGTTTTACGAGAAACCGACCAGCATGCACCACGACGCTCTTCCGAGCGTCCGAGAAGACAGGTCTCGGTGAAGGCGGCTGTTGCCGTTGACTGGTGGACGGGTGAGGCGAGCACTCGGGAAGCGCGCCGCGTAGTTGATACACGGCGGCGGCGCGTGTACCGTTGACAGGCTACGTGTGTGGAGTTGGGAGTTTCGGCCGCTGCCGGTCTCTATCGCTCCCCGGGCTTCAGCTTGACTCTGCCCGGCGGTGTGTGAGCAGCGTGAGCCGTCTCTCCGTGAAATTCATTGCTACCGAGATGGGAACAAGGTCGTGGTGCATCCTCGGCCTCGGGCCGTTGGAATGGTCCTGGTTCCAGTCACTTTGTTTGCTGGGTAAAGGAACGCGCTCAGTAGTCCCCGTTGGTGGCGAGGGCTCGGTGGCCGCCAAGTGCAGCATGGTGCGCAAGAGTAAAGACGCAACGGGCAAGAAGACAAAGACCGAAGGCGCGACGGGTGGCGTACGGCGAGGCCGCTCTGCCGGTGGGACAAGGGACCCTGTGTTGGGAGTCGACCATCCTCCATCTCAGGACGTCGCCTACTCGGCGACCGCGGACTCGGCAGAGAGCGGGTCCGACGATACGGCGCTGCACACCCGGTCGCTGGCGTCGGTGTCAGGTTCCTCTTCGACCGTCAGTAAAAGTGATAACGGCGCGCACGCCGCCGACAGCGACTCGGGAGATCCAGGCAATCCTGGTAAGAGCGCGGGTCTCTCGGGTCATGGGCAGTCAGAGACTCTTGATGGTGCAGGGGCCACCGAGAAAGACCGACCCGGTCATACAGAGGCGCTTGCGGCCGACGGCAAGAGGGAAGCGGCGCAGGCGTTGTCTGCTGAGGGTCGGACGCCACATACACATTAAAAAATGTAAAATGAACTCCCTTACTTAACCTATGTTCATGTTTATTTATTATTATGTTTTGATATATGTTTTGAGGGAAAGTATCCCGCTGCTACTGTTCACTTGCTTTCAAAAGCACCGCCATTAATTACTATTGCATCTGCTTTTTTATATTCTATTGTTACCACAATGATTTTTTGGTAAATAGGCCCCACTAGCGGGATCATTCCCTTCGGGTAGCCTACTGGTTCTGCCACACTCAGTATTGGTTGCTCACCTGTCCATATCATCGCAAATGTTAACTCGCAATCAATCACTGTGTGTACTATCTTGTAAGCAAAAATGTCTGCTTGTCTTTGTTTTTGGTGGATCAATAAACCAATTGAATTGAATTGAATTGAAAGTAGGTAACTTAAATAGAATCTACATAAAGTCAGCTGTTTTAAGCAAATGTTTTTTTAAATGCCGACTTAAAGGAATTAAGAGAAATAATGGAGCGAATGTTGGGATCAATTGAGTTCCAAAGTTTGGGGCCTGAGAATCTGACAGTGTGTTGTTTAGTGTTAGTATTGCATGAAATGTGATGTATGTTGAAACGTGATCTGGTGTTATAGTTGTGAATAGAGGCGTTAGTTATAAAATAGTCCCTAAATAGACTAGGCAGTTACTGATTCTGATGACGGTACATAAATACTGCCAGTTGGAAATTAAATAAGTCATAAACCGTTAGCAGATCAAGATTTTTAAAAAGGCCGGCAGAGGCAGCCAGATAGTGGGAGCCAGAGATGATTCTAACTGCACGTTTCTGTAATAGTAGTAGAGGTACAAGGTGGGTTTTGTATCCTCCGGCCCAGATGATAATACCATAGTTAAGATAAGGTAGGACAAAGGTGTTATAAAGTGTTTTAAGCGTAGGGGAGGGAAGAATATTTTTGAGCCTGTTAATTATTCCAATTGATTTAGCAATCTTATTCTTGATCAGGGTAATATGGAATTTCCAATTTAGGTGCTCATCAATGATCAGTCCCAAAAATTTGGTTTGAGATACACGGTTAATAGAGATATTGTTAAGAATGATACTTTTTGAAGGTTCTTCGGGGATCTTCTTACCTGTACTAGAGAATATAATAATTATAATTGGATTTGTTAGTGTTAAGAGATAGGGAGTTAGCATTAAACCAAGCAGATAAATGGAGTAATTCAGAGTTCATGCTATCAAACAGGTCACTTACATTGTTAGAGGAGATAAAAACTGTGGTGTCATCAGCAAATAAATAAAAGAGGAGCTTATTGGAGCAATTACAAATATCATTAATATAAATTAAAAAAAGCA
Organism: Lumbricus terrestris; assembly: GCA_949752735.1. Classification (NCBI taxonomy): domain Eukaryota; kingdom Metazoa; phylum Annelida; class Clitellata; order Crassiclitellata; family Lumbricidae; genus Lumbricus; species Lumbricus terrestris. The sequence continues at coordinate 4,043,296 of OX457045.1, forward strand.
GAGGGCCAAGGATAAACCCTTGGGGAACCCCAAAACGTATAGTGGCCAAATCAGACAACGCTCCGCGATAGGTTACTAGTTGGTGTCTATTGGATAAGTAAGATTTAAACCATTCTAAGACAATTCCTCTAATGCCATAATGGCAGAGTTTATCAATTAAAATATCATGTTTAATAGTATCGAAAGCCTTTGATAAGTCTAGGAAAACACCAATAGCTGTATTACGGACATCAATGGCATCCGATAGTTTGTCAACGACTTCAAGGATTGCATGAGTAGTAGAGTGACCTTTTCTAAAGCCAAATTGCTTTTCATATATATAGGATATTAGTCTTTTCAAGGAAATTAGATAATCTAGAATGCATGGCTCTTTCAAGAATTTTGGAAAAACAGGGAAGTTTAGATATGGGTCTGTAGTTAGCCATGTCCTGACAATCATTGGATTTAAAAATAGGAGAGATAATAGCAAGTTTCATATTTTTAGGAACAATGCCAGTGATAAAAGACTGATTAATTAGGTGAGCAATGGGCTTGGAAATGATAGGCGCAAGCTTTTTAATAATAGGAACTGGCAGTTCACAACAGTCATACGGTTTAGTAACTTTAAGGTTAGAGATGATATCTGCAATTTCACAATCATTGACTGGAGTAATAAACATACAACTAGGGTTAGGAGTTTTTAAGTAAGAGGAATAGGTGGTAGAAGTCAGAGGAATATTGGCAGCCATTTTAGGTCCTATGGAAACAAAATAGTCATTAAGTAGGTTAGCACAAGTGGTAGGATCCTCAATAGCAACACCGTTAACAATAAGGGGCAAATTAGAAATTCTCTGGCCTTTTTGCTGTAGGCCTAGTAAGGTTTTAATAATCTTACAAGTTTCCCTGAGGTTAGTTCTATGTTGTTCAAGGAGGTTAGTGTAGTACAATTTTTCGCAGTTACGTAGGATGGTAGTCTATTTGTTTTTATAGTTTTTATATTTAGTCAATGCCTTATCAGTTTTAGTTTCCAGAAATCTTTTGTAGAGTTTATTCTTAGTTTTGCAGGATTTAAGAAGGGACGGAGACAACCAAGGTTTCATTTTCGTTTTATATATTCTAGCTTTCCTAGTTATTAAGGGATGACTAGTATTATAGCAAAGGAGAAGTTTGTTATTCAAGGAATTGAGGATAAGGTCAGGGTCAGTTAAATTTAACGTCTCAGACCAGTTCTCTAAGTTAAGGGTAGCTTGAAGGTTGGAGAAAGCCATCTCACTGTTGGGACGATACGACACAATTTTGGATTTGCTAGTGGGCTTAAGAGTATGATCAATAACCACAAAAATAGGAAGATGATCACTAACATCCGAAAGTAGTAAGCCAGGGCTATCTTTTAAATTAAGGGAGTTAGAGAAGATGTTATCGATCAAGGTGGAGGAGACCTTAGTGATCCTAGTAGGTGCTTGAATAAGAGGACGAAAGAGAAAGGAGGACATAACATTAAGGAAATAATTGGTATGCTGGTGTGTATCTAGATTAAGCAAATTGATATTGAAATCACCACATAGGTAACAGACTTTCTAAGTCTTATTGAGTGTTGCAAGTACGTTTTCCATAGTAAGGTTAAAGTGGGTGAGGTCAGTGTTAGGAGGTCTGTAAATAGAGGCAATGATGAGAGGGGGGACAATAGGACTATTAATCTGTACAAAGATAGATTCTAGAGTGGGGTCGCCGAAGGGAAGAAGGTCAACAGACTTGGCCTGTAAGGAGTCATCGACGAGCAAAGCCACCCCCTCCTCCTCCCACCACTCTGGATTTAATGAACGTAGTGTACCCAGGATAGGCCAGGAGGTGTTCATTATCATCCTTAGTCCAAATTTCTGTGAGAGAAATAACATGGAATTTATGGTTGATATCACTTAGATATTCCCAAAGGTAGAATAATTCTTAAAGTAACTCCTAATATTAAGATGGAGAATTTTTATGTTATCTTGTAGATTAGATCGAGAGATCATACTGTTAAATTCGTCCTCAGTAAAATAATTGGAAACAATCCCAGAGGTGGGTTTTAGTAAATTAATATCAGGGTCCATATCCCTATCAGGGCCAATGAAAGTATCAGCAATAGAAGATAATGGGTTGATGGTCTGGAGGGGAGGTTCAGGCTTAAGTATACTAATATTAGGGTCTATGTTCATGAACGGACCAATGCTAGTAGCAATCGTAGTAGGTAAAGGAATATGAGACAGAGTGTTAGATGCTGGAGGAGTGTGAGGCTGTAAGGTAGAGATAAGTGCATTAACATCAAAAAAGGGGAGAGCTTTGAGTCCACAGTAGTTACACGAGCAGGAGAAGAGACTAGTGTGAGGGCAGTTATACAAACAGTGGATATCATTATGGTAACCGTCATCAGAGCTATCAAATAAAGATTTAGATGCCATTGAGGATAAAAATTAACAATATGACATAGTGAATACTAGTAGATTTAGTGAACAGGACCTGTATTAAGGTTAAAACCCTAATTGTACGACAATAACTTAAGTCATCTATACATATGTCTCCCATCATAACCCCGCCCACTTCCTGACCGCAACACAACAGAATGGTTACATGGCCCACATTCCTCTTCCTTTTTTCTTAGCAATTCGCCGCAAAATACAATCTCAGCACCGTACTCACAATAGTTTATTCTTCATCTTAATTCTACTTTCTGGCGACATACATGCAAATCCGAGCCCAATCAATAGGTGTTCCGCCTCTCACTCTCCCCGCCTACACCCTATTCTGTTTCTACTACCACTCCTGCTGCTGTTGTTGCTGCTGCTCCTCCTCCTCCTCCTCAGCCTAACTGTCCTCTTACTGCTGCTGCTGCGTCTACCGCTACCTCTCCTCCTCCTCTTCCTCTTCTCCCACCGCCTCCTTCTCCTCCTCCTCCTCCTTCTCCTCCTCCTTCTCCTCCTCCTTCTCCTCCTCCTACACAAGACAAAGACAAAAACAAATTTCTACTATGTTCTCTAAATATACGCTCTCTGCTTCATCCAGCTCACGCTGCTGAAATAAACGACTTGTCTCTTTCCTCTCACCCTCCAGACCTCTTTGCTTTAACCGAAACATGGTTCAATTCAGGCACAACTCCTGCTCAATATCAAGATTGTATCCCCTCTGGTTACCACTTGTACAGCACCCCTCGTCCCTCAAAATTGACAACCGACCGGAATACCACAGATGGAGGGATTGCATTTCTAACCCGAGAGCCTTCCACTGTCCTTGACTCACCTGGCTACTGTTTCAAATCTTTTGAATGCGCCTAAATCACTCTCAAACTCCCGAACTCAATCCTAACCATCTTCAATGTCTACCGCCCTCCCTCCTCCTCCTCATACTCTAAACCTAACTCTGTCTTCTTGCAGGAATTTACCAACTTACTCTCCACTGCTTCCACAACTCCTCATGAATTCTTGATCACAGGGAATTTCAACATACATGTTGACAACCCATCTGACTCACTTGCTCCCGACTTCCTCACGCTCTTGTCATCTACTAATCTGGTCCAACACGTCAACTTTCCCACCCACTCTCACAACCACACACTTGACCTCATCATCACATCGTGTCTCTCAAGGCTATCGCCAAACATATCTTTCTCTTTTGATACTCCTTCTGACCATTACCCCATTTTCACACAACTTAACATACTACCTACTCCGCGTCCTGATCCCGTCTCTCATTCTTTCCGCCGCATCAGCTCCATAAACATTGAAGCCTTCAAGCACGATCTTGCCTCCTCAGACCTCATTCTAAATCCTCCATCCTCTCTCGATGACCTCCTGTCCTCCTACAACACCACTCTCTCCATGATCCTTGACAAACACGCTCCTACTATTACCAAATCTGGTTCTCACTCTAACAACCCTTGGTATAACTCCTACCTCCAGGCCTTCAAATCTTTCCGTCGACGCCTTGAGCGTACTTACAAACGAACCCATGACCCTCAACTCCTCTTTGCTCTAAAAGCTGCTACAAACAAATACCATCACCTTCTGGCAATGGCCAAGAAGAGGTTTTACTCCTCACTAGTTCAATCCCGATCTTGTAACCATCGTCTTCTCTGGAAAACGGTAAACCAACTCCTACATCGGAACTCCTCTAGCCCACTTCCAAACTCTCTACCATCTTCTTCAATCGCTGACTCATTTTGTTCGTTCTTCTCTGGCAAAGTAACTACTATCCGTCTCTCTCTGCAATCACTCCTCTCAAAATCTACCATCGATTCACCTGCAGATACACCCTCCTCCACTCACGACCTTCCGTCTTCCCCACCTCAATCATCACTATCTGCTTTTAACCCAACATCAGAGTCTGAAGTGTCCAATTTATTACAATCTCTCCCAAACAAGCAGTGCGAACTCGACCCTATACCTACCTCCCTACTGAAAGAGTGCGCATCTATCATTGTCCCCATCATCACAAAAATAATCAACCTCTCCTTATCCACTGACAACTTTCCCCTCCTCTTCGAACATTCTTTGGTAACTCCACTTCTAAAAAAACCATCACTTGATAAGGAAATCCTTTCTAATTATCGACCTGTTTCCAACCTGTCATTCATCTCTAAACTAACAGAACGTGTTGTACTCTCTCGCATCAATGACTACTTGACTTCAAATTCACTCCTTAACCCAAACCAGTCCGGCTTTACTAAAAAGCACTCCACCGAAACACTTCTCACTTCGCTCTACAATAAACTTGTCTATGCCATCTCTCATCAACAAGTCTCCTGCCTTTGCCTCCTTGATGTCTCTGCAGCCTTTGACACAATCGACCATAACATACTACTCCAAAGACTGTCTTCCTGCTTTGGCTTTACCGACACTGCTCTCCTTTGGATTCAGTCTTATCTCTCATCACGCTCTTTCTCAGTCAAAACACTTGAAACTTCATCTCAATCATGCCCTCTCACCTGTGGTGTTCCGCAAGGTTCTGTCCTCGGGCCCCTCTTGTTCATCCTCTACACCACTCCACTCAGTTCACTCATAAAAGCATCCACAGTCGACCATCATCTATATGCTGACGACACCCAATTATTCATCTCTTTCTCTCCAAGCAGCTTCTCTGACTCCATAGATAATCTTCTCTCCGTGGTCACCCAAATCACCTCTTGGATGACCTCAAATCTCCTCTGCCTTAACCCCTCCAAGACAGAATTTATACTAATTGGCCTCAGAGAACAACTCAAGAAAATTCCTGATCCCTCTATTTCCTTCAACAATGACTCTTCTTCCAACCACACTTTCTCCGCAAATTCTCCTGTCCGAAACCTAGGTGTAATCTTTGACCAGCATCTTAGCTTCTCCGACCACATAACCCGACTTTCCCGCACTTGTTTCATGCACATACAGAGTGTGATTTGCCGGGGGGGTTGGGGGGGTCGGACCCCCTCTTTGCTATGGCCCGACCCCCACACTTCCACCTCCAAAAAAAGGTGTGGGGGTCCAATTTCGACCCCCTCTTTTGGCAGTGCGGGCGGCCAGTGAAACAAGAGGGGGACTGCAAGCAGTTAGTAGGACTTATTTGTTTCATTTCCTCATTCGTTCAACACTTGACAGGTCACAGTTGACACAAAGTTTCAAGTTGTACTGTTGTGACGTTGTCCGGTCCCGTCGACTCCCGTGACAGTGACACAATTTCTGTTGTCATTTGAAATTATTTCAGTTTTTAGTCCTCAATAGGAACACAAATATCTTCTTATTAAGAAAGTTCTTATTTGAAGTTATTTCTTGTGAGTTGTTATAAGAACAGTATTTAGTTGATGCGTTACAGCTTGTGACTTGTGAAGTTCCGAGCACTTCGTTCATCCTAGGACCTTACTATTGTTTTATTATTTTGAGTGCTGAGTCTGCTGACTGCTGAGTATTATTCTCACTTTGCGTTGTACTAACTATAGTGCAACATAAGTGAATATTATAGTGCCACTATGGCACTATAAATGAATACCCATATGTCTTTGCTCCATGTTTATGTGTTTTCCATGTTAAACAAAAAAAAAGTAAAACAAAAATTTCAATTGGACTTTGTTATTTTTCTCATATTTTAAGTCCAATTGGGAGTGGTTTTTGTATTATTTTACTTCTAATTTAGAGCAAGTTTATGCAGTACTGTGTTTGTTTACAATGAAAGTTGCTAATGACAAGTTAATTAAACTTGAAAACTACTGGGTTAACGAACAGAAAAACTTCAAACCCTTTAACATAAATAACATGTTAACTGATCTTTAAAAAGGTGATATTATTCAATTCATTCAATTCACTTTCAATAGAAGATTTTGCTTTGGATTGCACCAAATCAATAGCGGCCGGGGCTCCGCCCCGGACCCCGCTGGGGGAGCTTACGACGCTCCCCCAGACCCCCTAGTCGGATATGCTCCGCATTCGCCGCGGCGTATTTTGGCCCCCCCAAAACAAGGACATTAAGCCGACCCCCACACTTCTTTTTTGACAAATCACACACTGTGCACATACGAGATCTCCGCAGAATCCGACCTATGCTCGACTTTAAAACTGCATCCACAATAGCCACATCCATAGTTCACGCGAAACTTGATTACTCCAACTCTCTCTTCCTAAACATTGATATAACCCAAATTAACCGCCTCCAAGCTATCCAGAATGCCCTCGCCCGTGCAGTGACGAAAAACCCCAAACGTCACCACATCACTCCTGTCCTGAAATCACTTCACTGGCTCAAAATACCTGAACGCATCGAATACAAAGTCCTCTCACTCACTTACAATACACTTCAATCATCCCAGCCGTTCTACCTTCGTCAGTTGTTCACCATCCAGCCACCTCGTTCAACACGCTCCTCATCCTCCATTACACTGCTTCGCCTCCCATCACTTCATCACTGAAATTCGCAAACCGCTCCATAGCCATTGCCGTTCCACCTCTCTGGAACAAACTTCCGCCAGCACTTCGGCAAACTTCCGACCCATCATACGAACTCACCAAAACTCCACCTCTCGCTATCTCCCCACAGGTCTTTCACTCAAAACTGAAAACATTGCTCTTTCACAAATCCTATCCTGATTCCTCCTCTTCTCATCACATCCCTCGTCATTTCAATTCTAAACATCACCCACCTTAGCCGTCCATCTATCTGCCTGCCTGACTCTCCGGACTTGACCCGCTGCCTATCGATTTTGTTTTGATTGAGCGCCTGTGAATAAGCTGGTTCCCGTGACTTGGCTTTTGTGGGCGCTGTAGAAGTTTCGTGATTACGATTACGATACGATTACACATGCTATAACCAATAATCAGCAAAATCATAGTACTATCAACAATGACCAACAGCACAAAATAGTAGTAACCTTTGTTGGAGAAATGAAAAAAAGGTAAAAAAAAGAAAGATGCAACCATACTTGGTGCCAAAATGTCGTGAAGAATAGATCCTCCAATTGGATCTGTTGCAATGTTCGTTGGCATCCATAGGTTGTTATGATAACCGACAGGAGCATAGATAGTCAGCAAAACTGGAGAAGTCAGAAGATGAAATCGATGTAGCAAGATAATCCAACGAATTGTACGTGAAGGATCGTAGATGCACTCAGAAACAGTTGACCAAATGTTTCGCATGATTCTGTGCATAAACGATTCGCAACTGAACGAAGTGAAGTAATAAGGCTCTGGACTGAGACGATCCGCCGAGAAGATGCGACGTAGAACGTGGGTCGTCACAGCAAGATAATCCAACGAATTGTACGTGAAGGATCGTAGATGCACTCAGAAACAGTTGACCAAATGTTTCGCATGATTCTGTGCATAAACGATTCGCAACTGAACGAAGTGAAGTAATAAGGCTCTGGACTGAGACGATCCGCCGAGAAGATGCGACGTAGAACGTGGGTCGTCACAGCAAGATAATCCAACGAATTGTACGTGAAGGATCGTAGATGCACTCAGAAACAGTTGACCAAATGTTTCGCATGATTCTGTGCATAAACGATTCGCAACTGAACGAAGTGAAGTAATAAGGCTCTGGACTGAGACGATCCGCCGAGAAGATGCGACTCAGAAACAGTTGACCAAATGTTTCGCATGATTCTGTGCATAAACGATTCGCAACTGAACGAAGTGAAGTAATAAGGCTCTGGACTGAGACGATCCGCCGAGAAGATGCGACGTAGAACGTGGGTCGTCACAGCAAGATAATCCAACGAATTGTACGTGAAGGATCGTAGATGCACTCAGAAACAGTTGACCAAATGTTTCGCATGATTCTGTGCATAAACGATTCGCAACTGAACGAAGTGAAGTAATAAGGCTCTGGACTGAGACGATCCGCCGAGAAGATGCGACTCAGAAACAGTTGACCAAATGTTTCGCATGATTCTGTGCATAAACGATTCGCAACTGAACGAAGTGAAGTAATAAGGCTCTGGACTGAGACGATCCGCCGAGAAGATGCGACGTAGAACGTGGGTCGTCACAGCAAGATAATCCAACGAATTGTACGTGAAGGATCGTAGATGCACTCAGAAACAGTTGACCAAATGTTTCGCATGATTCTGTGCATAAACGATTCGCAACTGAACGAAGTGAAGTAATAAGGCTCTGGACTGAGACGATCCGCCGAGAAGATGCGACGTAGAACGTGGGTCGTCAAGGAGAAGGTAGAGATTGTTGAACGCCGAAGACCATACTTCCAAGGATCCAAGGAGAATAAGGATTTTGAGACAGTCGTCATGTGATCTGTGGAAGAGAGGAAGAGGTGGTAACGCATCAACGGGGGGCAGCAACTAGACAGAGAGCAATTGCTCATCCAGTGAGAACATTGGGTTGACGGTTCGCTTTTTTCCTCTCCCATTAGCAATACGTATAGTTTTCCATTCCAGGACCAAATGTTCTTTATTCTTTGGTCTTTTCGGTATGTATTGATGAATTTCAGATTTTGTGGAGTTAGGTCCTCCGAAATACCAATATGAGTGCCCTTGAGGTGCCGACGGTTCATAAGGACCTTGTTGCGGATTTCTTTGTTTGAGAAGGTGACGATAAGTATGGGTTTCGATGTGGAGCCAAAGGATGAATCGGAAGAAGAGTGTGAAACTGATGAAGTTTTCTTGCCTTAAATCACTGTTACATTTGCTATGCTGGAGTAAGTTATGTTGTTAATGTTGAGTTTATCTCTGATGATCAAGAGAACTTCCAGCCTGGCTGTATGATCTTGAACCACGATGCCTGTGATACGTAGGTTCAAGCATCTGGATTATTGGTCGAACTCATTAATAGCTTGACTTGTCGTTGTATTGTTGATTTTTAAGGCAGACATCTTTAGTTTTAAATCCGCTATAGTTTCGGCTTGGAGGTCCGATTGAAGCGACTCCGATGCACATTGTTTGGCGAGTTGAGAAATTTGTTGTTCCGCTGAAGTTAATCGAGAGGATTGAGCTGCAAACTTCAGAGTGACATCTTCAGTGAGTATCGAGAGTTTCTCATCCAGTGTGCTTATTCGGGTGCCCAGAGATGCTATATCGGAGTGAAGGCTTGTTACAGCCTCCGCCATGGATGATTTTACCGCTTTTGACACTGACTGTTCGATGAGTTTGGCAAGGTCGGGCCATGACGGTGGTGCGTTCATCTGGGCGTCACTAGCTTGCTCCATTATGTGACTAATTGAAGATAACAGTTCGTCGCAATTCTTAGAGTTAACGCTTAGTAATTGATGATAATAGTTTTAGGCGAAATTATGCTGACCCTCCGTGCCCCCGTCGGAGACATTAGCAGAGTTTATAATCCGGGAAAGAAGATAAACAGAAATCCAACGCCATCTTTAGGGTGCGTTTTTTGAATGTTTTGAATGTTTAACAGAACACTAATGCACTAGTTTACTCTCAGAGTTGGAGTACGCCTGAGACTATTGGGAAGTTAACACGGGATGGCCATTGGCCAACTGGAATTTGATCGCCATAATCAATAATTAAGGACTATGCTTTACATAAAACCTGTTTTAAGATGATAACAAAATTGTAGGCTATAGGTATGTATTGTGTGTGTTGGTGTGTGAGTGTGTAGCAGAGTGTGTATATATATATATATATATATGTGTGTGTGTGTGTGTGTGTGTGTGTGTGTGTGTGTGTAGATGTGCTTGTACGTGTGTGTGTGTGTGTGTGTGTGTGTGTGTGTGTGTGTGTGTGTGTGTGTGTGTGTGTGTGTGTAGGTGTGCTTGTAAGTTGTACGTGTGTGTGTGTGTTTGCGTGTGCGTGTGTAGGTGTGTAGATGTGCTTGTACGTGTGTGTGTGTGTGTGTGTGTGTGTGTAGGTGTGCTTGTAAGTTGTACGTGTGTGTGTGTGTACGTGCGTGTGCGTGTGTAGGTGTGTATGTGGGTGCGTATTTGTGTGTGTGTGTGTGTGTGTGTGTGTGCGTGTGTTTATCTGTTTATTTAATTGTGTGAAGGTCTTCCAGTTGAAAAACATTTGGCAGGTTGAGAAGTGATTGTCCTGGATTGAATTGGCGCACAGTTGACTCAGGAGCTTTTGCGTGCAGCGTATTTTGTGTTTGCCTATAATTGTAAGCTTATCAGTAAACCGTATTCATATAAGCCAGGGGCGGATCCAGGGGGGGCAATCCGGCCATGGCCCCCCATTTCAAATCACCATGGGACGTGGCCTCCCCATCCATGGTGGCCCCCCAAAAAATTCAGGGTGTCAGTCATGCACAGGAGAATTAATGTATAAATGTAATTAAAATCTATAATAAAAATAATGTATAAATGTAATTAAGATCTAATCTAAGTCTCTCACGCAATTGCATTGTCTTTATATAAAGCATCGAAATAAAACAATCTGTCAACAGTATCCAACTATGATTTATGGCATGCAGTGTATGTTATTCGTGTATATATTTGTAGTAAATTGTAAAAACATTACACCGATAAACACAATTATAACTAAGTACAACTAACTATTAATTACAAATCAAGTTAACACTAACAACAGTGTTTGGGAAGTAATTTATTTTTTGCAGATGCCAAAAAATTTCAGGGCGAAACATGTTAAGTTTTGAGTTTAGTCTATATGTGCAAGAAAATGCGGTGAATGATAACATATGTTTACCCCTTGTTTTTATTTATATCTTACTATATTTCATTCAGTAGTGGGAAGTATTTTATATATTCTAGTCTTAAAAAGTCATCAGTTTTTTAGAAGGAAAATTCAACACCTTTTTGAAGATTTCTTACTGTTCACGAAAAATTCATAAGTTTTTGGGAAGCGAAATAAAACACCTTTTTTTAAAATTTCGCACGGAAGAATAAAAAGTCATCGCTCTTTTTAGACGAAAAATTAAACACCTTTTTTAAGATTTCGTACGGATGACTACAAAAAGTCATCAGTTTTTTTGGGATGCGAAATTAAAAACTTTTTTGAAACTTTCGCATGGAAGACTAAAAAGTCAACACTCTTTTTAGACGAGCAAATTTCTTTCCAGGTAACGGCCTCTGTTGTCATAGACCCTGGTCAAATCGGATCCACCATAGACGAAAAATTAAACACCTTTTTTAAGATTTCGCACGGATGACAAAAGGTCATCAGTTTTTTTATTCTAAATTGAACACCTTTTTTTGAAACTTTCGCACGGAAGACTTAATAAGTCATTACTCTTTTTAGACGAAAAATTAAACACCTTTTTTAAGATTTCGCACGGATGACTACAAAAGTAATCAGTTTTTTGGGATGCTAAATTGAACACCTTTTTCAGTTTTTTGGGATGCGAAATTAAACACCTTTTTTGAAAATTTCGCATGGAAGACTAAAAAGTCTTCACTCTTTTTAGACGAAAAATTAAACATCTTTTTTAAGATTTCGCACGGATGACTACAAAAGTCATCAGTTTTTTTAATTCTAAATTGAACACCTTTTTTGAAAATTTCGCACGGAGGACTAAAAAGTCGTCACTCTTTTTAGACGAAAAATTAAACACCTTTTTTAAGATTTCGCACGGATGACCAAAAAATGTCATCAGTTTTTTGGGAAGGAAAATTGAACATCCTTTTTGAAGATTTCCGGCGGATTACTTAAAAAAGAACATCTAGTTTTCGGGAAAGAAGTTTTTAAGTAAAGTCTATATTTATTGAGACCTTATGGCACTTTTATAAGCCCTGAAAAGTACAGCTATTTTGTTAAGATAACAGCTTAAAATGCTACCATTGCAATGTGAAAATTCAAAAAGTTTCTGGTGGAGAGGGGCATATCCCCTCCCCACACCCCTCCCCTACCACTCTCGGCGCTGCGCGCCTCATGATTGTCTTCAGACGGTCAATTATCTACCCCTCCGGAAACCTCAATCCCCCCAGAGGTGGGGGCTAAATTAAACCCTGGTTTCGGCAAAAAACGACTAAAAAAGTTCATCAGATTTTTCAGCGAAAGATCAACGAAAAATTTTCCGACCCAGCCCAAAAATGTTTTGGCCCCCCCTTCGAAAATTCCTGGATCCGCCCCTGATATAAGCTTGGGTGCATTTATTACTGAGCTGGTGTGGCTGTCTCAGTTTAGTTCCGTTATTCATTCATTCATTCATTCATTCATTTATTTATTCATTCATTCATTCATTCATTTATTCTTTCATTCATTCATTTATTCTTTCATTCATTCATTCATTCATTCATATATTTATGTTGCGCCTCTTCAGGGGATTAACGTTACTCGCTGGTGTTCCCGACTTCATCACGGTATAAAGGAACATAATTATTATGCATCCAGCATTATCACATATTGACGATAATGTGAAACTTAAGCAACCCCTTTCGATAGTTCATGTAGTTGTCTACCGATCTGAGGATTGAGAGTCCAGACCTGACTATTAAAATCGACATATAGTCCAGTCAATTAAGTCTTAAACCCGGAGATTTACTATGGCAAGCAAATTTTTGCACAAAAAGTTTCTAAAAGGACCAAAGAATATATGGTAGAAATGCTAACAAAATGCGATATGGGGAAATAATTAAAGTTTTGAATTTAGTTTTATATTATATAATATATATCATTATATTTTATTGGTCGTTGGCAAAATGGCCGACGATGTGGCCTCTGAGTCGTTACGGCAAATAATGGTGTCTGTAGTGAAAGTCGCCGAGAAATTTGTGAATATTTGTTAGTCTTTTGAAGTCGTGATTGCTTCTCTGACTTTGTCGTCTTCGTTTTCATAATGTTTGGACGGGATTTTGTATCGCAAGTTTCTTGGCGTGGACTTAAGACAACCAGCGTTGGCGATTGGACGGGTCTACTTCATCTTCCGCAGGGGATGCCAGGCTGGTCAGAATACCATCATATCGGCCAGCAATTTCTTGATGTGCGGACCTAAGGAAACCGCGTTCACCAGTGGAGGGATCTATTTCGTCCTCCGCAAGGGATGCCAGTTTTAATCATACCATCATATCCGCCAGCCTGCGATTCAATTACCGGACTCGCATACTACACGAATGAGACGATGAAACAAGAGAAGGATTTTATGCTTCATTTACTGTCTTTCAGCGAGGATTGTAGGCCTACCGTTGCGGTGCTACGTGTTTGCGATAGTTCTGCTCGTTGCTGTTCTTTGCTTCGACCACCAAGCAGAGACTCAAATATTCCTAAACTCAACTTAACATCGTACGAGAAACTTTCCGGCTGAACTCTTATGTCTTCATCGGAGTTCATTCGCTTGTGACTCGTGTTGTTTGTTTTTTGGCTGCGTTATTACTTTCAGATGACTTTGTTTGCTGTATAGCGACTGTTAACATCATAAGTAGTTAGTTACTCTTGCTTTAAAACCCTCCCATTTTTATAAACCGCCCCTTTTGTAAACCGTCTATTTCATAAACCGTCACGTGACTTATGACGTCATCTGTAATGTAAACTTACTCGAAATCGACTATTGCTTTTGGACCTGCGGTTTATAAACCGTAATTATCTACTAATTATGGCCTTTGATGTGTCTTTGATGTATTGATTGATGAAGGGGAAGGGAAGGGAAGGGAAGGGAAGGGGCCCTCCCCTCCCCCTCCCCCTCCCCCTCCAGGAGGCTTCGTCAGCACATTGTATAGTAGCAGCAGCAGCAACTGCTTAATCATCATGTACCCTAACCCTAACCCTAACCCTAACCCTAACCCCTTCGTCAGCACATTTCGATTGTACAGCAGATGCTTAGTCATTCTCAGCTCATTTCTTTGCACTATTATAATAAGATGTGTACTATTTTAAAATTATAAGAGTCACCTTTCGATTGTACAGTAGATGCTTAGTCATCATCACCCTTCAGAGTATTTTTATAAATAGAACATAGTCTTATATATCGCTGCATGCACTAATAATAACCACAATTTATATGGCGCCATTCCACTACAAGGAAGCCTATAAGAAGCGCGTTCTTTTCATTAGCATTCATTTCATATTGAATCTTCTAAATAGTAGCAACAGCAGCTGATATGGGGCCTAACACTGGTAAATGCGAAGTGGAAACTACAGATGTGAATGCGTAATGTGTCAAGACGAAGATGATGATGATGCGAGCGCTTACATTGAAGATGAAAAACCTGTAAAGTATAGTACTATGAAACTTAAAGCGGAGAATGAAAGACTGAAGAACTCGGTTATTTGTATACTCTGTAAAGAAAAGCAAGTGCAGTCATTATCTCTTCCGTGTAGGCATGTGAATATGTGTTTTCCCTGTGCGGACATTGCAACACACTGTCCCTCTTGCGGAGAGCGCATTCTTGGAATCGTCAGAATATATCTAGTATAAAAACATCTGTATGCTTCAAAATATATTTACTTTTTAAAATGGACCCAACTTGGATGCATCCATTCTCTGCCATAATAAGCGGACCTAGTGGTTGTGGCAAAACCAACTTCACTTTACGTTTTATAGATCATTTAGACTACATGGTCAAACCCGCAATAGAAAAAATTATATGGTGTTATGGTATATACCAAGAAATCTTTGATAAATATGCACACGTCCAATTTCACGAAGGCTTGCCCGACTTGGCTATTTTCGATGGCAAGCAAAAGACACTGCTCATTTTAGACGATCTTATGAGTGAAACTGACGAGAGAGTTACCAAATTGTTTACAAAGATTAGTCATCATATGAATGTTTCTATACTCTACCTGACGCAAAATCTTTTCTATAGTGGAAAGCACGCAAGAACAATCAGTTTGAATGCGCATTACTTTGTACTCTTCAAAAATGTTAGAGACAGCACGCAGGTTGCAATACTAGCACGGCAAATGTTTCCCGGCAGGGCAAATTTCATGATAGAGGCCTTCCGAGATGCGACCATGGCACCTTTCGGTTATCTTTTGGTCGATCTGAGGTCGGAAACGGACGAACGTTGTCGCATAAGGTCAAACATTTTCCCAGGCGAGACGCATTATGTCTATGTAAGGAAATGAATATAAACGCCTGACCGCGCAGCATCTCTCATTCAACCAAAATGTCCGACGCCATTGAGGAGAAGTTTGCGAAACTCAGGCTGCTTAAAGAATCTTCACCTAAAGTAAGGAAACGAATTTTAAAGGAGTGTAATTCTTCACTGCTTTGCTGCCTTTGCGAGTGTGCGCTCAACATTTTAAAAGGAACTGTACCTTTGAAAGTTGCTCAGAAGAAAAGACTCGGCCGATTCAAACACAAGCTGAGAAAGCTTGCATCCAAGAAGACTCGTGTTAAAATCAAGAAACGCATAGTCCAGACAGGTGGTTTCATAGGCGCCTTACTAACTCCTGTGCTTTCTTTTCTGGGAACATTGTTGAGTAATAAAATATAATATGGAGCATACGAAGAAAATGGTACTTGTGGAGCCTAGACAGATAGAGAAATGGAAGGAGACGATGCTGGACAAAACATTATCGAAATTGGATACACAGATGTATGATATTCTGCATAGGAATATTGCAGACGATGATAAAGCCAAATTGTATACCAACAGTTTGAGTCGTTACTTGAACATTGACAAACCCAGCATAGTTACAAAATTCGAAACTAAAGAAAAGGCGGCGGCGGCGGCGGGGGCGGCGGCGGCGGAGACGGCGGAATCTACCGAATCTACAGACTCTATCGGCAGCAGCAGCAGCAGCAGCATAGAAGCGCAAGTCTTGCAGACAGTTCCAAAGAAATGGAAAACACAGGCTGCTCAACTTTTAACGCACATGAAGAGCAATCCAGACTTGGCCTGGAATTCTAAAGGCGAACTTATTTTGAAGGATGCAACTATTCCGAAAACACACATGGTCGATTTGGTGAACGATCTTATGAGAAAACGCACGACAGCTTCCCCACCCACCGGCTGGAGACTCTTGGCCGACGCTCTGAAAGACTCAAACATTCCTCGCGAGCTTATAGGAAATAAAGAACGTTGGACCTATATTAACGATTCCACGGACGAATCGACAGCAGTTACGCCAAAGAGCACTCACGGCAAACAGCAGCTTTCCTCGTTGTCGCCTTCTTCTTCGGCCTGGCTGACTTACTGATGGAATCGTACTTCGATCCCAAGACCCCCGGAAGCTTCGCCGGTGTGACTTCCTTTAAAAAACATTCTGACTTTAAAACTAATGACGTTAAAAATTGGCTGATTAAACAAGATGCATACACTTTGCATAAACCTGTTAGGCTGAACTTTAGAAGACGAAAAACTTTCGCGCCAGGTATTGACAATCTGTGGCAAGCAGACTTGGCGGATCTTTCGGCATTGGCGAAACATAACGATAAAAATAAATACATTTTAACCTGTATAGATGTCTTGTCTAAACATGCTTGGGCGCTCCCGCTAAAATCAAAGACTGGCGCGGCTCTGGTCGAAGCCTTTTCATCCATTCTGTTAGAAAGACAGCCGGCTAATTTGCAAACTGACAAGGGGACAGAGTTCCTTAATAAATCCTTTCAATTCATGCTTCGTAAAAATTCTATTCGCTTTTACACGTCCGAAAATAGCGACATAAAAGCCTCTGTGGTTGAGAGATTCAATAGAACTCTTAAGACTAGGATGTGGAAATACTTTACTTATAATAATACATATAGATATGTAGATATTTTACAAGATCTAGTTCATTCGTACAACAACACGTATCACAGATCTATAGCCATGACACCCAGTCAGGTTTCTAAGGTTAACGAAAATATTATTGTAAAACGATTGTACGGCGAGAAGAAGCGTCCAGCCAATTGGAAATACGAAGTGAACGATAAAGTTAGAATCGCAAAGGCCAGGATAGCATTCTAGAAGGGATACTTGCCGAGCTGGTCGACGGAAATCTTTAAGATTGTAAGTCGTGTGCCTACCGACCCCGTAACCTACGAGCTTGAAGATTTAAGTGGTGAAAAAATAAAAGGTAAATTCTACGAATTTGAGCTACAAAGAATTTTAAAGGAAGATGATATTTACACGGTCGAAAAAATTCTGAAAAGTCGTAAGCGGCGCGGTAAGACGGAATATTTTGTCAAATGGAGAGGCTATGAAGACAAGTTCAACTCTTGGACTCAGGATATATTCAAAGTCTAGCAAGAATTTTCTCACAGTCTGTCAGAGGACGCAAACGACAATGTCGCATTTTTATCTTACTCTTCCAAGCAATAGTTCCATGCAGCATTTTCCCGAAAATACTACCGCACACTTTACAACGAAGTTGGAAAATGCCATCTCCCTCAAAGGTCGCTGGGAAGTCGGACTTCTGCAAATGCAGTATCCGCACACGTGGTACAACGTGCAAAGTGGCCAGGGCGGCTTCACATTTGACCAAGCTCCTAAAAGAGGAAGCATCGACGCAGCATGCATAGCGATTCACCACTCTTGGCAGCTACCCGCCGGATATTACGAAAATATTGATGCTATAGTAGATGCCATAAATAAGAATATAGAGGATGCTGCTGAATTGCATTCGCTCGAGAAATATCCGAAATTTAGATATGATGCGATAACGAAAAGAGTCTGCGGTAAAATAAATCTCGCTGCACGAGTAACCTTCTCAGAACATCTGTGCAATATTTTAGGTAAGCTTATAGACGAAAGACATAAAGTTATCGAAAACAACAATTACGGCACTTATTTTTACCATGAGCGTTACGAGGACTATATTAAAGCGTGGGATGAGGTTCCAGATTGGGACTGGCAATCTGATTACGGATGCGATATAAATCCTAACTTCTCACATATATACGTGTATTGCAATTTGGTTGAATCTGTGGCGCTTGGCGATTCGAAAGCACCCTTACTTCGCATAGTTAATATAGAAGATAAAAGCGTCGATACTGTGCACGTTTTGTACAAGTCCGGTATATACGTACCTATTCAGCAGAAGAATTTCGATTCGATAGAAATATATATGAGAGGCTGTAACGGAAAATCGGTCCCATTCGAACATGGAAAGTCCTTCGTTGTACTTCATTTCAGACAGTGCAAAAATTTCAGTCTTGAGTAAATAATGGCGCACTTCTATCTCACTTTGCCTAGCAACAGCTCCGCGGCATTTTACCCGAATAATACTATAGCGCAATTTACAACGCGTCTAGAGAACCCCATTTCTCTAAGCGGCGATTGGGAGGTTGCTCTTCTAGAATTATTCTATCCTCACACGTGGAACAATTTAGAACGCCAAGAAGGCGGAATAACGTACACGCACGCAACGTTCACCGAAAGTGGATCGATGCAAAGCAATCCTATATTTAAAAGACGTTGGGTTCCGGCCGGCTACTACGAAACAACCCAGCAACTTATCGATTACATAAACAAATTTATAAGAGAGGTTGCCGAGGAAAATGATTTGCTCGAATTTCCAAAATTTAGATACGATACAGTAACAAAAAGATTGATGGGCGATATAAACAAAGGTACAAAGATTCATTTTTCGCGTGCATTATGTTCGATGCTTGGTATCGATGCTCAGCAGATGCCAATTCTCAACTACGGCCAGGACGACGAGGCCATTTTCGAGTTTGTTGGCGATAGAACTTGCGACATAAATCGAGGATTTTCTGCGTTATATCTTTATTGCGATGTGCTCGAACATGTGCACGTGGGAGATACAAAAGCGCCCTTACTCAGAATAGTTAACGTCGATGGTAATGCTGGCGGCAATGTGCACACGATCTACGAAAAGCCCATTTACATACCTCTGCAGCAGAAAAATTTCGACTCTATAGAGCTGCATATAAGGACGGACACGGGTGATCCAGTTTCATTCGAAAGCGGAAAGTGCATCGTCACACTACACTTCAGGCACTGTAAAATTCCATATCTTTTGCAATGAAAAAGCCATTCTGTTGTGATGCAAGTCGTTTGGCGTACGAAGACTATTATATGCAGCAAAGCGGCAATGGTATGCCGTTTTTTCAGGGAGCTCGTCTTCAGCGCGGTCATGGAATTGGTAGTTTTCTTAGCGGGCTCTTTAGAAGCGCATGGCCACTTATACAGACTGGTGCTAAAGCCCTTGGTAAACAAGCCTTGAGAACAGGTCTTCAGATTGCGAACGATGTGGCGGATGGCGATCCGATCGTGGAGGCTGCCAAGCGCCGCGTGCCAGAAGGTATAAAGGCTTTTACATCTTCAAAAGATTTTAATATTCAAAGTGGTAGCGGACGGAAGAGACGTAAGCGTTCACTGAGAAGAAATAAGAAAAGAATCAAGGAAGATATATTTGGCACAGTTTAAAAATGGCCTTCGTTCACCCCCAATCTTGCGAGTGTGCAAAGAGCGAATTGGATCTTTTCAGCGTTCCTCCTACGCAGACCAGCATAGAATCTGGTTCGTACGTGGAATATAATCCAATAGCAACGATATCCCAAGGCACACCTATAGAATTCAGCATAAGTGGAGCAGGTCAAGATTACGTCGATCTGTCCAACACACAGCTGTTCGTCAGAGCGTCTATCATACGAGCGAATAACGAAGGTACAGATGCAGGAGATCATGTTGGACCAGTCAATCTTTTCCTACACAGTCTTTTTTCCGAAGTTGATATAACTCTAAACGACACTCTTGTCACTTCGTCAAATAACACGTATGCATATAGAAGCTATCTCGAGACCCTGCTCAGTTACGGAACGTCAAGCAAAAATTCACAACTCACCTCTGCTCTCTTTTACAAAGACACTGCAAGCCGCTTCGAAGAAGCCAACCCACACGATGATGCAGGTACGAACGCTGGATTCAAGAAGCGTAGCGCTCTGACAGATGAAGGCCGCGTTGTCGATATGCTGGGCAGCATTCACAGCGATCTATTCTTCCAGGAAAAATTCTTGCCAAACGACATTAATATAAAAATACGATTCGTAAGAAATAAAGATTCATTCTGTCTTATGTCCTCGGCGGCTGGGGCTGCATACAAAGTAAAAATATTGGAATGCAAATTGTATGTCAGAAAAGTCAAGCTAAGTCCATCAGTCTTCCTCGCACACGCGAAAGCGCTAGAGATTGGAAATCTGAAGTTTCCCATTCGAAGGGCCGTTTGCAAGACTTTTACGGTTCCCAGAGGGAATCTGGATGTTACGCAGGAGTTTCTCTTCACCGGTCAGATTCCCACTCGCATCGTTCTTGGTTGTATCGATAATGACTCGTTCAACGGCAGCTATACGAAGAACCCATTCAATTTCAAACACATGAATGTATCACAATTAAAAGTATATCTGGACGGTCAGCAACAAAGTATAAAACCCTTGGAAACTAACTTTGCAGCCAATCAGTTTGTAAACGCCTATGCTTCGCTCTTTATGGGGACGGGCAAATGGCAAAGAAACGAATACAACGATATTAGCAGAGAAGATTACGCACACGGGTATTGCTTGTACGCGTTCGATTTAACACCCGATTTAGCAGAGGGCGATCATTTTAATTTGCTGAAAAGTGGAAACGTGCGAGTCGATATAAAATTTGCACAGGCCTTGGATGCTACCATTAACGTTATTGCATTTGCCGAGTTTGAAAACATTCTGGAAATAGACAGATCACGCAACGTTCTTTTCGACTACAACAACTAAAGAAGAAGAAGAAGATGGATAACCTAACGATAGAAAATTATCTGCGAAGAGATAGAAAGTGCGCTTCCATGTTCTTGGGTGTTTTCGCTAGCGACCGACTGCCATCTACAATACATAGAAATAAGCCTAGTATTCTTGTATGTAATACAGACAGATACGGTCAGCCGGGAATACATTGGGTAGTGCTGTATATAGAAAGTCCTACATATGGAGAATTTTTTGACTCATTCGGTCGACAGCCAGACATTCCATTCAGGCAATTTTTACACAGCTATTGCTCAAATTGGATATACACTAGTAAACAGATTCAGAGTATAAGTAGTAGATATTGCGGAAATTACTGTATTTTGTACGCTTTGCATAGATCTAGAGGTTATAATCTTAATGCGGTTTGCAACATGTTCTCAAGCGACACTGGACTTAACGATTTTTTATCGCATCGATTTGTTTGTGACATGTACAAATAAAAAGCTGTTGAAAATAAAAGATGCGTCTTCTTTCATTGCGTTTGCCGTGTGGTTTGTGATGGCGGTGGTGATGATTTCTACTCTATACTAATGCATATACACACACACATATATATATATATATATATATATATATATATATATATATACAAACACACATTCAAATGCGGGCTGTCTAAGCGGCAGTTGCAAGATATACAGCAGAGACGCATTATTCCGGTTACGATTTGGGAGTGCCTAGTATACAATGCACCCATCCGTCCAATGACCTTTCGCCGGCCGAAGCTTTACGTATTGACCGCTGTACGACGTTGGCATACAGACCTGCTAGCGACTCTGATGTGTAATTGGGAATTCGTGTTCAGACAAGTTTGAGTGCGAACAGCATCATGCTGGAGGAATGCACTGAGGCTGCCATACAGCCACACCAGCGCCACTTATGAGTACTTGAGAATTTAATGTTCTCATAATAAACGCCGCATGCGGATGTATGCTCGTCCATTTGCAGTTGTCCATAGGACGTCGAGCGGCGTCATCACAATCACAAGTTCTGCCAGTAATGCTGTGACCTAAGGCGTTTGTGTGCATGTGATGCTCTAAGGAGCTTGCATTTGTGTGGCATTAAAATTCGCAAAGTCCGAAAGAGCTGTTGGTAATGACTGGAATAAAGATTTCAATGTATAGGAGAGATGAATGATTTTGTGAGCTGACTGGGTAGAAAGACCTGCATGCATCGCAAACTATCGATTTTTTAAAAGATACAAATAAATGAAGAAAAAAGCCCAGTGCACAGAATTTTAAATCGAAACACGACTCTTATAGTTTAAAATATTAGGTGAGTTATAGCGCCTCTATTACAGACAAAGGTCTACTTATAAAAATATGCTGAAAAAGCTCCATGTCTAAGCAGCTGGAGCAGCTGCTGCTATACAATGCAATGCTATACAATGAATCCCTTAGTCTAATGCTGTGTCCTAAGGCGTTTGTGTGCATGTGGCATTAAAATTCGCAAAGTCCGAAAGAGCTGTTGGATATGACTGGAATAAAGATTATAATGTATAATAGACAGAGGAATGTTTTGTGAGCCGACTGGGTAGAAAGACCTGCATGCAACGCAAAGTATCGATTTAGGACACCAAGTCGCATCATCACAACTACAAGCCCTGCCCGTAATCGTAATCGTAATCGTAATCTCGAAACTTCTACAGCGCCCACAAAAGCCAAGTCGCGGGAACCAGCTTATTCACAGGCGCTCAATCAAAACAAAATCGATAGGCAGCGGGTCAAGTCCGGAGAGTCAGGCAGGCAGATAGATGGACGGCTAAGGTGGGTGATGTTTAGAGTTGAAGTGGCGGGGGATGTAAGGAGAAGAAGAATCAGGATAGGATTTTTGAAAGAGCAATGTTTTCAGTTTTGAGTGAAAGACCTGTGGGGAGATAGCGAGAGGTGGAGTTTTGGTGAGTTCGTATGATGGGTCGGAAGTTTGCCGAAGTGCTGGCGGAAGTTTGTTCCAGAGAGGTGGAACGGCAATGGCTATGGAGCGGTTTGCGAATTTCAGTGATGAAGTGATGGGAGGGCGAAGCAGTGTAATGGAGGATGAGGAGCGTGTTGAACGAGGTGGCTGGATGGTGAACAACTGACGAAGGTAGAACGGCTGGGATGATTGAAGTGTATTGTAAGTGAGTGAGAGGACTTTGTATTCGATGCGTTCAGGTATTTTGAGCCAGTGAAGTGATTTCAGGACAGGAGTGATGTGGTGACGTTTGGGGGTTTTCGTCACTGCACGGGCTGTGCTGCTCTAAGGATCTTGCGTTTGTGCAGCTATTACAGACAAAGTTCTACTTATAAAAATACACTGAAAAAGCTCCATGTCTAAGCAGGTGGAGCAGCCGCTATACAATGCAATGCTATACTATACAATGATATACAATGCACGCTTTAGTCTGTTGAGTACGTGTATTTGTCCGTTACAATGCGCGCTTTAGTCTGTTGAGTACGTGTATTTGTCCGTCTATGCATACTCGTCTGTATACACATTAATAATAGTTTAAAATATTGGGAGAGTTATAGCACCGCTATTACAGTCAAAGTTCTACTTATAAAAATACTCTGAAACAGCTCCATGTCTAAGCAGCTGGAGCAGCCGCTATACAATGCAATGCTATACAATGCAATGCTTTAAAATATTAGGTGATTTGTAGCGTCTCTATTACAGACAAATTTCTACTTATAAAAATACGTTGAAACAGCTCCATGTCTAAGCAGCTGGAGCAGCTGCTGCTGCTGCTATACAATGCAATGCTATACAATGCTATACAATGCATGCCTTAGTCTGTTGAGTATGTCTGCTTGCCCGTCTATGCGTACTCGTCTGTCTACATAGCATCATAACAACCACAAGACCTGACATGATGACTAATCAGTTGCTGCTGCTGCTACTATAGTACAATGTGCTGACGAAGCCTCCTGGAGGGGGAGGGGGAGGGGGAGGGGGAGGGGGAGGGCCCCTTCCTTTCCCTTCCCCTTCATCAATCAATACATCAAAGACACATCAAAGGCCATAATTAGTAGATAATTACGGTTTATAAACCGCAGGTCCAAAAGCAATAGTCGATTTCGAGTAAGTTTACATTACAGATGACGTCATAAGTCACGTGACGGTTTATGAAATAGACGGTTTACAAAAGGGACGGTTTATAAAAATGGGAGGGTTTTAAAGCAAGAGTAACTAACTACTATCATAGGCTGCGCGCTTTTGTGCAAGACGTGTCTTGTTAAAGCGCGTTACAAATAATAAATTGTATTGTATTGTATAGTTTTGAGCAGACGACCAACAGCTATGCCTATACGAGTTTGTTTACATTTCAAGGACTGGCGGAAGTACGATTTATCTGCTGGAAACACAGTGAAATTACCGATTTAAATTTTTTTAAATATTTATTAATATATTTATTATCTGAACTATGTAAATGTCGATCTTGGAGAAAAAATAAATAAAATTGTATGCAAGAACTCTGCAGTGTGTGGTCGATAACTACCCCGCACTTAAGGCCACGCTCATAATGCATAGGCGATGACTAAGCGAAACGCTATACGCGCAGTCATAATATGCATCACACTAATTAACGATTTAAACATATTTCCCCATGTTGGAATTTAGTAGCATTTCTACTGTAGTTTAGTAGGGTATTGACGTACAATATTCTGCCAAAAAAGGTCTGCCGTAGTAAATCTCCGGGTTCATGATGAATTTCCCGTATTTTTGACTGGCCTAATAATGCCGTGCTAGAAGTATAACCTGCAGTCGATCGAGTTGATCGATCGAGTCGATCATAACTCGGCGACTCGATCGACTTCCAATTGGTTCTCTCTTTTTCGAAACTAAAATGCCTGCAATGTTGCCTTCCATAAGGCAAATGCCATAAAATGAAATGCAGTTATAATGTCCTGGCTTCATGGAATAATACTTCGCAATTTTAGCAAGCGCAGTTGCATGTCTGGGAAATTAATGAATAGGCATTAGGCTACTTACAATGTAGGTAATGGGATAAAATAATGCATCAGTCGCCTGCAATTTTGACAAGTTTTGACCACGAAACTACAGTGCAAGTCGACTAAGTCGATCGTGTACCGAATTAAGTCGATTCGCCGATCTAGTCGTAGTCGATCGAGTCGATCGTCGGCCGGGTCAAGTCAACCGTTGCGCACGACTCGATCGACTGCGGGATAGCCTATAGCTAGAAATCGATCCCGAATAGTATGGGGCTAGGTAGAATACTCCAAGTTTACAATATGAACAGGGCCGGTGTCACGAAATAAAGTCTCCCCCCGATACAAAGTCTCCCCTCGAAACAAAGTCTCCCCTGGCTGAAAATCTGCATTGGAAGACATTTTTCTGATGTAAAAGTATCTATATGTTCGTGTTAAATAGTCTAGCAACATAAACTAACCGTTTAACCAGCTCATCTATAACTTTTATGCGACTGTAGCCGATTTCACGCTCAACGGGGGAGACTTTGTTTCGTAGACGGAGGAAATGTTCTCTCCCCTCGGAGACTTTATTTCAGAATATAGTCTCCGGGGGGCGAGTTTATTCTGGAACAGATCCTCCGGGGGAGAATCTGTTTCGAAATAGAGTCTCCGGGGGGAGACTTATAGGGGGGAGACTCTGTCACGCGACACCGGCAGCTTGTCTGCTCTCATCATGTGTCCGAAGTAGTTCAGCTTCCTTCCTTTCACCACCTCCAGCAGGCGCCGCTCCGGCTGCAGCTCTTCCAGTATAGATTCGTTTGTTCTGAACTCCTTCCAGCTGACTCTCAGCATCTTTCTATAAGTTGTCATCTCAAACGCTGATATTCTTCTTTTGTCTTCCTTCCTTAGCGTCCAAGTTTCACAGCCGTACAGTGCCACCGGCAACACCAGTGACCCCATAAGCCTTAGCTTCAACCCTGCTCCAATGGTTCTGTCCTTCCACAGCGTAGTCAAAGACCCCATGGTTGTTCGCGCCATCCCAGTCTGGCTCTTATCTCCCTGCCTCCATCTCCACTCTCCTCCACTATGACGCCTAGGTAACGGAACGACTCCACTTGCTCCAAGATTCCTCCATTACATGTGATCCATAATTATACTCTCTCGATTTCTGCTCACCCCCATCACTTTTGTTTTCTTACTATTTATTTCCAGCCCATATTTCTTAGATGTTTCATTTACTCTGTCCATTAGTTGTTGGAGCGCTTCTTTTGATGTAGCGACAAGTACGATATCATCCGCGTATCGCAAGTTGTTTATTGTCCGTCCGCTTACCGTTACTCCGATCCAGCTAAGTATGTCCGCAGACTCTTTCATCACCTTCTCTGAGTACCCGTTAAATGACAGTGGTGATATCAGGCAGCCCTGCCTCACCCCCTTTCCAATCTTGAACCATTCCGTGATTTCCTTGTCTATGCGGACCGCTGCCTGCTGGTTGTCGTACAGGCTTTTAAACACCTTCACTACTTGGCTGTCCACTCCCATTTCTTTTAGCACTGTCCATAGTTTCTTATGCTTCACCGAGTCAAAGCTTTCTTATAGTCTATGAAGGCTATATACAGAGGCGTTTGATGTTCTCTTGCTTTCTCAATGATGATTCGTAAGTTAAAAATCTGGTCTCTTGTGCCCACTCCCTTCCTGAATCCCATCTGTACGTCTGATAGCTTCTCATCCGCCACCTTCTGCATCCTGCCAAGCAGAACTCTGAGCATTATCTTGCTCGCATGGCTGATCAAGGCAATAGTTCTATGCTCCTCGCATTTCGTTGTTCCCTTGACTTTCGGAATCGCAACGAAAATTGACTTAATCCAGTCCGCAGGTCATTCCTCCGTTTCCAGTATCTTGTTGCATAGCTTGCAGAAGACCGCTGCAATCTCTTCGCTATCCACCTTCCATAATTCCGCTGGCAGCTCGTCGATTCCAGTTGCCTTCCCCTTTGGCAGCCTCCTGATTGCATCTCTGACTTCATCCACCAGTATCGGCGCTGTCCTTTCTCCGTTTCCCGCTTCACCCCCGGTGTGTTCCCTCTCTTCGTCCTCCTCGCTGTCCCTGTATAGCTCTTCTGTATACTGTCTCCATCTCGTTTTTATGCTCTCCATGTCCGATAGTAGCCTTCCTTCTTCATCTGCGATGTTCCTTTGTTTAGGTATCACGTTTTGCCGGAGTTTCTTTATCACATCGAAAGCCATTTTTGTGTTTCCCCTTTTCATTCCATCTTCAATGTCCTCGCATTGCTTCTTCAACCATTCTTTTCTATCGACCCTGATATTTCTTTGTACTTCACTATTTGCTTCTGCATAAGCTCTCCTGCCTTCTTCATTTCTATCCTTCCCCGGTTTCAGATTTCTTCTTGTCTCTATCAACTTCAAAGTTTCCATTGTCATCCATGGCTTGTTCTTTCTTTTCTTTCTCTTCCCCAGCCATCTCTCTGCTGTGTTTTTCGTTTCTTCTTTGATGTCCTCCCACAGTTCATTTGGATTTTTCTCTTCCTCGCAGCCCAGGAGAGTCTCAAATCTGTTGTTCACCTCCACTGTGTAGCCTTCCCTAATGTCATTGTCCTGCAGTTTGTCCAGATCATATACAATTCGGTGTTCTGCTCTCCCATGTTTCCTAAATCTCAGTTTGAGCTCCGGTCCCACCAGGTTGTGGTCCGATCCACAGTCCGCCCCAGGGTAAGCTCTCGAATTCAGTATGCATTTCCGAAATCTTTTTGAGAGCATAATGTAATCAATTTGGTTTCTCGTGTGTCCATCCGGCGAGTTCCACGTGTATATCCTTCTCTCATGGTGTTTAAACATGGTGTTTGCAATGACCAGATTATTTTCCAGGCAGAAGTTAACCACTCTCTCTCCGTTCTCATTCATATCTCCCAAACCGAAACGTCCTCCCACCTCTCCCTCCAGATTTCTTCCAACTTTGGCATTGTAGTCACCCATTACCACTAAGATATCCTTCTTTTGCGCCCTTTCGATTTCCTGCTCCAGTTGTAGATAGAATCCATCCTTTGTTTCTTCCGCCGCCATAGCCGTCGGTGCATAGATCTGGTACAAGGAGATGTTGACGGGCGCTGCTCTCATCCTGACATAGATGATCCTGTCTGATATTGCACGATATTCCATCAGGCTGTTTTTGACCTTCTTAGACAGTATGATGGCCACCCCTCTCTCGTGGCTGTCGGCACCAGAGTATATCGTCTGTTTAGAGTGCAAGGGTTCTAACTCCACTTTTCGAAATTGTTCAGGAGAGCAAATCTTAACTTTCGATGATTGCCAAAAATCCAATTATTGTCATATCATTGTGATTTATGAAAATTTGGATAGCAGATTATATCCTCAGTTGGAATAATATAATCTTTAAAAAAAATTTAAGCCGCGGCGCATAAAATAATAAAGTTTGTGGAGGACAGGAGGCAAAATTATAGCAATAGAACCTTTTGCGCATTTCAAAATATTTCGGTATCTGAAGATAGATAATAATTTATATCTTCATAATTTATGGATTTTTGGAAAATAGATCGTTTCCCCTAGTTGGAATGATGAAATCTTTTAAGTATTTTGTGTCTCCGAACCTGAAAAATAAATGTTTGTGAAAGACAGTACGCAAAATGATAACTTTATGACGGGAGATAGGCTTAGCTAGCCTATGCCTAGAACCTCCGCAAATCCAAAATATTTTTAGATTTGAAGATAGATCGTTTTATAACGACTCAAATATGCGGTTCATAATTATCTTTTAAATTATTATCAACCATTACATGAAAATAATGTGGTTTCTGCCTGTTTTAGTCAGAAATAATAAAAATAAGCTAAAAAATGCGCTATAACAAGCCACTCTTAAATACGCTTGTGGTCGCTTACAACATTTATAATTGAATTATAATTGAGTATTAATTTTAGAACTTTATCAAAATTCCTTGATTAAAATAATTTTTTTTATTATAATAATAAAATTATTATGCTAAGAATAATTTTCCCGACCAAAGCAACATGTTGCAGATTTTAAGAAAGATACGATTTTCCTAGGATATAATTTTTAATCACGTATTCTGCACACCTTCGGTTAGCATTCTTTGCGTGAATAAACAACTATAATCGCTCTAACGCGAATTTGTGAAGTGTGCAAAGGTTCTATCTACTCACGTAAGTAGATAGAACCTTTGCACATTTCACAAATAGGTCATTGGAGATATCTCTAATATTCAAATAGTTGGTGTTTCGTTATTTGTACTCAGAACGATATAATCTTTGTACATTTCAAGCATCACATTGGTAGCAATAAAATAAAACAATAAAACGCTTTTTGAAAAATTTGGAGTTAGAAGCCTTGCACTCTAAACAGACGATATCACCAGCTCCTCCGTTTCACTGGTGAAACATCCGCTTCCCGTCCATCTGACCTCTGCAACACCCATTATCTCAACCCTTCCTCTTCTCATTTCTCCAATGACATTTGCCAATTTCCCGGCTTGGTACAATGTCTGCACGTTCCATGTCGCCACTCTAACGTTGTTGCGCAGGTTCACTCGGCTCCGTAGATTCTGACATACATCCGTCTCAGACCCTCCATTTGCTGGCTTTAGGCTGGAGTCATCATCACTTGTCAGGTCATGCGAAGCCTTGTTCTTCCCTCCTCCAGTAGCACTTAGGGTGGTCAATTTCCTGGAGGGATCAAAACCACCACCCATTGCGTTATTCTGACGTCGTCTTCTCATAATACACACTGGGGTTGTTGTAGTCAGTGGGCCCCAAATCCTCTTCTGACCGCAGTTCAGTTTGACCTGTTTGCCGGTCCCTGCCGTTGATCCGCATGGGATTCTTCCGCCACGGGCCGTGTTTCCACACCGCTGCTGTCCGGTGTTCCTGGTGACCACAGACTTTAAGCGGTCTGTATTCGCTTGACATGGTCTCGTCTTCAGGCTTTCCAGGGCATTTTTAGGGAATATGAGCGTCACCTCATACCCCACTCTGACCCTGATGAGAGCCACCGCTGTTTGGTCCGGGACTGCTTATTCGTCAGGCAAGCCTGCTTATTTCGCAGCTGACCATCATACTAATGGTCTATTCGCTATCCGCCACCTGCGACCCGTTGTGTAGCAGTTACAGCTCTGCCCACAGAGCTCTTTATTTGTGTGTGCATGCTTAAGAATAATTGTCACCACTAGCTGCCAGTCTGTCTAAAATTATGTCTGTTTGTCTGCCTGCCTGCCTGCCTGCCTGTCTTTGTCTGTGTTTCTGTCACACTCTCTCTATGCCTGTTTTTTTTCTCCCTGTCCGTTCCTAGTCACTTCCTCTTTATCTCTCTTCCTCCCCTTCCTCTGTGAGTGTGTGTCTGCGTATGTCACCTGATTTATTCTCTGCATTCTGTTTATGCTTGTCGTCTCTAGCTGCCTGTCTGTCTATATGTTTGGCTGTCTATCTGTCTTTTTGTCTGCCTGCCTGTCTGTCTTTGTCTGTGTGCCCTGTGTGATGTATTCATTGCAGATCCTGTTGAAAACGTCGCTGTTTCACCTGGTCCTTATTACAACGGAGCGACGGTCCGTTGCACAGCTGATGGATATCCGTATCCAACATTCAAGTGGACTCATCTGAAGAGTGGAAAAGTTGTAGATGGTGATACTCTGATGATTACTGGTGACGTCGGAGACGAGTATAGTTGCATAGCAACGAACATCCTCACAAAAATACCACGTCCGAAAACGATTGTGGTTGAGGCTGCTTATGAACCAAGTATGTGAATATGTTTATGGCTTTGACTTCAGGTGGTTTGTATGTGCGCTTGTTATAGTGCCCTTCAAGAAACCTACTTAAAAGTGCTCCCGACTACAGCGCGGACACGGAGTCGGAGTTTCACACCGAAACGCTGAGCAATTGCGAGTGAAGGACTTGCCCAAGGTCCATACACGGCGGCTTCAGGTGGATTCGAACCTGTAACCTTCCGGCTGCAAGGCGACGAACATAACCACTACACCACCATGCCCCACAGGTGGTGTTAGAGACTGGTGTGAGTTCACATGAGGTAGATTGGACTTTTTTGTTCTGTCGCCCTCATCTAGTTCTTATTATAAAGGAGCGATGGTTCGTTACACAGCCGAAGGATATCCGTATCCAACGATCAAGTGGACCAGTTTGAAGAATGGAGCTAATGCACATGCAGTAGAATAAGTAGATGGTGATACTTTGGTGATTACGGGTGAAGTTGAGCAACGAACACGCTCAGAGGCCTCTGAATATAACGATTGAAGTTGTCTCTCCTCCAGACCAGAACCAGGACCAGATACGTGAATCTCCTTGTGTTTTATGATTATAGAGTTGGAGAGCAGTGGAGATTTCAAGTGATGCAGTTGGACATTTGTCCTGCTTCAAGAAGCGACTTTGACCCCCTTTAAACAAATTATGTCGAAAGCGCTGAGCTGGTGTGAGTGAAGGACATGCTCAAGGTCCATAGGCCTAAGTAATGATCCTACCTGCTTGTCGGCTGCCTTGTGCTATAGTTGAGTGTGTGATGTTGACGGGTGGAGAAGGCATATCTCTGTGGTCATCGGTTAGTTCTATGAAAATGTGGTGATATCGTGTTTGTTGTAGTCTGTGGGCCAATTTGTGTTGGTGCCATCGTAGGTGGTGTCGTTGTAGTAACTATCGTGGTGACTTTTCTTGTTTGCTGGTTTGTTGCTTGGTGTCCTATCTACAGACGATTCCGCTCCGTCACAGACAATTACAGTTAGTACAACATACTATTTGCTTTGTTCTGGGCATTTCTGATCAGGAGCCATTGGGCGACCCTGTGTCAATTTCTTTTCCATTGAACACAGGATTGGTTTCACGGTACAAACGTACAACTTACTTTAGAAATTGATACCAGCCTACCTGAGAATCGACCCCTTACCATTATAGACTAGCATGCTGTACTGTGTTTGAGCACTGGTCTTGTGCCTTTGTGAGATACTTAATGCATGCTATGGTAAATGGATTTGCTCATACTTTGCTTTAAAGTTTGTGCATTATTGGACATTATCTTTAGCAATGTATGTTTTTTCCTTGAAACTGTAATACATTATTTATGTTGCGTCAATTCAGACTTTGTTGCAGAACGGGACATTTGCTATCTGGGACGGACAGTAATTTGCAATATAAATGTAATAGTGAAATAATAGAGTAGTATATTGATATAATGAGACGGTGGTGATAGTTGGAGAATATAACTAGAAAATGAGGAAGTAACAGACAGACCAATAGGCTACGTTGGCTGTGCTGAAACAGGCGCACAAAGAAATATTTTCAGGATTAATCAGCAGAGCAGTTTGACCAGACGTTACAGGCTTAGGGCAGAGCTCAATCAGTAAGTGGGTACAGGTCAGTGGGGATGGGCAATCGGATTGAACCACACTGTGAGGAAAAAAATAGCAAGAGCAACTCAACAGCACACTTAAAGCAGGAAAGTTATATTTAGAGAGAGAAGAAATACAAATGCTTATGTGTGTTTTTAAGTTTCATAACTGGAGAAACGGCTTCTTCCTGCAGTGCTGATACTCAAGATGTAAGTTAACCGAGTCAACTGGACGAGCCCACAAATTCTAGTCTGCTGCGTCAAACACATAAAGCGTAACATGGTCACAATCAAATTCTGATCTCGATTCATAGTTTAATACTGCAGTACACACTCGACGCATGAAAGATGTAACCACTAAACACCCATTTCAAAAGATCAGTGTTTTCGTTTTCCCAAAGCCATTCCTCCAGAACTTGAGCCCACTTTTCAATGTTGCCATTCAAATAGTTTGGTGCCTTGTTTTCAACACTATGGTATACATTATGTCATCGTTTTACCGTAAACTATGCCATTGTTGGGACGATAGTAGGTCTATTACTGAAGCATTTATCTTAGTTGAGCTTTTGCTAACATCATTTATTTTCAACATTTTGCATTTATAGACACTTTACTTAAAAGTTTGTGCATTATTGGACATTATCCTTAGAAATGCAAGCTTTTTCTTTGAAATGGTAATACATTATTAATGTTGCGTCAATCCAGACTTAGCAGAACGGGACATTGTCTCTCTTGGACGGACCTGGGCTTTTTTAACGTGCAGTTCAACACAAAATGTGCAGTAAATTGTAAATGAATTTGTGCAGTTGTGGATGCACTTCTGTGTAGTTAAAGCTAGTTTTAAAAGGGCTGTAATCAGGGGTATACGCGGGTATACGGCGTATAAAAGCCAGGGTACACGGGTATACGCGAGTAGCCTAAATCACGGTACACGCGACTGTTTATGTGTATTTGTTTTAATGAAATTGGAAACGAAAGACTAAGAAAAGATAATCAGATTTTTCGGACGGAAAAATGGAGAAATTTTGGGGGTCATCAGAAATTTCGCACTCAAAATGGAGGATGGAAAGGAAAGACGGGGGTTGTGCAGTTCTAGAAATTCCTTTAGAAAGCCCTGGGACGGACAGTATATCACAGGATGAGTATATGAAAAGTTGCTATATAAATGTAATAGTGATCTAATAGAGAAGTATATTGAGATAATGATGCAGTGGTGATAGTTGGAGAATATAACTAGAAAAGGAGTAAGTAACAGACAGGTCAATACATCAGGGCTGTACACGAGGTATACGCGAGTATACAGCGTATACTCACCTCAGGGGAAAACGGCATCGTATACTCACATCCCGAAGGGATGTGAGTAGGCCTATACGATGGTAGGCCTATACGCGAGAAAAAACAGGGTACACGCCGAAATTCTGAGCAAATGGCGAATGACTAAAAAAGGTCATCAGATTTTTTGGACACGGGAAATTTAAGTAAATTTTGGCCGGATGACTAGAAAAAAGGTCATCAGATTTTCCGGACGGAAAATTTGAGTAAATTTTGGCCGGATGACTAAAAAAAACGTCCGTCAGAAAATTTCGGGCGGTCAGCGTGTAACCCTACTCACCTCAAAATTTACCAGTACAGCCCTGAATACATCGGCTGTGCTGAAACAGGCGCACAAAGAAATATTTTCGACATAAGTCAGTATACAGGAAAGATTGACCAGACGTTGCAGGATTTAACTCCTAAGCTTGCAGTGAAAAACCAAGACTGATAATAACCCAGAATTCAAAAACTCAACTTGTGTAGCCTGTAACTGATCAGCTGCAGCATTTAACATTTCATTTAACATTTCATTTAACATTTAACACTTCAAACTTCACTCTAGAGTTGCTGATGTTTGTAATTATAGGGTCCAATCATGTATTGCATACGTAAAAATCAATCGTATTTTCGACCCCCTCCCCGTTGCGACCAGTACATTTTGTGGTCCTCTTCCCATTCGCACGTACAAATAATTTTCTCTACCCTTCCCCCTTACAAAAGTCAATTAGCTAAAGTCATCTGTCAAATATTTATATTTCCACAGGCTATTATTTATTTGTGCTAAGCATAATGTTTGCTATCTAATATTTGTTAACTGTTCTGGTTTACTGTAGCCTATAGATCTTAACAGGATTTAATTATAATGTAATGAAATGCCATATAGGCTGCTACAGAGTTATAAATTATAGGCAAATGTGGACATCATAATTTTAATTTTTTGCGTAGGCTACATTTTGTCGAGACCTCTTCTAGGTGTAACGGTAAGCACCCGTACGCAAATCGCCTAAATACAATGTCCTTTTCCACTCTCTTCGTTTGTAGGCCTAATACAGTGCTGTCCAACGTGCGGCCCGCCAGAGCATGCTAAATTCTTGCACTGTGGACGAATTTAACGGTTACTTTTTTATGATATTCTGGGGTTTGGAGAGCCACCGGAAAAGTCAATTCGACAACTAAAATCTTATTTATATCGGTGTTAAGTAGCCGTAGTCTGTGAAAAACTGACAAACGACTTCTAGTTTTGAGCAACTTTTATTCCTGTAAACTCAACTAAACTGCCCTCGCATACCGTCCAAACCGTTCACTTCTATAGTCAGTTTATGAGATGTGCCCAGCGTTTCAGCACGTCTGTAAGTAGCTGAAATAGCTCCTTTCGAGAGATTGTCCATTTTGGAGTCCTGATATTTGAAGGGAAATGATGGAAACCTGCATCCACGAGGGAGTTGAGCACACGTGAACGGTTCACCCTAGTAAAGGTACCGGTACTTTATAAATGTTTTTATACAATACAATACAATATGGATAAAAGTCCATGGAACCGATGAATGGCGATGTCTTGGGTTCATTATCAACCGACGACTATGATTGCTCCTTAGACTGGTTTCGGCTCAGTCACAGAGTGGAGATGAACTAAAAAAAATATATCTGTGCGACGAAATGATGAGCTAATTCCATAAAGCAGTTAATAATCATCAGTAAATTTTTTCCTGTTGCTTTTGACCTTATTATTGCGGCCCTCGGTTTCAAGAATTATGCTTCTGCGGCCCACGGGGTCAAAAAGGTTGGACAGCACTGGTCTAATACATGGACTGCCCTTTAGTAGTGTTTATTATTCAGCAAATGTAGTCAATGAAGTCGTGCTTGAATAAGAATATAAAAATTATCGTAATCGTATACTATAATCTTTAATGCGTCCTCAAAAGCCAAGTCGCGGGAACCAGCTTATCCACAGGCGCTCAATCAAAACAAGGTCGATAGGTGGGGTCAGGATCCGGAGAGTCAGGTGATAAGTTAAACGGCCTAGGGGGATGATGTTTGGAGTTTAAACGGCGTGAGAGTTGGGGTAGTGGAAGAACAAAATAACACTAGTAATTCATAATATGGATTTCTAGTATTATTTTGTATATTATATCAATTTATAGCTGTATCCGAACGTAGGCTACAATCTATTTTAAGATGATATGGTTTCCTAAGACGTTTTGCGCTAATAATATAATTCCGAATCAGTTAACGATGTTGACATTTTGTTTTATTTTAGACTAAGACCATGCATGCATCAATTCAAACATATTTATCATCGTCGACATCTTTGTACTGTTTCTGAACTATGAACATTGACACAGAGTAGAAACCATAGTTTTAGTATTTAGTATTTTGTAGGTCGTTTCTTTCCCAAACCTGATTCTTAACCTTTAATGAATCCGAAATGTTGTCAATATATTGAACACGTGTCTATTATTAAAAAATACTTGTCTATAATTATATTGATATGTTTCCGAAATAAATCTAAATGTACAGGTTTCACACAGAGCCTTTCGACCCCTCACAATCATAGGCGCAATCACGTCCTAAAAGTTGGAGGGGACCAAATGAAACACGTCCTAAAAGTTGGGGGACCATAATGATAAAGTCAATGGAACCACTCAAAAGTTGGGGGGACGCGTCCCGTGGGTCCCATAGGGTGGTTGCGCCTATGCTCACAATATCTCAAATAATTGACTGGGTGAAATCCTTCACTGCTCGTTTGAATGGACGCCACGCTACTTAAGAGTTGTGTGTAATGACCTTTTGCTCGAGAGATAGTAGCCTAGGATATTAATATGGCCTCATGCTTGCTAGTTTCTCAATGGGGCGTGATCCTTCACAATCACTTAGCGTATGAATGGGTGTGATACAGTGGCGGCGCTGCCTATTTGACTGTAGGTTACCTTTAAGACCTGTCAAAATTCTTTTAAAATTGTTAGGCTATACCTTTTGTGCATTTATTTCTTCGACCTGCTGAATTAGCCTACTCCCATCACTATGACGCAACCTGGTGAAGTTATATAGGCTCACTGTCGCTGCCATTGGTGCTATGCCATGCCGTATCACAGCAGTGTTGTCTCAAAAATAATTAATCAATTCCATGCGCTACACACGGAAGTGCCGCACCATTTGCACTTAAAAATACTGACAAACTAATGTGTAACAGATTAATTTCAGATGCCATGCATCAGTTATTGACAGTTATGTTTTAAATAATTCACTATATTCACTAATTGTGCCCTGCATGAAAGCGCATTCTCCATGAGCACCAATGGAAATTGGTAATTATTACTCAGAGCATTATAAATGAAAAACAAATTTAAATGACTTTATAAGATTTCCGTAAAAAATATATGATAGACACATTTGCGCAAAGTTGGCCTACCTGCTACAATAAGTTGGACCTGCTAATATTAGAATTGGCATCATCCTTGAGTAGGCCTTACAGACAGAACGAAACACGAATGACTATAGGCCTACAGAAAGGTTTGGAGTTGATTACACGCTTGCAGCTAGGCCTACATACATAATAATATTCGTTTTATTGAAAGAATAACCGGTCGACATAACGCGACAGTTAACAAGCACAAAGGAGCAGCGAATAAAACCTAGTAAACGTTTTTATACAGCATCCGTGTTATGAAGTTTTTATGGTTTTATTGGCTAGTTCAAATGGATGCGCCTAGGGCGCAGATTGTATTTACCAGGACGTATATATAAGAGAAAAATTTATGAAGAACATGATCTTTGTCTTTAACTATAGCTTTGAAGAGGGCAGCATCAGCAGTCTCAGCCATAATTTCTGCTTTTGGGCAGTGGCGGCGCTACGCCAGGTCATGGCAGGGCAAATGCCCTGGTGAAAAAGCCTTTGCCCTGGCTGCTGCCCTGGCCGTTGCCCTGCCACAAATTTTGCCCTGCCAGAATTTGTTCGGGTATATTGTTTCTCACTGTTCACGTCCGCTCTCTTGCAATGAAAAAATTCTGGCAGGGTAGAATTCTGGCAGGGCAAATTTGTGGGATAGAAAAATTCTGACAGGGCAAAGACTCTGACAAGGCAAAATTTTTTGGCAGGGCAAAAATTATGGCATGGTAAATTTTGGAAATGAAAAAGTTCTGACTATGAAAAATTCTGGCCGGGCAAAAATTCTGGCAGGAAAAATTCTGTGGCTTTTTTGCCCACATTGCCGTTTACAACTGACAGTATAGGCCTAACCATCGCTTTATTGTTTTTCCAATGAAGCGCAAGCATAATTATGCGTAAACAAGAGACCTAGGCTACATTCCAGACTCAGTTACTTTATTTGTTGAAATTCATGCATTCGAAATGCTGCTCGAAAGAGTATTTGCAATTCTTCACGAAGTCACTGAGATTATACAGGGTGGACCATAAAAAGACGTCTCTGGTTTTTTACCAATACCTTGGCCAGAAGTAGGAATTTTTAAATGAAATTCTACAGGCTTAAAGACAAAACAGATTTACACATGGTGGCCAGATTTCATTAAAAAATATTTCGAACAGAAAGTTGTATCATTTTTAGTGAGATCACTCAATATTTTTTTCACGATTCAAATATATGACGCAGCCAAAAAATAACAAAACGATGTTATTAAGCAACATCTCAAACAAATGGTATCAAATAAACTTGTTCTTGACAGAAAATAACAATAATTATTATTTACAAGCACAGCTGCACGTCGCTGTTGCATTATTTAGCAAAATGACTGTGAAGTTGGTAAATAAATAATTTTCCTGCTAAAATTTTTTATTATAATAATAAAATCGAAGTTTCTATCAAATTAAAATGCACAAGGTGTGAATGGCAGACAAAATTTGTATTCATACACTAAGTCTTCATGAGCAAGGTCTTCGAGATAAAATTATAGGCCTAATCGCCGCTTATTCCGATAAACAGTGATTGCAGAGAAATGAGGAGCTAAACTGAGAGTTAAAAAATGTGCCGCTGATGAAAAGAGATCGGTTTAACGTCAATATTAGTGTAGGCCTACTGCCTACTGGTTTCATTGAGAAGAACCAATGGATTTGAACCCGATTATTTTATCAACTGTGG
The DNA here is from genome assembly GCA_949752735.1 of Lumbricus terrestris. Lineage (NCBI taxonomy): Eukaryota > Metazoa > Annelida > Clitellata > Crassiclitellata > Lumbricidae > Lumbricus > Lumbricus terrestris. The sequence continues at coordinate 4,081,999 of OX457045.1, forward strand.
GGAACTATGCTGGAGAAATACCGCAATCTGCACACAAACCCAAGAGCGATAAAATAATGAAATTTGAAATCGGAGTTGATATGGGAAGATTTACCTCTGGAACCCATCACAGGGTCATCAAGAACTGTGGAAAAATAATCATAACAAGTGTGAGCACTGGTGGTGGACACATTGAACACAATTGTAGATGTGAAGTACTATCACGTTTATTTGATAACAGTAATAAATTATTATTATTTGAGGCTAGACTAAAAAAATTCGCCTTTTCCTGCATTATACTTTTGAATCGTCAAAACAGTGTATATGGTCTCACTAAAAGTGATACTTTTGTTCCGTTTGAAATATTGTGGTGAAATCTGGCCACTGCATGTGCGTAAATATAAAATGTCTTTAAGCCTGAAAATTTTGATTAAAATTGTTTACCTCTGGTCAAGATAGGCCCGATTGGCAAAAAATCTTAGGGAGGTCCATTTATAGCCGACCCTGTATAAGATTTATAAGATTTGCTTTCCAAATGTCAAAACGTGTTCGGTTTCATGGCTTCGCCCATCTGATACTCTGACCAGTGAACCCTAATAGTGTAAGGTGGGTGATTTATGGCAAGCACTTTAGTGCAAATTTATAGGCCTGTGTAAGCCCGTACTATACTAAGCACACGACTCGCCCTCTGCCCTCGTAACTTGTATAAATGCCCTGGCTATGCCCTGGCTACAAAAAGTGTCTGGCGCCGCCACTGCTTTTGGGGAGTCTAAGGGGAGGTATCCAGCTCGTCTGACACGTCCCAGGAACCTTTCGATGCGGTCGACCTCTCCCGCGCTCAGCAGTCCCCACCAGGCTGGAGAGGTGTACAGCAGACGTGCTACTGTAGTCGCTACATGGCGTCGAAGTAAAATCGCTGAGATTCGCTTTTTCTCTCTTAAAATCCTTTATCTGAAAAAGATTCGAACCACATGTAGCCTAATGTGCAGACGAAAGTTTTCTGAGCATTTGCAAATAAAATGTATATGTAATATAATTCTCAATTTCACAATGTGTTGGCTAAATGCATTTTCTAGCAGCTGAATTTCCTAACCCTAGTTTCTATTGACTGTCACTGAGTTCTAAAACTACATAGGCCTAGTTGATGTACAACAGATCAGCGTATATACATGTAGGTCGTTCTTGTAAAAATTGACGAAACCGACGACTGTCGGATGTTCTAAAGACATTTATTGATTTGATATTTACGTAAACCTACGGGCTGTATGGTCATATGAAGTTAGAGAGGCCTCGCCGAGTTGTGCTTGTAGGATAAGCCTACTTCTTAATTGTGAGAAGGGCCAGAAGGCTGGGATTTAGTCAGTGCTTTAAGTGTAGAATAGAAGTTCCTGGAAGCCCCTTGCCTTTTCAGATTGTGCTGGCCTGATATAATAGAGGCTTAGTGGCAGAACGGCGTTCAGTTGAAAGTAAGTGCATAGACGACGTCCATGCTCGCCTAGTCATACTTTAAGCCCCGAAGTTAGACATGCTGTAAAATTCGAGTTTAAAGCAGGGCCGTGTTTAACATAGGCCTAGGTCCATACGGTGCGGTGCACCGAATGCCCCTGCAGCGCCGAGAGTTTTGTTGCTATTAGTCAAATGTCTTATGCGAGTGCAGCGAGTCTCAGTGTTGCTTAGGTCTAAACCTTTTGTAAAATCAGTAACTGTACGACAACATCTATTAAACGTGTAGCTGCCATAAAAGCCCCTATAGGATGTGATATAAATTTCTTTATGATTTATAGACCTCCTTATTTAGCCTACACGTGGCCGTAGCTTTTGGCAAACCAACGGCCGTTCGAACGACACTATGCCCCAGGGTAACACTTTGCACCGACACTCGAAGAACCTTAAATACGGCCCTGGTTTAAAGGGTCAGAAATGTTTCGGGTGTGAACTTTCTGAGTCCAAACTGGAAAGGAAACATTGCATTGGGAGAAGTTACAAAGCAACTCGAGGATCACAGCCTCAATATGTTTAAGTAGACCGAACCGAAAATAACAATAGGACAGAAATTCTTCAGTGTTGTTGACTTGTGGAACGGTTTGCATGACACTGATGACAGCACTGTCTCAGTAGCCACAGTCACAATGTTTGAGAAGATGCTAGGAAAATTATTGTGTTATTATGTGCTCCAGGTCAATTTACAGTGTTTCTAACACTAACCTAGCGCCTCCCGAACCAACCCTTGTTATGCTATTTTATGTAATCTCACAAAAATTATCAGAGTCGGTGCCAATGGACGCAGCATTCGTTCGTTAGGCAAGCCTACATAGACCTACTACTTCTACAGTCATTTGGACGGAGTAAATAGCGAGGCGCTAGCTAGTGACTATGGGCACGTGATCTTCCCGGATTTACAAAATAAAATAAAACGTTGGCAGCTGTATAGGCTACTTGTTAGTTGTCGAGATTTCCACGTACGATATATACGGTACTGCAAAACGATGGGCGCAGGTGTAGGTGTCGAACCGATTTTGTTTCTTCTATAGTGACATTATCGTTATCAATAGTGCCATTAAAACCCTTGATGTGCAATATTATGTATATGATCGTACCTAACTTTCCCAGAGAGTTGGTGCCAATGGAGCAACATTCGATCGTTAGGCTACATATATATGCCTACTGAGTCTCAAGTCACGTAGAGACAGAGCAAGCTGAGAAGGCGTTTCCGATTGACTATGATCACGTGGTCTTCACGGATTTGCAGATAAAATAAAACGTTGGCAGCTTTATAGGCCACTTGTTAGTTGACGAGATTTCCACGTAGGTTACGGCACTGCAAAACGATGGGCGCAGGTGTAGGACCGATTTTGTTTCATTTGGTGATTTCAGCGACAGGTTCGTGCTAAGAAGCTGTCATAGTGACTTAAGATCTTAGAGAAAACTGCCATAATCATGTTTGGCTTAGCGATAAATAATCCGCTAAGTAGTCCTACCCGCGATTTGTCCCCTATTAAAGGCCTAAGTGAAACTACTAAACTTGTCAAGTGTAGCCTAATTGCCGAATTAAATTATAAATTATTTAAAAGACATTTGATGAGTTTCTTTTGTGCTGTGGTCGATTTGAGAAAGTAACGAGAAGGTTGTTATTATCGATTTTTTGACTGATTTTAACCGGACTGTGGAACAGGACTTTTTCTTAGTCTGCATTTCTTGACAAAATGTGCAATGGTTCTAAATGGATTTGTGCTATTGTAGAAGCACATCTGTGCAGTTATAACTATAGTAAAAGGTCTGTGTCACCTGATTGGGAATAATTTACCATGAAGGATGGGATGGGAAAGAAGAGGTTGTGCAGTTCTAGAAATTCCTTTTTAAAAAGCCCCGCTGTACAATATATGGGAGCTCTGGAACGGGTTACGTTTGTCGGTGCAGGCGTGCAGCTCTTGTTCACTAGTGTCTACTCTGACTCTTCTATGCGCATCTCAGAAATGTCTTTTCAGTAGCAGTGCTCGAGTCGCGAGCGCTTTGAAGGGGCTCCATAATAAACCATCGTAATGAATGGATGCATGAATGACTGAATAGACCTACGATCCTCAATTAGGCTATTCATTAATTGGCGAATCATGCGCGGTTCTATTGTCTTTAATTGTATTTTATAAACATAGTTTTGTAAGCAGTTGTTAATCTCTGCC